>JASFXZ010000006.1:8824165-9424165 GCA_032209605.1 Mactromeris polynyma | reverse complement strand
TGATACTTGTCAATATGAATATTCATCTAATTGGATACAATTAAATATCTCTGTATGAAAATAATGTTCCTTGTTAACAGCTGTGTCTTTGCATATGTTACACCAATGAATTTATTTCACTCAATAGACCCTCGAAGAATAATTAACTAGTGGACAAAAGGGTAAAATGAGCACATTTTACGACAAATTATTTTCAATTAGATTAGGTTCGAAAAACACGGCGGTGGGTATTGGAATTCGTATTAATCAATTTATGTGCTTAAAGTTGGTACCAAATGAACGATAATGCTCCAAGCTTTATAACAATGTAAAATTTGAAATGTTTAATAGTGCTTTTATTTACCTTATCTTAAATTTACATTAACATTAAAACATATTCAGCATTTATTTTAGTGTCATTCATACACACACATATTAAGACATAGCGTTAGATAAATAAATGTATCTTGCCCATATATGTCCTAATTCAAACTTATATTGGTATATAATGTCTAACAATGTTTCAGCGTTAAGAAATGAAGCCCTTTTCGACAACACGTGCGTCTGTTTTAATTATACCATACTAGCTTCACCAGTCACCATCATCACCAGGACAATAAATACACATGTATCACATGTTAAACAGTTCGTCAATCAATTTTGTCTTAACTCAATCATATTTGTGACAGGTGATAAGTGTGTTCACAGTTATGTTGTTCTTTAAACTGTATAAAACATAAACGGAGCCAGTTGAATGTTTTCATACGACGTTTCCCAGTGGTAAACTTCCGTCCATCAGCATATAACAATACTTGACACTTCTCAACTTAATTGTATATGTGTCTGAAGTGACAGCAAAAACTGATTGGATGCATATTGGACTCCTACTGGGCCAGACTCTGTGAAATGCTGATTAGGGGTCTAAATAAGATTGATATCTAGATAGGGGACAATGTTGTTACTTGCATATCATTATATAATTTGTCCAACCCCATACTAGCCTTGTTTCAGCCTCTGTTTCTTATTTTTATCATATTATTGTTTAAGTATAATTTCTGGAATTTGTAGAAGTATGTGTTGCAGGATTTATTGAAGATTTTAGAAATAATCCTAATAGTGTAAATTAATGTCTGTTCCTTTTTTGTAATGTCCGTCCCCTCACTAAATTATTTGCTTTAAAGACTGTATTATCAATTTTAAGAAATAATTTTTACCACATGGACTTTTGACATATATCATAAACTTTTTTGAATGATTATAATAGACCAAATATTCTTATATTATCAAAAAGATGCCAAGTATGTGCATTTTTGTTGCAGTAGTATAAAATAATTATGTCCCTACGAATAAGATGATTAAATATGAAATTAATTTTTCTTTCTTTCTGGACAAAAGAAAGTTTGTCTATTTACATAAATGTTTCCTAAATGTGATGCCTAAAATGATTTTTATTCACACTTAATAATATTATACATTAGGGGATGGACATTACATTGTGTGGGTGGGCCATGGGGTTCCAGTTGTTCATGTTAATGACAGATAGCCACCGCTTCCTTTGCTCTGATTTCTTCTCATTAGTAATTCTGTGCCACGAAATCTTATAAGCCTTTTCTCACCTGTTTGTACAACCAACAGCTATGGAAGTCTGAATCATAACTTAAAATAATTGAATAATTAGCGTTATAAACAATATGGCGCTGTAACCGGATATCGATTTTCTGCCCACAAGCAATGTTTACATTTCTAAAGCCTGTGCGCGTGACGTCACGGCGATCTATCCTATAATAGTGTATATTTACCTTTCCCCTGTGCAATATTTTATATAGCGTTCATGTAATTTTCTGCCCAGTTTCGAACTATTTTTGCCAGCTGTCTTGACTTGTCCTCTGATCTTTTCCATCCATTAATTTCCCCTCAACACTGTGTGTCCTCTTTGATTATCCTAGTTATTCCTTTTGGTCGATCAGGTCATTCCTTGCGCCTCTGTTCCCTTACGTGTGTACCCTTGAACCTCCTCAAGTACCTTATGTTTTATGGATTGTTGTTTTTCCCGGAGGTCTGTGTCGGGAGGCACTGTCTTGTGTATGTGGCGTTCACAGCAGCAACTTATCCTCTCCTTTTTAGTCATTTCTGCGATACTTGTTCAATGAATTAAGACTGTTTTAACATACATTAATTACACTTAAGATAAAAACTTCGAATGGATGTATTTCCAAAGCCACATTAAAACTGTTCGGCTTTTTAATGATAATGACAACAACATAGTTATTTAATAGTATTCATTTATTACTCTTGCTTTGAGCATATATACATGTAGCCTGTATGTTAAATAAACCAGTTAAGGAAAATGTATTTTATAGAATAAGGAAAAGATTGCCCCTGACCGGCTGTCGGAGTCTAACAACCCATACTGCCTGAGACCGAATCTCATTTATATGTGATCATATGTGTATAATGTATGACAACTGCTGCTTCATGGTTTATTTTCAAGTAAATATACTAATATGTGAAGGTCGACATAAAACCAGATATAAATGACAACAAAAAGGGGGTTGATATGATGATACAGACCATAAACCAAGGCGCCAATATTATTGTTCTTGGTTGACAACTCGTACCGCCACCTTCGCTTCAATGTTGTTGCGCGCCCTGGAAGCGACACCCATATGAGCATTGCTATGGAATTTACAACCTCTTCTGTAAGTGACGTCATTTCAAGAAAACGCATCATCCGATGTCACTGTTTGCAAGCAGGACAAAATTTTGACTCCATATGGACACTTCGCTTTCATATTGTCAAATTGGTCAAATATTGCTTCATGTCAAAACATGGTGACGTCACAAGTGACCTTTTCTGGAAATGACGTCAGTTAAAGAAGAGGTCGGGAATCGTTCAGTGGCGCTCATATATATACATTTTATTTCCCTATGTACAAGATGGAAGCTATGGGGGAGAAGTCATTTGTTCATGAATATCTTTTATGTTTTCAAAATATTTAGAACATTACGGGTGACCACTACCTTATTCAAACATGACTAGCATTTTAATTTTATTTCCTTACTATTCGTTCTGTAGAAATTAATGTGAATAAATGACAACTGATCCTGTTTCTTGAAGTGAATCAACAACCGAACTTGACGAAGTTTAAACAACGGCTTGCTCTTAAATACAGTTACACCCCATTATCAGTCAATAATAGTCAATGCAACCACGTTGGGTTGAAATATAACATATTTCTCATATTCCATCTTTTAATTGTGTTGCATCACACTATTGCATTTCTCTATAGTAGTGATGGCGCGATTATCGAAAATAATCGAAAAGTCGTCGCAGGACATCCGACGTCTGCGACAATCGATTATGAACTACAATAATCGATTATAATCGGAAATGTTGATGTATTATTTCCATAAGATGAATATATAGCTGTTTTTTCAAATTTTACAGTTATATATAATTGATTTCGATGTATGATAAAATGATTTCATGAGATAAGAGTAATGTAAAACACCATTGCTGTTAAATGTAGTAAAATAGATAAATAAAGTTGTATAAACGAAATTAATAGTCATCATTATACTTACACTAAAAAACTAAATATCTCGATTATTTCCGATTTGATTATCGATTATGAGTTTTCAAACCGATGCGATAATCGATTATGAAATTTGCCCGAATATCCATCACTACTCTATACTCTATCAGGGTACAATAGTTGTGGCAAATTTGATGCACCGTATCTCCTTGTCTTATAAATTTCGTAAAGCAATATTTATTTATGATATGAAATATGCCTCTAATCGATATTCTACCAATCAGCACACGATTGATTATTTTATCCTCGAAATTGGAACTTTAAGCGGTCTTCAACATAAATATTTCAGTGAGAATTGTCATGCGAATAGTTATGACATTCCATATTCGCTGATCGATATTAATTAATGACAAGTTAAATATTTATCCGAGTCATATTTGAATGAGATTTAAACCGAGACCATGTCAAATGACAAAAAGTCCTACACTCATAATATACGCAAATGCTTGGTTTCCAAACAGTAAGAAGTAGCGTTATTAACTGAGTATAAACAACATAACATGTGTTTTCTATTATGTAAAACTATTTTTATTTATACATGTAAAATGATATTTATAGTCATTACGAAATGATACAGATTTGGATCGACTGAGAAAGGAAACGGTACCTCAATAATTTGGACCAACCATAAACACCTTAATTTTTGTCAGCCAAATAGATTTACAAGTCACTCAACCATTTATATTTTTGTTTTTTACCGTGATGGTCTGCTGGTAGACCTTTATTCAAAAGTTGGTCGTAAATGCGAATGTATTCAGAACCCCAGCTGTATAGCAATACACATGATGATGTTCATTTATTATTCAAGTTCACAGTTCTTTATTTAGTTTATAACTTTCAATGGTGTCTTGTTTTATACTTGTAGTTGGGGACTGCAGTGTAAATACACCCGGTGTTTATACATTTGGACCGTTATGTCAGTATATGTGTCATTGTAAGAATGGTGCAAGTTGTGATATCAATACAGGAGAATGTAGAGACGGATGTGATAACAACTGGTTTGGAACAGCATGTCAATACAGTAAGTACAGAGTACATACAGGAGAATGTAGTGTATGATGTGATACCAACTTGTTTGGTCCATCATGTCAATATAGTAAGTACATAGTAAATACAGGAGAATTTAGTGTATGATGTGATACCAACTGGTTTGTACCAGCATGTCAATACAGTTAGTAGGCCTACGTAGTAAATGCATGAATACTAATGTAGTAATACTAACTAGTTTTTTTACGCCATGTCAATCAAGTAAGTATATTGTATATGGAGCTTTGCGTTTCTGTTACAATAGACGTGTAAAACGTTCTAGTGTAGTATTGTATTTTGAGTGTGTTACATGTATCATGGTAATGTATCTGGTGGTTGGACTTTATTAACACATTACTACTAACTTGTATATTGCAACAATAGAAGTTGTATAATTATAAAGGAATTGAAATAGTTGAAAACGTGTATTAACTTATTGAAATGTTTATTAATTGATAGAAACCTTATTTTTCTACAAAACTGGCATTTTATTATGTTTAAGTCTTTTTTGGTTTGTTACTTGGATTAAAATGCATTTATTTTAAATTTTGCAAAACAAATACAATCATAAATTGTAGTGGATAAATAGAATACGCTTTTCACAGAGAACAACTTTACACTTAGGTTGTCCAATCATTTATTTCATAAAAAGGTCATACTAGTATAATTAAACTTGTAAGCGATATATGTATGAATAGACATATGCATTATATTTGTTACTAGGAGATTTAGCCGAGGCCCAGTATTCAAGACATAACAGCAACCAAAACCCTGAACACTTTTCTTCGAAAGCGCATGATGGAGAAACATCAACATGTAGTTATACCACTGTGGCATCAGACAGTGAAGCTAAGCCATGGTGGAGAGTGTGGTTTTCACAGAATGAAACAATTAGAGATATATACATACTTACTATGAATGACCGACGAAGTGAGTCAGTTTATCAATTGGTAAAATATTAAGTCTGAAATTGTACATTTGCAATTACAAAACTTAAAGTCTTAGAGTAAAATCAATTAGTTTACATAAAACTGAAGACATGTCTCCACAAATGATGATTGCTATATAAAACATAATGTTCGGATGTTCGGATAGTCATTAAGTACCTATGTATTGCGCGTTGAAACATCACGGAATTCGAACAATTTTCTGCGTACATATGACAAATTTAATGATCATTGTTACCCAATGTTTCGTAAACTTATTGCTTAGAATACTGGACTGATATATCCAAACTATTTGATATTACAGAATATTTTACTGGTTTTAAAGTCACCGTGGAGGATGTACCTGAAAACCAGAAAACAAATAATAATTACGTACCAACATATAAACGCACATGTTACCAACACGATAACAGTGTACCCGGAAGTATATACATACATATACACTGTGAACAAGCTTTAGTTGGAAATCAAGTGAGAATTACACTGTCAACAGTACTATCTCAGCTTGTGTTATGTGATGTCAGAATCGGTGCAGGTAAATATGTGTAATATTCAGTACATACATATGATATAATCAATTGTTTATGGGCTTTAAAAAGTTTATACATGATTAAAACCAAGTACACATGTAGTTACAATAGTATGCTTCTGGATTGCATATTTCTGTTACTTTGCATATTATGCCTGAAATTATTGGATATTACTGTGTTTAAGCGATACACAATGTTTGATTTCAGTACTTGAATAAGAATAACAATGATGTACATTATGCAGGTTGTTTGCTTGTATGTTTATCTTCACTCTGTTTATATGAGTTCATGTTTGAGAATACGATTTCGTCATTTGTTTACATCATAGATACTAAGTAAGTGAACAATATACATGTAGATGCATGTAGGTAAGATCAAACTTTGTTTCATAATTACATATTTCTTCTATCTGAAATTTTTTTGATTTGTCATATGGATCCATTCAATACCACGTCCAAATATTTACCAATTAAGAAGTTATAAAATTAATTAATATGTTCCCATCATGGGTAGGAGGTTTAATTCGCAATGATTCGATCACAAGTGAGTAGTATGCGTTTTTTTAATTATTCTCATTAAAACGACGTTGGCTCTTTTTTAATCACTATTACACATAGGAACATATATATTATGTCAATTCAACGTCCAAAATGTCTTGCATATTACCACTCGGGCACTTGAACTACATGTATATCTTTTCTCAATTATGTCATTCGGTTTCTTTGGCTGGTACAATTGACATTACCATTATTGATTAAATTTCAAAGCGGTATTGTCTGGTACATGTTGCTATGTGTATGAGATCATATCCGTAATAATCTGCATTTCCTGAAACAAAATAGATCTGATGAAAATAGACCAACAGGATGGCAGATGATTGTTAAATTACACCACAAGAAACTTATGTCCAACGCTGTCGAGTGAGCGGTGACGGAAATGTAATTTTTTCCAAATTTATAATTATGAGTTTCCACACGACCAACGTCTGAATTGCCATTTCGTCATTATAGGTAAAAGTAATGATAAAGTTCTATGAATAAACTACTATTTTCAGGAGTTTGTACATGCGCACATCCCGCCTCAGAAGGCGCATTTATGTTGACCTCGGCTCACTAGATACTTTACGTGGCCTTACAGAAAGAACTTTAACACTTTACATTTTACGGTCTGATGGGGTACAACGTACGACCTAAAATATTTTATCATGACATTATAAACGTATAATTTTTATTCTATGTTTATATTAGGAATTTTGCGGTAAAATACGTTATTTTTATAATGCACTCGCCTTGTTATTCCTGAGATACATACATTTTCAGGAAGACATTTTGCATTTCGTCAATCTGTCACTGTAAGCCAGGACAATTACCTACCGCTCAATGCAGTAGATGGTAGATTGGGTTCAACGGTTTCAACATACTTGACTGGTTGCTTTGCTGCCAGTAATACGGGATACAAATATTTGGATATTAACCTTGGAATGCCGATTTATACATATTCTGTCAACATTATCACAAGCAGAGATGGTAAGTTATTCAACATAACTGTTAAACATGTACCCTATATGTCATGAATGTCTTATTGACATTTCAATTTTCTTCAGTACATAAACATACATGAGTCTATTCCTGGCGGTACACCTATTTAACCAATAATACATGTTTGTGTATGGTGCATTTGCATAGTTCATGTCACATGGTGCTTTCGTGATGGGTGTGCGCTTTGTGTGAGGCCTGTGCTGCTGACGTCCTTATTCATTTAAACACGACGTTGTTGTATGTTTCTATTAGTAAATAAATGATATGATAACCATAGCTTGGTGGTTGTTATTTGCACTCGGTTTCCATTTCACATTTCATTTACTGTTGTATATAATCTGCTGTTAGCATTGTATAATTATGCTACTTTTCATTGTTGGTCAGCAACAATACATTATAGTTTTACAAACAAAGACATAGTTACATATTTACGGTATTCCATGCTATTTTATTCGTGTAGATAACATCAAAGATTACCAGATATATACTAAAACGCCAACACAGACTAGTCAACAACTAGTATATAAGGATACCGGAAACATGCCTCCAGTCACATATGTACATCTTAATACCTATGTTCAGACGTTACGTGTCCTAACAATAAACACTAACCAAATGGTCATATGTGAACTAGAAATATATGGAGGTAACACTATTTTATAACTTGTTCAATTTATAATACCTTCATTGATTATGTCTCACAGTGTTTTCCTATGTAGTATTTCCTGCATCAGCAGTAAAACGCGTCCATTTCATGTAAACTGACAACATAGTACTTGTCACATGATTCATTTCAGCATTTAAACATGGTGGAAGGGAATAGCTAGATAAGCAACTTTACCATTGCCGACTGCCTTTGCCTCAGAAATGGACAATACTTCCATGGAATATTTCGACACAAACTTGTTAATAATCCTTCTGTTGTGTATTGACCCATCAAATATATGGTTACTATATTTAGACATGAATGTAACTAACACGTTATTGTTATGGTATAGTTGGTCATTCATGTACATAATGCAGATATATCAGCCTCTTGTTCATGACAACGTGGCGGATTCAAAACACTCAACACAGCCTCCTAGCGGTGTCAAATAATTTCTTCGGTTTTATAGCGATACAATGATATTTAAATTCCTTGCACATCCAATGTTTTGTAAAATCTATTTCTTGATATATTTTAACACGTTATCTTTGAGATAATGTGGGTGTAACTTATTAATGTACATAATGCACATATATTAATCTAGAATGACCGGCAAACAGATTTCATGTCACCTGACAACATGGCATTTGACACGTGTTCCGTATAATCAGTCAATATGGTTAAATGGAATACCTTGTTAACCAACTCAGTGTCCGATTGCTGACTGCTTTTACCGCTGAAAAGGACATTACACATAATGATACATATTATGAAGACACCTTACCCATCTTATTGAGTGTATAGTCTCATCAAATTCCTATTTATAAATATGTTTGTAAATAACACGTTACCGTTTGGTTATAGAAGGTGTACATATGCGCTCTCATAATTCTAGAATGTCCGGCAAACAAATGTGGACTAGATTGTTCAGGGAACTGTTATTGTAAATCGTATGAAGACATGGAACAGAGGATAAGTGGTGTTTGTACTACGGGTTGTCAAGGAAGATGGACCGGAACTGCTGAAAAATGCAATATAGGTATTTAATTAGTTTCGTCAATGCCGTATGTACGGAATGAAGTTTCCATTCGCCAATAATTTACTTTAAGTCGCTTTTAGTATAAAAGTTAACTTAAAAGTAGTCAACTCTGTCACCCATCACATTTTTACAACATCCTATATTGCAACAAGATTCGCATGATATTTTACGTTTTATATATTATTTAATTCAATACAATTGCAGTTTGACGACAAAACAATATAACAAAATATAGATTGGTATTGAAGTTTTATATTTCTTTCTGCGCATCCGTATTATGCTTGCCTTTGCTACTTAAGTCAAAGCAGCGCGTAAGCCAATCAAATCTAATGTTAACTGACCAAGCAAGTTTGGACAGCCGAACTACATGTGTAAAGACGATGTTTTGTTCCAATCTGCACGTTGTAAACGCTGGACTGGAATAAATAAATTCGCCTTTCCTGAATTATTGTTTGAACGAAAACATACGTATATATGAAGTGCAACCATCCTTACGGACTATTGATTTCTGTCCAATTATTATCACAGTGTCATGTACTATTAAACAAGTCGTATGCATATCAGTTTTAATAAGACTAATTTGTCAATAATTCATGTATCTATGTTTTCTATAGTTGTGATAGTCAAAAGGTTTCAAATGAATAAAAACTTTCTTTTCGTAATCAAGAGAATTATGGAACGAATATTGTCTAAACGCATTACAGCCTCTATCGAGTTCAAAGTTTTACCATCATTGATAACGTTTAAAAACGACAGGTTACATTATTATTTATTTTAACTCGTATCTTTTCTTTAAGTTGGACACGAGATAAATGCATAAATATCGCATTAATGTACTAGTACATGTTCTGTTTTATTAAAAAAAACACCTGAGTAGTGATATTATGGAAATCACTAAAGGGACGATGGCCGATGCCACAATGGTCCTGTAATTGAGTTTCATATTAATTTATTCACGCGCTGTATTAAACTTTTTGAACATGTAACACACTATGTGTATCACGCATGTTATTATTGTTGAATGTATTTATAAGTTCAAACAAATGAACGCAAGCAAACTTTTAATATTTCGTTGTCTTTATTTATTGAGTCTTTCTATTAACATATGCTCGTGCAATAAGTCAAAATATTTTCGAATTAAACTACATCTGCGTTAATTTCAATTTGCCCCGATCATTTTTGTTAAAGATATGTCTTGTTTTCATTTGTTTCTATCATAACGTACAAAACAACTTAATATCGTTACTATTTGTACGTTATTTGTGTATGGTCTTGTTTATCGTAAACAATAAGAAACACTGTATGCAAAGTTAAACAATATATTTAAACTTTCATTATCTTATTGCAGTATGCGATATAAAGAAATGGGGAACACAATGCCAGTATGAGTGTGGTGCGTGCAGAACTGGAACATGTGATTTTGTATCTGGAAAGTGCACTGGTGGTTGTCTAGATGGATACTATAATACTGGTGACTGCATCTCTGGTAATGAACATAACCCGTTATGTGCTTACTTAAGGCTATAACCCTGAATATTTGAGAGAAGACTATGGCTCTGGTCCTTCTTAAAAAACCTTCAATATAATTGTGTATATTTGGACAATTACCTAGTGTCGTTGTTCGTTTACAAATGTGAATAGTGTTAATATATTAAATTTAATGGAATCCCATATACTCGGATTCATGCGTTCATTGAATTAATGTAAACAATATATGAACGCGCTCCGTTCATTTTTATAACCTTACATACTTTGTGTACAGAATTTAATCAAAACTGTATTAACTATTTTTATATATAGACTTTAACAGAATACGATGAAATCTGCTGTAAATGTACTTATTTTACTCATTTCACAGCATGCGAAGATGGTAGATATGGTCAGAACTGTCAGTCAGTATGTAGTACACATTGTATGAATGCAAATTGTAATAAAACAAATGGTGCGTGTTTTGGTGGATGTAAGGCTGGATATAAAGGCGATAAATGTGATGAAGGTAATGTCCGTTGTGTAGGCTATAGTGAAATTGATTATAGTTTTCTGTTTTAAATTCTGTCAATTCCTCGTGAATTCAACTAAATACATTACATACAATATTGTATTTATATACTTAGTTCCTACTTAGATGCTAAATTAAGGGAAGAATAGATGAATTTAGAGAAACTATGGCCATCTGAAAAAGGACAATATACAGAGAATGAAAAAAGTGCTAATTTCCAACACAAACAGCAATATATGGATTTTTTTCAAATTTATCAAATAAAAAATAATTTTGGGTGTTTTATCTTTTTAATACCTTGTCTCATGGACAAAAAATTCAAATAACACACAATATCAAAACATACGAAAATATTTTTTATATCATTTTTCATCCAAAAAAATCAAGAGATTTTTCACCAAAACAAGCCTAGATTCCAACATTTACACAAAAATAGCACACTTCCAGAATTAAACTTTGTTCACAGTTAATATGCAGTTAAGCCCAGATAAAATGAACATTTTAAGCCAAAAAAAATTATGGGTTGTGGTGTGCATATAAAAAAGTGTCCCTACCCCGCCCCAAAATCTAATGAAAACTCAAGTCTGAATCTCCCGCATTGCAAATATGTTTTATTAGCTTGTTCTGAAATTTTCGGGTAAGATAGATATTGTCATTCTGATCATTTCCCAGTTCAGATATTTGTATATACAAGCTACCATATTTTTTTAAGGTAAAAGCCAAAAAATAGCAAAAAATGGCAATTCAGGGCAAATAACCCAAAACAGGCCGAACGATTTTTCCAAAATATTGAAGGTAGATAGTTTTTCTCATGATGGTCGGTTTTGAAACATAACTAGTTAATACCATGTTCATGGTTAAAGACTTAAAGCATCAAAAAACAATATAAAGCACTGATGTACTTTTTATTTAAATAATTTTTCTAAAAAAAAAACACAAAGATTTCTCAACAAAACAAGCCGATTTTCCACCATTTACACAAAAAAACACTTCCAGAATCAAACATATACTTTTCATCTAGTTACTACCATGTTCATGTCCAAAGCTCACACAAAAATACATAATTCATAATGCACTAATGTACATTTCAGGGGCAACAATTCTCAAATGTATTACCCAATTTTCTTGAGGAAAAGTCAAAAATAAGTTCTTGGCCGACGAGTTTAATAAATTCAATAAAATATGAACACGAATGCTAGATTCTATTTATCACATAACTTGTAAACGGGCTTAAAACAAAAAAATCACACAGACTCGTTTCTCTAGCCACCCCTGCATTTGCTTCTACTTTAGTGATTCGGTCGAGAATAAATAGTTCCAAAGATTTTCACAGAATAAAAACGACGATTAATACCGATAATTAAACCAAATGTTATGTCGAATGTTGAAACTTAACACAAAACAAATAATTAACAACATGATCGATAATTTACTGCAGTTTAAAGGAAAACATTGAAGAAGTTCAAAATTTAGTGCACACGCGCTGCTGTGTCGAAATGAAGCCGTGACGTCACCGAGTCCATTCTAAAGTAAAATCATTGACTGAACGTAAATCAACAGATGATATCTACGTTGACACAGTTGAAAATATGTCACTGTGAGTCGCTGACAATCATTCGTACTCGTTTTCTCGGAGGATAGATTGCATCAGCGTGTGGTCTATTCTGTTTATGTTCACATAAAAAAAAAACACCGTGATCGGGATGATGGACAGCGAACCATGTGTTGATACCTCCAGACAAGCTGAAATGTGCACTCGCATCGATCGCGAAGTGCTACATATTTGTCGTAGACCGATACGCGAAAGTCGGTCATGTTTGTTTGGATTTCTGACAGCGCGTATGAATATGTGATGCGGCCCTAATTTGCATAAATAATACACTAGTGTAATACGCGAAATAATGCATAGGTTATAATCACTCCCGTGCCGTATGTTATGTGATAAAACCATTTCTATTTCCGTTTTATTAATTTATTTCCGACGAAATGAAAATATAGAAACAATTTAGGTACATTTAAACGATAATATTTATTTCCAGCCATTTTGCGACATTGAAGTGAATCGCGAGTTACCTCCCGTTGACCACTTCCAAATTACGTTAAAATCGTCAGAATAATACATCCTTAATAGTATTTGTAACTGCAGATGCGTACATTTTTACCCTTATTTATTCAAGACCATGTTTCTTGTTAAGTGTGACATCTCTCTTTAGTGCTCATATATTTTACAGTTGTATAAATGTGCAATTTCTTTCCTGCGGTAAATATGTTTTTCTGAATTTGAATGTAATGAATTAGATGACAAAAACCCTCTTAAACGCAAGTTGAATGCCTTTGTGCTTAAACTAAACTAGAATGTGACTATATTGTTTAAAACGATACTTGTGATTTACTTGTGCTTTGTCGATAAGTATAGAATAAATAAGAGAACATACATTGAATAGTCCTGATTTATTTATTCTTATAATCTATTGCAAAAATAAAGTGATCATAATCATCTTGAATATATATAATGCACTGACGGATCTTACGGTATAAACTGTGGACATCAATGTAGCGACAATTGTCTTGATGTGTGTAGCAAATATAGCGGATCCTGCAATTGTTCCACTGGATGGCAAGGAGACACGTGTCATGATGGTAATCTCACCATAACATTTATGTATACACGGTGTTGTTTCATAACAATTCAATTAATATGTTAATGTATGATATCATATTATTTATTCGACCTTCTAAACACGTTTATGCTAACTCACAGAAGTGTACAAATTTTAAGGGACTAGAATACACATTATGTCAGAGAACATAAATGTTTAGAATAGAATATCATTTTCATTGATCTAAAGTGTAACGAAACTGTTTTGAATACGTATATGGTTAAAATTTGTTTCGTGTTATGATAAAGACCAACATTTATAGATTGTTTTGGTCAACAATTCACATAGTAACATGAGTGCTCATTCATTGACTAACCTTTTTTGTGTATGTTCATTCAGTACTTTCTGCCCGAACCAAACCGATTGGATGCCACTTTTCAAACACCATTGGTGCAATTGTTTCCAGTTGGATTTTTTCATGAAGGTTTCCCTGTTCTAATTAACTGCATTGAAACATAACCATAACTGCAAGTACTCGCAGCTTATTTGTCGTTGCAACAACAACAACATGCAATATTTGTTATACGGTAATGTACTTGTTTCATTTTATACGATGTGTACACTTTAATGATGAACAGAATGTAAGGACGGTACTCATGGAGATGGTTGTACTGAGAAATGTGGGCGTTGTCAGGATGGTGCTGCATGTAAATCAGCCCCCTATCGACTTATCTTAACTTAGTTATACACAGGGAAAGCAAATCCACGATTCAGCTATCTGCAGCCCCAGGCCTTCAGCGCTAACAGCGCTTTGATTTTAATGGGCTTCATCCAGTATTATTGTTACCTAGGCTAAAATATGATTATTAATAAGACCCATTGTCATGTATAACCATTTAAAACAATCTTGTTTAATCATATTACTAACAGACAAAACCAGTAAACACACCCGCTTGTAAATAAACTGGAAGTTCTTTTAATTTCATGATAATACAAATGTCGTTTTTCGACAAATACAGAGAAATACATTATAAATGTATTCTGTGATAATGCATATTTATTGAAGTTTTAACTAGATAAAGTATATTTTTCATGATTGTTTAGTCAAACAAATGAACAAATAATGAGCAAAATATATCTTTAAGTATGCTTAATTTCATTTTGCCAATACTTATGTTGCTGTTGAATAACATCATTCGCCTGCTCAACATAGATAATGAGACTGAACTTTATAAAACCGTCGTAGTTATAGTTTAAGGGACGATGATTTAATCACATAAAAACATTTCTAACTTCATAGATATCTTTTGCGCTTCTTTTTATTTTATACTTCTTATATATATTCAATAACTAATTTCTTATTGTATGACGCTAATAGTTAATTTATATCAAATGTAGTACTTGATATCTTGAATTATGCTTTACACCTCTATATTCACATGAACATAAGTTTAAATACGTTGAGAATTCATGAAGTATCGAGACGGGTGTCTAACCTATTGAGTATGTCTCTTTTCGTGTCATTTTATTTATACAAGTCCTTTTTCTTCAAATATTAATTGCAGAATGTTACAACGGAACATATGGAATTGGTTGTGCACGGGAATGTGTTTCTCTCTGTTCAAATACGTGTGACAAAACTAATGGCCGCTGTTCACAATGTCAGCCTGGTTGGAAGGGGAACGTCTGTGAAACAGGTGAGAACGAGATTTTTACCTGCGCGAACATGTATATACAGTTGTCGGACTATGTAGATTTACATAAGGAGGACGAGGCACACATCTTCATTAGTTGTATTACTTGACTGTAGATGCCTACATTTCATCCCTGTTTTATTATAACCATGTTCTATAAGAAGTGTGACGTCTCATTTTGGTGCTCATATTTTACACAACTGCTTAAATATGTCCTTTCTTTCCTGCGATAAATATGGTTTACTGAGTTTGAATGTAATGAATCGGATGCCAAAATAATGTTCAAGGTAATAAGTTTAATGCTTAAACTAAACTAAGAGTTGACTATATTGCTTGAAATGATACTTGTGATTAACGTTACGTGCTTTGTCGATAAGTATAGAATAAATAAGAGGACATACATTGTTTGTTCCTATTTATTTATTCGTATAAGCTATTGCAAATATGATTTACGTGACGTGCTTTGTCGATATGTATAGAATAAATGAGAGGACATACATCGTACAGTTCTGATTTATTTATTATTATAATCTATTGCAAATATGGAGTGGTCAAATCATCTAGAATATATATACTTCAGAATGCGCTAACGGATTTTACGGTATCAACTGTGGACAACAATGTAGCGATAATTGTGTTGATTTGTGTAACAAATCTAGTGGTTCCTGCAATTGTTCCACTGGTTGGCAAGGAAGCACGTGTCATGATGGTAATATCACCATATAATTTATGTATACACTGTGTGTTGTCCTAATTCAATTAATATGTTTATATATGATATAATATTATTTTGGCGACCTTATAAACACTATAATGCTAACTCACAGAAGTGTACACATTTAAAGCGACTAGCATACATTTTACGTCAGACCACATCAAATGTTTTGAATAGCACATAATTATCATTGATATAAAGTGTAACGAAACTGTTATAAATACGTATATGGTTAAAATTCTGTTCGTGTTATGATATACGACCGACAGTTATGTATTGTTTTGTTCAACAAATTACATAGTAACATGAGTGCTCATTCATTGACTAACCTTATATGCGTAGGTTCATTCAATATTTTCTGCACGAACCATGTTGATTGGATGCCACTTTTCAAACAACATTGGTGCAAGATTCATTAAGTATGGTAAGATTATTACATGTATGCCATTATGGTTGCTGAAATACAGCTGGACATATCTTCTTCATCATGTTTTGTCAAAATTCTCGAGAACTGTAAAATCGCACCAGTACATAGCCGCTATAAGAAATTCTCTTGTTTAATAGTCTATATATAAATATACATATATATACACACCTGCTATAATTTAACATCCAAAGTGTGTACCTTATGCATGAATGCAAGTGGAACAGATAGAACATGTCTGTAAGCCTACTTCAGATTGGTAAACTTTTATCCCAGAATAGATCTACCATGTGTGTTAAAACTGGACTGAAATGCATAATGTGCATGTTTTAATGCATGAACACATTTACTTGTAATAGGGAACCGTTATGAATTGTCATTGACCATGATGAATTAAAAACTATTGTATTGTCTCCTTTGTGTATTGAATGGTAAGTTTTTCGAAGTACCCATTGAAGTCTTTGGCCGCTTTTTATGTAGACAAAGATATAGAAATATAACTACATGTAAATGTATAATCAATTGAAATTGTTTAAGATACAGCCAATGACGGAGGTTCTTCGTCACCGGCAGCAGCCATAGCAGGAGCTTGTTCAGCCGTTGTTGTCATAGCAATAGTAGTCATTGTGGGGATGTTAATTCTACGACGGAGAAGGCAATCGGTGTAAGTCAGTTTTACAGTTCTAATTTAACAAAAAGTGTAAAGCCAGTAACAAATGCAGAGACAATGCTTATGTACATTTTCTATGTACTTACACTGTCACACGAAGCATCAATGTATTCAATACGCGTGCATTGGTCTGCTGCAAACTGCTTTCAACAGCCAGTGCAACAAAAGGTTTATAAGAGTTTCCTTGCGCCCCTGTTACCTTACGTATGAACCAGCTTCCTCAAAAACCTCATATTTTTTGGATTGTTGTTTTCCCG
The DNA here is from genome assembly GCA_032209605.1 of Mactromeris polynyma. NCBI lineage: Eukaryota > Metazoa > Mollusca > Bivalvia > Venerida > Mactridae > Mactromeris > Mactromeris polynyma. The sequence continues at coordinate 9,406,505 of JASFXZ010000006.1, read as the reverse complement.
GAGGTCTGTGTGGGGAGGCACTGTCATATGTATGTGGCGTTCCCTGTAGCAACTTATTTTCTCTCTTTTATAATAATATAGGCACAGAGGAAATACACGCTCTAAGAAAAAAATTAGTTGCGTGATTTGTAGGCGAGACTTGTTTCTTTATGTCTAAGGTCATCTAGTTTATAATCTCTATACACAATACTTATTTAGCCTGAAGAACAATGCTGATAGCGGTTTTCTTGAAGAGAAAGAAAGTGAATGGCAAAATGTTTCAAATGATGTCGCAGGTATTCATTATTCGTTTATCTTGAGTTGATGTATTAGGCCTTCTCTGTAACAACTTAAATCCTTCCTTTACATATGATTTATGTGTACTAAATCAGCTTTATTGGGGTTTGTTTCATTTTGTTATCTTCCATATCACAAATGTTAGTGATGTAAACCTATTTTTTTCAATTGAAACCAAGTACCTTATTCCGGATACGAACTTACGACAACCAAAATGATATTTGTATGCTTTGTTGATTGCATAACAAGTTGGACAAAAGTAAAAATGCAATAGAAACACCTTTACTACTTTCATTGTCTGTTATAAAGCAAACAGTAATACGTGATCTATTTCATACTCAAGAAAACAGAGATCAAGCACTAAAAAAGACAACTCAATGTATGAAAATGCTCATGATTTATTAACTACACCCGACAAATCAGATGGTATTTTGTTTATTTTCCTCAACATTTGATGATGTAATTTTCATAAAGTTATTACCGTAAAACCTATCTCTGTTTGAGTGATCTACTGTTGGATAATATGAAATATGGGACTTAAGAACATGAAGTTCTACTGTAATACATTCGAATTTCGGTAAAGTTAAACGCGTACAGAAGAAAGTATAAATTTTGCGAATATGTTATGAAGATATTTGACCGCTATATGTAACTGAAAAAAAATGGAAAATCGCGATAAGCCCAATAAAAACAATCAAACAAAAACAAACAAACATGTCACTAATAATGAAAGCCCCACGTTGTCTGATTACCTAACGTGGACTTGATGACGATGAACGCTTGTATTACACTCCAATTGACGAGGGCTCTTAATTTGTACCTCGTACTTCTCAATGCTTGATCTCACAATGAGCTATATTTTAAAATTTCCTAGTTTTGAGTCTCTGTGGATCGTTTGTTTTCATTTATTTTGATATTTTAGATGTACAGCCATATAGCACGAGTGCAGAGGCAGCAAAGATTGAGCCACATGAGACGAAGGATGACGGTTATTATGCCTTTGATGGTGATCTAGAGCGTCCAAAGTCGGCTCGAGTCATTATGATGAATGAGCTTGCAAAATATGTTAAATCTCGGCTAGCACAGCAAGACTTCTTTGAAAATGAATTCCAGGTCAGTTACACTTTGTTTGCATGTAGAAACATAATAGTTTGAATGAACTAGTAAAATGCATAGTTACAAGTTGACCAACTTAGTACAATGCCTTTCATGATGGACAATAATGTAAAAATAAAATAAAACAGACTATTTGTTATCGTAGTTCAGAGCAACATATTAAAAATTTGGGACAATGACAACGGTCGATGTTTACATACTATCATTTTAGTCACATTTATAAAACATTGAAATTGTGTTTATTTGACAGTAATAAATAACTCATTACCTGTTTTAATCGGGCATGTAGTGTCACATAATTATTGTCCCTGTATTGTCTAGTCTCAATTCATTGGCAAGAGTTAACTTAACTACATGTATAAGCAAGTTCTTGTCTTAGCTGTGAACAAAACTGTAATACGTTGAGTGAATATCACTGAAAATGTGTATTTATAAGTTACTGTATAAACTGTAACTACTACAATAATTTCCTTGTATTTGTAATGTACAGGACATTCCTTACGGCTTGCAGTATCCTACTCTGGACGCGAAGAAACCAGGGAATATGGGCAAGAATAGATACAAGGCATTGTATGCGTGTAAGTAACACGCATACGTATATCATACATGTCTGTAAATCCATGCTTAGTCAACTGATTAGAGCGAAACAAGAATACTTGCTTCCCTATTGATGCATGCAGATAATTTCCTTTGACTTCCATCCCTCGATATAATATATAGTTCGTTCCACCTGTGAATAGAGTAAGAAAATCACCAAATGCCAGTGTTGAAATTGCCGACACAGTTCGTTATGTATACAATAAAATAACCTGCTTAATTGATATATTAATTTACTATAACGGAAATACGACAGAAATATTAACATACACAAGACAATGCCTACCCACGCACATCCTTGTGCAACATTAGGGGTATAGGATCTGTAGGGGCAAACATCTATGGGCATAGGGAAGTACGGAATAGCCTGGCTGACCATAAAAACAAATAAGCTAAGAAAGTAAGTGGTCACTGGCCGAAAGGGGGAGAACTGAACACGAATATTGTATGGGTGGTAGATAAATAAAACAGACACAGAATGAAAATTCGTTTAACAAACCGAGGGATATTGAAGATGAAACAAATCGACGATGTAATACTTTTTGTTAATTCACCTTTCTGATAAATATTTAATGTTAGTCCATATGTACCATGATTTAACTCATATTTAACTTCTCCTTGCAGACGACCATTCACGTGTAATCATGAAGACGTTACCATCTGAGCCACATTCTGACTACATTAATGCTAGTAACATCAAGGTGAATTGTCCGAATTGTTAATTTATTACTTATGAAAACTTATTTCCATTGATAATGTAAATAACTTATACAAGACAACAATATAGTATATGTTAGTTTACTGTTATATGCCGTAGTTTTCATAATTGTACTTTGTTGAAATAGCTTGATAGTAGCGTCGTATTGTCTAAATGCCAGTGTTCTTCTCTTCTGATACATGCTAGGTAAACATTCTCGTCAGCTCTCTGATATTTCTGTACACCCTCTAGTGTATGTAAGGCGGAGCACTATGTGGCAAAACTCAACATTTTGTGCGGTCAAGAAATAGTTCTCGCAAAACGGATTTATAATTTCAATAACTTCGATAAATTCACGAAGATATGGATTATCGTTGTCATTTCTAGTTAACAACTCACATATTTCAGTCTTTATATAGCTTAAATATTAGATTCATCTGCACTCCAGCGTTCACGCCGCCATCTTGTTTTCGTGATATTCGAATGGTATTTCCGAAAGTAGTGCCTAACGAACATCCGAGGCACTTGACGTAGGTGGCCGAGGTTTTCCGAATGGCTAGGTAAATTGCCATTCTTATTGAAAAGCTAGGTAGCTACAGTAGTGAATGAAACATAGGATCAGTAGCAGATCGACTTGACGCTTTATGTTTTTTAAATAGAGATTGCGAAGAAATATATTTATGGCATTACGAATGTCGAAATGGGAACTGAAGAAGTATATCTGCATCAAAAAAGAAAATCACAGAGATTATTCGATTTCATCACTCCTAAGTGTGTTTAAAATGACTCTTTTTACAATATAGAGTATGTAATAACCTACACATATTTCTATTGCAGGGATATAAAAAAGACGTAGTTTATATTGCCGCTCAAGGTAAAGTGTAACTTTTATTCATATTTACACTTGTTTCAGTTTTTTTTAAAGGTTTGCTCATGTGTTTAACTTTAAAATCTAATGTCTATCTATACAAATATCAAGTGGTACTATGTTGTCCTTTAGGTCCAACTATCAATAATGTTGAGGATTTCTGGAGAATGATTTGGGAAAATGACGTACAGTTAATTGCCATGGTAACCAATCTTGTTGAAGAGACGAAGGTAATATATTATAAAGAATATTATACTTATATCGAGTTGGTCACATAATATAAAGAGTATAAGAAACCATGTGTTAATATTGTGCTAAGAGTTATCTTCATGGGGGATCTTAATTACTGATTCTAAAATCATCTCAAGCCAGTCAACAACATTTAAGTTGTTAACTCTGCATTCACGACTGGCTGAACCGTTAGTTTTCATCAATTGAAAGAGATCATACTTCACTTCATGTCAGTTTAATTAAAGAATTCAAAATGAAAAACAAATAAGTCATTAATACGAAACCTTTAAGTACATGGTGTTAAAACAGTTCGTTCTCAAAGTTTGAATTTTGATATATTTTAAATGTTCTTCCCATCTGTGTCGCTATAGATCTATAGTTTACTTCTTTGTGAGAGTTCTAAATCAAACATATATTCATGAAAAAAAACCAGTATATTTCATGATATGAAATATAGCTAGTATACACAGTATGTTTTTTCATTTAATATAAATTCAAATTTTGTGAACAAACTTTTTTAAACACCCTGTGCATGTAATATCAGAAATATGGCAAATACATGCATTGGACATGTGAAGCGATGGCATCGTATTCAGTAACCCATCTAAAGATGTAGGCATCTGAAAATGTTATATCACAATTACAAATATTGTTTAACAGATGAAATGTATCCAATATTGGGTAGCGGCTGGCAAAAGCAAGACATTTTGAAAAGTCACGGTACACACTGAGGCAGAGGAAGAGTTTGCAGAATTCAGTGTAAGACGTTTCCAGATATCATATGAAGTAAGAACTTTTATCACAGATTGTTAATCATGTTTATATACATCAGCCATGATGACTGTTGTTGTCTTTGTGTTGTACGCCGTTTTAACCGTTCTTTAAATTATGTTTGACTGTATGTTAACGAAACAGTGTCCCTGGATTAAAAACCGATACTTACATATTCTTCCAAGTCAAGTCAAGTCAAGTAAACTTTATTTTGAAGTCTACTGAGCTTTTGTCCCGACTATTACAAAGAGACATTAAAACAGATTACAATACATTTAACATAACAGGATACATTTACATAAAAACAAGGTAGCATGCATAAATACACGTGAGACAGGCAAACAAGGCACGAAACAAGGCAGCACTACAACTACATAAATATAATGGAGGTTACGTCTATAATATCAATATCACAGGCAGATATTAAAATATACAATCAATTAAGACATACATATATGTCAAATTTAATGAGACATCTACTTACACTAGTTAAGAGTAAGTTCAGTTACATGTTAAAAGCCTATTAAAATGGAGAAGTATTGTTGAATAAGAGTTATTATTTAAACATTATGATGTTAACATGTTTACTAATGGATGCTCAATAGAAATACACAAACAATTGAGTATTGTAAATATATATGTTATTTAAAACTATTTAAGATTGGGGCATTCTCGGTAAACAAAATGTTCAACTACATTTAATCAAGGTTAAATATTTAAAAGCGAGTTGTTTAGTAAAGCTTAAAAACAGAATTGTACATAAACATGTATAATAGTTGTATACTGGTAATATTATGAAACACAAAAAATGTTCTGACACGGAATACATGATAAAGCATAGTAAGAACATAAAAAGCTAAAGGGACATGGTAAACAAGCACATTTCACATATACAGAAAACAAAAGCAGAACAAACAATTTCATCAAAGCAAGCACATGGAAAAGCTACATATTGCAACATAACCCATAAACATATAAACATATAAAGCTCTCCCAGAGACTCAGAACGCATATTTAAGTAACTGCACGTGACGGACAGGAGCATACTGTTCCATTCCAATAATTTAAAAGGGATTTAAAAGTATTAAAGGATGAAATTTGACGAAAATGGTTTGGTAGGTTATTCCAAAGTTTTGCGGCTGAGAATCTGAAAGAGTGTATACCATACCTCGTTGTTCTTGGCTTGGGTAGCTTAGCTGTATTAGAAAACATAAAGTAATAAGAATGTTGTTTAAGATCAACCAAATCATGTAAACAAGTAGGTCCACTTTATTGAAGATTTAAAAAAAATCTTGGGCTATAATTCTCAAGCGTCTGATTTTAAGGGATGGGAAACCTGACATGGCGAGAAGAGTGTCATTGTCTGAAACAAAATCAGCATAGATAAATTTCAATGCTCTTTCCTGTTTTTTTTCCATTTTCTTAGCGTTAGTTTCACTGGTAAAATGCCATGTAAGTGGGCATAGTTAAAGTTGGATAGTATGAAAGATTGATACGCAAGCAACTAACAACGTCCTCAAAATTATGACAAAGATAATTAACGTTATAAATTTGTATGCACTTTCTTTAATCAAATCGCCTCCGTTGATTCTACCAATTTTGTGAATAAATAAATAAACTTTTGTCGTCATAGTCTACTCAGTGTTCGTGGGGTTAATGCCAGAAGGTACCAAACTACATTTTGGGTGAAAATGACCTTTTAGTATGATCAAATATATTTTCAAGGTATCCTTCTTTAGTTTAAATAACAAAGCTATATTTTAAAATTTGACAAAGTTATGATGCTAAGATCAAAGGTACCAAGTGACAATTGAAGGATTGTTTAGTGGCAGAAGGGACCAAACGCTTGTCAGTTATTGCCAGAAGGAACCAAATAGTCAGTTGGCACCTTATGGAATTTATTGTATTTAGTCCTATCAGATAAATTTTTAATACCAGAAAGAACCAAATGGCACTTGGCACCTTTTGGTAATAACATTTCATTACCATAACATAGAGTGTTTACTATGAAAGTGTTTATTTGGTACCTTATGCACTGTTTGCTAATACACATCCCAGATGCAGAAAAGAAAGATAAAGTTTTGTATCCAATTACGCTTTGTCCACCAATTAATTTGTGATAACAAGACCGAATAATCTGTTCACACCTAGATAGATAATTGGTATTTTTTCCAATATTTAGAAGAATCTCGTGCTAACATTAACAGTTTTTTTGTTTGAGAATGTTATAAATATGGAAACTGCTGAAACGGTGAGTAAAATATATTGATTGTTTTTAAATGTTAACTGTGATACTATTATAATACATTGATTTTATTTGAACATTAAATCATACTTACATGAGACTTTTGGTCATATCAAATTAGTATTGCTTTGTTTGGAATCCCTGTGGCAATGATTTCCATATATTAATACGATGTTGATAGAATCATAATTTGTTAATTACAAATAAAAAGAAAAAAACATACAATTCTGCCTAATTACAATAATAAAACTGCTTATTTTTCTGTAGGCGGTAGTTTATGTATGTCAATGTTTTTAATTTAGGATGATGCTTGGTCGGATGATGATCTGTTTTATGCAACGCTGATTGGAGATACGCCAGGGGAAGTATGTTACTATCAAGAGCAAGAATACCGATTTCCTACACAAGACGATCAGATAATCGAAGGTTCCAGCACTATGCCACATACAAGTTCTGCCTCGACACTAGACATTTCTGACCCAATACATGAGAACACAGAACCCATCACTGTTCCTTATCATGAAGACACAGAGCCCAACACTGGTACTATACTTGAAGACACAGAACCCAACACTGGTACTATACATGAAGACACAGAGTCCAAGACTGATCCTATACTTGAAGACACAGAGCCCAAGACTGGTCCTATACATGAAGACACAGAGCCCAACACTGATCCTATACTTGAAGATACAGAGCCCAACACTGGTCCTATACATGAAGACACAGAGCCCAACACTGATCCTATACTTGAAGACACAGAGCCCAACACTGGTACTATACATGAAGACACAGAGCTCAACACTGATCCTATACATGAAGACACAGAGCCCAACACTGGTCCTATACTTGAAGACACAGAGCCCAACACTGGTACTATACTTGAAGACACAGAGCCCAACACAGGTCCTATACATGAGGACATAGAGCCCAACACTGGTCCTATAAATGAAGACATTGAGAATGGCACCGATCATTTACACAAAATCATAGAGCCAAGCACTAGTACAGTACATAAAGATTTTTCTTCAGAAGATCACATAGAAATTGAAGACGGTGCTGATAGTTCAGACTCCGATGATAACATACCATTAGCTTATTTGTTGACTAGAAAGCGAATGCCAGTTAAGAGGAAACTAATCCAGGAAACCGACAGTGAAGCTGACGACAGTGCTGATGCAAACTATGTACCAAGTCATTCAGCTACAAGTGACTCTGAGACACAAGAGCAACAAAATCCTAGAGAAAAGGGTCGGCAAAAGAAGGCAAAAAGATTGAATATTAACAAGGCACAATAGTGTAGACCAAAACACAAAGATACGAGTATTGCAAAGAAACTGGCTGCGAAAATATTGTTATTGAAAAACAAAAGGAAAAAGTCTGGAGCAACAGATATCGATAATGCAAAGGCGATCAGCAAAAGACTGCACCAAGTACATTCAATTGTTAAACGTGCACATCAATATCGACTTGATGGTTTACTTTCAAGCAATGAATTGAAAAGAGTCATTATATACGGAGATGGCAATTGTTTCTTTACCGCAATTAAAATTAGTGGGAATTTGAAAGAAAGTACAGACGAAATGCGTACACAGTTGTGTAACTTCATGATTGAAAATCCGGATAAATATGTCACATTTTGTGCAAGGAGAGAAGGATATGCTGTCAACCGAAATAAGGATTTCTTTGATGAAGTTAACAAACTTAAGACAAACGGAGAATGGGATGCAGACATTGCAGACGTGTTGACATTGGCTGTGGCAGACTACTATGGATGTGTTGTAAGGATATATTCAAGCTTAATATCAACGCCTGTTATTGAAATTAAGCCTGATCAACAGACACAGAAAGTAATAAACATTGCCTACACAGCAATACACGGAGGTGAGCATTATGATGCTACAGGCATAATTGATACTGTCGAAATAAGGGATGCAAATTGTGATGATGTTCACGTTGAAACTGCTACAGCTAGCAGTAACCATGACTCCCCTGCTTCAAAAGGGGACAATACTGGATTTGATCATGTTCACTTAAATGAAGCTAGAGATAATCAGATATGCCAAACAACACCCCACAAGCGTGCAGCTTACAAAAGCCCACAGAAAAAAGCATCCAGCCGAAAGAAGAAACGCAATCCTATTCAATGGAAAAAAAACATTCGCAAAACATGCAAGATGCAAGGCAAAGAATATATCGGTACAAATGGAAAAGCTTATGCTGCAAAAAGTGTGAAACCTCACAATTGTGAAAAGTGTAGGTACAAATGTGGCGAGAAATTTAATGACGAGCAACGGCAGAACATATTATTGCTATATTACAATTTGAACAGTTATGAACGTCAAAGGCAGTACATTTGTGAGATGATTGAAAGAGATACGCCGACTAGGAAAGGAAAAGGAAAGAGATCAATTTCACAGACGTTTCATCTTGTGAAAGAATGCACTAAAGAACGTGTCTGTAGAGATTTCTTTATGAAAACATTGGATATTAAAAGAAAAACCATTGATTACAATATGCTAAAGAAACAACATGGAACATACGGTAGCACAGATATGCGAGGGAGACATCAAGCCCCAAATAAAACAGACACTAAAAGGGTTAACTTTGTGAAAAAACACATTGAGTCATTCCCGACGATGGAATCTCATTACACGAGAAAAACAACTAAGAAACGATATTTACAGCACGACCTGAACATTAAAAAGATGTGGAACTTGTATTGTGAGGAATGTCAAAAGAAAGAACAAATGCCTGTGAGTGAAAGTATGTATCGAAAGGTATTATGTGAAGACTACAATTTGTCCTTTTATAAGCCAAAAAAGGACCAGTGCTCCACATGTGCACTGTATGACAGAAAATCACAAATGGGAACATTGAATGATACTTTCAAAGAAGAGTATGTCCATCACCAACAACAAAAGGAACGGGCTCGTCTCGAAAAGAGTAACGATAAAGAGAGAGCCCAACTCAATAAGAATGTTTACATCGCCACATTTGATTTACTGGCTGTGCTAACCACTCCTTGTTCCCTGGTCTCGGAATTATACTACTCAAGGAAATTATGTTGCTACAACCTGACCACATATTCCTTGGGAGATAAACAAGTTTTCTGTCACATGTGGGACGAAACCCAATGCAAAAGAGGATCTTGTGAAATTGCAACATGTCTTCTCAAGAACACAATGTCAGTATGTCATACAACAGCCATCAACGAAATAGTGTACTACTCGGATTCATGCGGCGGACAGAATAGAAACCAGTTTGTTACTGCGTCCCACCTATACGCAATATCAAAGGTGCCACAATTGAAATCAATAAGTCACAAGTTCTTGGTATCAGGACATTCACAAATGGAGTGTGATTCGGTCCATGCATCCATAGAAACAGCGAAAAAAATAATAAACTACACGTTTGACAGCAATAACTTCCAGGAAATTCAAGTACAAATGTCAACAAGGAAACAGGGAAAACCCCAAAAGTGGCCAGCGTCTAATGAAGATTTGAGCATGTGCTACAAGTCCAAACTTCCAATTTCGGTTCAGAAGAAAAGGGATCTCGTACGTCTGTGTGAAAGGGAAATCATTCCAGAGGAGTTCCACCAGTATTACACTTCTCTGTCAGTCAGCAAATCCCAAAAAGACTTTATTCCTGTCGACTCCGAAGACGGGGATACAGACGCAGAGTAAAGAGTGGACATGGTATTAATATGTTGGTAATCAATGACCTTTGACTGTTACAGTTGTTAACTGTAAATGCACATGCGTTTTAAGACATGTTTTCCACAACATACAGGACATTGTAGGTGCAGTGTTTATGTTAGTATTTTACCAATTATACTCGAGCACATATCTAGGGATTCCAATCTATTGACGATCCAGCAGGTTTTTGTGATTTTAGTATATTCTTTTGTATTTTGTTCATACATGGTTATACTAGTTTGATGATTAATTCATATTGCTTTTTGCAATATATTATAATACACAATGTTTAAGCAGTTTTTTTATGCATTAACCAAATTTACGAAACCCTATCTGTATAATGTAATATTCTGTATACCATAAGAACTCAAATAAAACTATTATCTATCGTTTGAATTGTCATTTAAGTTCAAAACGACAGAAAACCATAAGGGACGAAGCCTCACATGGTTCCTTTTAAACATGAATCTTAAACAAGTCCATAAATACAGTTAGAGCCAAAAGGATCCACAATTTCACATGGCACCTTCCGGCACAAATCGTCGTCAAGTTTGGTGTATGCCAAAAGGAACCAAGTACAAAATCAATCAATAAGCCGTAATTGAATGTGATAATAACATACACATTAATTGGATGTATAAACCTTAATATATCCTAGCACCCTGTGAAGTTTTATTTTTAAGATATGTCTTCCTTGATTTTAGATATGACTTTGAACTTTCAAATTGGATTTTCTCGAAAACACAAAAATGTAACTTGGTACCTTCTGGCAGTAACCCCACGTGTTGTTCAAGGTATAATACTGCCCAGCGTTAACAACAATGATATAGATTCAAATCAACCCGTGTCAAGTGAAAAATATATAAATGCATAATTAATACCATTCAGAAAACAATTTTCCAGCATATTATTTAAAAGTGGACATTTAAACCGAATAGTAGCGTTTTTTAACAGACGGACTAGTCACAACATTGTTACGTTTTATAAAAAAATGTCTTAAAGATGAAATTTGTTCTATGATTTATCCATATTCGGTGAACTTTTAATAATTATACCTGTGATTCTGAACATTGATGGAAATTTATAAATGACCGTCAATATTGTCCACCAATTAATGTGTACTTAATGCTGTTCATTCTATCGACTTTGTTAATACATATAACATGAATTGACTTTACCAAAGGGACGGGTAGCGATCATATCGCTCACCCCATGGATATTCTGTTCCAGACAAACTATTGTTAACCTATTGATTGTTCAAGGGAACAAACTTATTTAGGAAACGATGCATCTGTGCTAGTTATGTTTACGATAATATGTTAAACTATAAACGGCTGTATATTGCGGCCATTAGATTGCAAACTATGTGTATTGAAATGTTCGTGTTTGTCGTAAGCTTGTCAGAGAAAAGCCGCGGTTCTGTTTTGACAAAAATTCACCCAAACAGCAGTTAAATCTTTACGCACGATCGCATTTCCTTACCTTAACTGGCATGGATCGGTCTTTAAAGTTCATACCCCAGTTCGTGGTTATTCTAACAGCACTATATATATATTAACGTAGGGTGAAGAACGACAGAAAAATATTGTACACTATGCCTACACAGCATGGCCAGATAAAGATGTCCCAAATACCACATGCAGCCTACTTCACTTCTGGCAAAAGGTCAGGAAACATGACAAAGACAAATCAAAACCATGGCTGGTACACTGCATGTATTTGTCTATTGTCTGCCCATTTTAGTTTATCTTTGTTATTATCTATTTGCTGTTAAAATATAATTAATGTTTTAGTAAATTGTACTTAACCCAAATGGTTAAACATTTTTTTGTTTTATTGTCGAGCATACTAGACTGCTTGCGTATGGACGACTTTTCTTTTTGAAAAGGTTGACTTTTCATTTGATTTTAATCAGTTATTGTCAAAATATTACTTACGAAACTTCATCAGTAATAGTATTGAATTCAAAAAAAAAAATATGAGACAAATGATTCAACATGTCCGACGGGTTTTAATAACAATTTTAATAACATTAAAATAGCCTAATGACAGTTTATATGCCAGGACATGGAATGCCACACCCATTTGATGCCATGTCTTGACCCCAACTTTGAGCTTGATCATGAATTACAGGTAGACGGTCGGCCATAAGTAACACTGATAATATACACAATAAAACCTCAATAATAAGACTATCCTTTGAAACCTTGAAAACTGGTCTTCTTATTGAGGTGGTCTTAATAGTGAGGTTGAATAAAGAGCAAAACAGTAAAAATGGAATTGAAAATTGTCTTCTTAATATCGAGGTAGTCTTATTATTGAGGTGATATTTAGATGAGATTTTACTGTATTGTAGAGTATTTGATTTCTTTTAATCTTGAATAAAAATGTAACATATGTATACCTTTCAGTGCTGGCGTCGGAAGAACTGGTACATTCATTGCCTTGGACTTCCTGTATGACCAAGGTATAGATACAGGGTATGTGGACATTAACACGTGTGTGAGAAATTTGAGGGACCAACGAGTGAATATGGTACAAATGAAGGTAATTAGATTAATGTTTATGTATATTACAGTGTTTAATCTTCTGATTTGACTTAAATAAAATAATTTGTATGTTCACTCTAATAAGCAAATAACAAATGTTGTATATGAGTCACTGATATTTATGTAACGATGTACTTAATCCAGTCTACTTTAAAAGCAATAAAAGTGGACTCGGTGATAGTTGCATTTGGCTTGTGTATAGACGGCCTAACATTCTGTCTTGTTTATACCCTTTGTGTATCACCATCACAGGAGATTGTTACATCCCACCTATGGATCCCTTCTGTAGTATATGTATTATATTATACATATACATACACTGCCATCCAAAAGTTTCTTCACACATTAATATTTTGAATTTCATTACTTTTTTATGCAGAATTTCAAATAAGACATGTATGACCATGAAGTAAAATTATTCATCCAACTTCTGTGATGGAAAGTTAAGAATAAATAATTTGCACATCTCAGCAGCAGCACCAATCGGCCATCATCCAAAACCAACATGTGTATGTGTAAATGATCTGACACAAAAAATGAGATAATTTGTTTCAGTACAAATTTATAAATACTTCTACAGAAAATTATTGCTGTGTCAAAAAGCATTTTCAATGTATTGCATGTGACACAAATATGAAAATACATTAAATGGGGATTATCGAAGTGTGTAGGAACTTTTGGAGGGCAGTGTATAAAAGGGATATAAGAGGGGAGATAACCTTGTTACAATCTCCTGTGGTCACATTGATGTAAAGTGTTATGTTCTTCCTTTAAATTTTACTAATATTGTTTACTGTTTCTGAAGCATTACTCATAACATATGTCGTCATAATTAATTTTGATATAGGAACAATACACATATTTGTACAGAATTATGGTGGAAGCCTTGGTATTACGGTCTACACCAATATCTCTGAATGAGTTTGACTCGTATTATACTGATTTATTGACTGTCGACATGAAAACAAACAAGACTAAACTCATGTTGGACTTTGAGGTAAGGAGCGTATGTCGTCGTTTTACATTAATAAGTAATCGCACATCTTTATTAAAAATAATTTTAAGTAAATTTTTAGTTTAATAATATTTTATTTTAATACAAAGGGATTGGGTAAAAGTTATCGCAACATTATTGAGGCCCTCTCCTAGAACATTTACGCAATCATTGCAACTTCATAAAAAGATATGACGGAAACAAATTGTTAAGTTTGTTTTAAACAGAAAAAGAAAAAAACAACAGCAGTTACAGAAGTAGAAAAACTGATATAACTATTTAGACTGGGTGTTGCCAATATAAATTAAACATCACACATGCATATTATATTATGTACTTGGTAATGTTAAATGTTTTGAGCTCTTCAAACAATGATGCACTGTCATGTAACAAAGGGCGAGCAATGTTTGATTTCAGACGGTCAAACATAGGTTGGAACTTGTCTTGAAATCAGTGTTATATCAATAAGCATATGAATATAAGACTAACATTTTTACACTTCCTGTTTATAGGACTTGTATTCTTGATTTTGTTTCTGCTGTAGGCTATCATGTTTTATAGACTTTGAAAGTTAGTCCGAAAATGATTGTATTACATACGAGTCACTGCATATCATTATGACTACGTTTTACATTTACTGTGACACAAATGATGATAATACGTAAATCGTCATTTTTAGAGGATAACTTATATGAAATATAGAAAAATCAACACACATCGTATTTAAAACATGATATTCAATCTGACGAGATTACTTACGTTTCTAAATAGTGTATAATAATTACTCAAAGTGGATGATAGGGTATGACACACATTATGAAAATGAAGCTAGCGTGAATTTTAATATATTTCTATGTATTTTAAGTCAATGAAAGACGAAGAAATCTTTGTGACAAATCTTGAGGGACTGGAGTATAATGGAACCACAGATATGTATACTAATGCAAAGACTGTGGCCAATAAAGGAAAAAATCGATACAGTAACATCTTGGCGGGTATGTTTATGTGTGTTTTTGATAATGACGAAACTGTGGTTAATTCCATGAGATACAATACAATACAAATAGTTTATTGCATTAAACATAACACGTTTCATAGCAACATAATGTACATAATAACAAAAGACACGGTTTTGCAGACCAGAAGATGTTATACAGTGCATATTGAAATGTTAACATTTCATTACATGTATATAAACAAACAGTTATGGTGATAAATATATTGATTAACTGTATGTGTTCATGTTTCTGATGTATATGATTTAGTTAATACATTATCAGTATTTAACAAGACTAGCATAATAAATGTATTTGGATAAATTAATTTGAATATTTCGAGAGGTATCTCTCATCAAAGATACAGTGTTGTCGTTTATATGACTTTAAGCCCCATTTTACAAAACTATTCTCTGCAACTGTTCTGGATGGAAATGATATTTAACCTATTAAGGTACAGTTTAATAATTCGTTGGTAATTTGAACCTCTTTTCGTCAAACAGAGATTTTTTATTGCAGCTGATGAATTTCGGCCGTTCCTTAGTACACATGTTCCCGGGACTAACAACTATATAAATGCTGTTTACATGCCGGTAAGTTGCATAGTTTTCCGACGTTTTATCTATGTAAGGTGGTCACTTCACCTAACGCTTTTAATTGTATTTCCAACCGATAGCTGTTCTACCGCAAACAATTGGTAACTCCGCACACGAATCCGAGTTGGGGAACAAAATATTTATCATATTCAGTCAAATTGTCAGAGATAACGTATGCCTCATCCAGTCTTCCAGCCCACAACCTCTAGATTTATTTGCAAATGATCTACAAATTGGTCCTTAAGTAATTTAGTATTAAATAAAAACCGGCAATCCGGAGACCCGGTTTCGAATCCCGGTGGCGCCATTGACCGAATGTTCGTGTTCCTCAAAACATGATTTTATATTGATATAAATACTGTGTCATTTCCCTTTTCACATACTACATTTTAAAAAAAATTGAATATTCATAACGAAAACACACAGGTCATTAAGTAGATCCTGATGATGTGAAGGTCATTGAATCTGTCGTAAGCAATACCGCTCATCACAGAACTTATTGCGAGGATGCCGTTCAACACGATATGAATATACATGTTTGTATTGTGTTTTTTTTCACTGTATTAGTTATTTGAATTTGAATTAAAATGGAATTGAACATGGATGTTCACAAGCAATGTTCTTTACTTCATGTCCGCCAATTAACAAAACAGTTTGCTCGTTGTTTGCCTAATTTCTTGTCAGATTTCTGTACACTCTTGTGTCATAAATATCTTGATATATTTCAGAGAATTTGTTTTCTAATAAATATACCATAAATTCGGTGCTAAATATATTATTCATTCAATTTTGCATTGAACGTGAAAAAGCATCCTGTTAATGTTAGTGTTGCTGTACATGTGTTGTTTCACAGGCAAGCTTGACTGAACGGGGATTCTATTTGTTTTGATCAAACCATTTTCATTCCCATAGAGTTACAACGATCTCCATGGTTACCTGGTGACACAGACACCACTACCAGACACGGCTGTAGATTGTTGTAGACTTGTGATAGAACAAGAAATCCATGTTATAGTTACATTTGATGATGATGGTGACAATGCGGTAACATCACTTGTGTCCTACTGTTTATTATAGTGTGCTGGTTTCCATTGTACCGTGACCACAATTTAGTATTCTGTATGGTTACTATGACATCCACAAAACTTATATAGCTAGTAGTGATATGCATGGTACTGGTAACTTCTTACAGCCAAATGTTACACCAGTTAACATTTTAATTTATATTTTATTTGAATTACAGATAATGAATCAGTTTGACAATCTGGCATTTTACCAATTTAACTGGCCATTGACATTATGGGTACATTATTAAAATGTTATATGCCGAAAAGATTTGTGGTTTTAATAATGTGCGTGTTACATGTAACTAACTGCAGCAAAATATATGAATATGACTCAGGATTTTGAAAAAAACACGGAATCTTTGCCATGATGAACGTTTTGTTTATATGTATCAACATTTCTTTGTCTTGTTAAGGTCGATGTGTATCTACCAACCTCAGGCACCATCAATGTTGGACCATTTACAGTAACTTTGAATTCAACAGAGGAGAAGGGTGGATATGTGTTAAGAAGACATACATTCAAATTGAAATCTAAGGTAATTTAATTGTATTGTTTAATAAGAACTCGTCAATGTGCCATAATTGCTACCCTTTTTAACACGTAATTCAGTAGAGGAGAAGGATGGATATGTGATAAGAAGACATACATTCAAATTGAAATCTAAGGTAATTTTATTTTTCTTCTTTAATAAAAATGCCATGTATGTGCCATAATTGTTCCCCTTTTTATTTATATATTGATATTGCATGGTGAACGGTGACTTTAATTTGTGCAAATTCTATCAGACATAATCAAATGTAAATGATTTAGATTTAATTGGCTATGTTGATTGGTTTTAATGCATTTTTATGATATACATCGCTCTTCTAGTCACTAGGTTTAGAAAAAAAACTTTTCTAAACAGGGTTGTTTCGAAAAAAGTGTAGAATGTGTTCTGATTGTTTTTGTATGAACAAACAGTGGTGCAGCTAGATTATAAGGGCTGGTCCTTAGGTGCGCCTGTCTGCGAGAAGTCATTAAAGATGTTGCAGATGTTACACGAGGTGGATGGACTACAGAGACAGTTTGAGAACAAACCAGTGTTAGCACAATGTTTGTAAGTATTTATTATATTTCTTTGCAAATGTTTAATTGTTTCATGATCTGAAATCCAATGAATCTATCCGACTTGGCAACCAAAATGTCGCCTTGCCTGGCAATAGTTACAGAAAAGTATGTGGTTATATTTCATAAATATTAGATCTAATATGATTACGTACAATTATATAAACCGGTTTTTTAGATTAACCCAACAAGTAAGTATAAATAACCGACATATATTTCAATAATATTTGATTTGACTTTAAGACAATAGTCTTATAAAGAATGAATATATATGTATATGACATCTCCCTAAGTCAATGTCTCCCGTATAAATGTATGTGGGTATATGTATCCTAAATTTGAAGTGATCGCAGATACAGCATCTAGGGAGGCCATTTCAAAATATAATGCAACCAGTCCAGCACGTAGCTATTGTTAATTAGATTAGCAAATTTATGCACATGAACTTCAGGATCTTAGCTTTACACTGAAACATAACTTGTACCCCGAAAAAACCAAGTCATAATTTAATTTTGAATGAACCCTATGCATTGGTGATCGAACAAAATTGATTGAGGAACCGTGTTGTAAATATGAAACTTGGTATTCGATTGAAGGATATTTATGCGGATATATTTGAACAAAATAATTGTCTTTTTCAACTGTTTCTAAATGGGTGACTAAATTTAACAGTGAGATATAGTCAGTTGAAAATGTCCCAACATCGGGACGGCTTAGGACTGTGACTGTTCGAAAAAGGATATTAAAAATGGAATTACTTGTCAGGTCACCAAGACAATGGTTATTTTTACTTAATTGTATAAACTCAAGTCGTGTTGCTAGATGTCAACATGTGTTCAAACTATACTTCACAGTAATGGTGCCGATCGAAGTGGTTTGTTTGTCGTACTGATGAATGTGATAGAACGTGCACGGATAGATGAAGGGGTTTGTATACCACAAGTAATCAGATATCTGAGAACAAGACGGCAAACTATACCCAATTATGTAAGTTCTTGCAAATCGTAATACAAAACGTAAGAAAATCACGCCTTATTATCCAATTTGTAGGAATACTAGTTAAGACTAGAGGGTTATATTATTAATCAGACCTTTTTTATACATTTTAATGCATAATATTTTCCAAATCCTCGATAGCATACATCCTTCTGGTAGTCAGGAGATTTCACGAGTTCTCTACCTTTATTCCTTCTATAGTTAATGACATTTGTGTAATCAGTATTTATTCAACTATAGACGGGATAAATGGAGAGAACTCTGACAATCTTCGTTGAGTTAAAACACACACACGGATAAACACTGACATGACATTGATTATGAAATATGTAGGATACAGAATACTGAATTAACATGATACTGATTATGTTATACATTAGAAGGATAATGGCGGCGCTATTTCTTGCCCATATATGTCCTAATTCAAACTTATATTGGTATATAATGTCTAACAATGTTCCGGCTTTAAGAAATAAAAGCCCTTTTTCGACAACTTGTGTGTCTGTTTTAATATACCATACTAGCTGCACCAGTCACCATCACCACCAGGACAATAATGGCTATTTTGTTTTTATTTACGTTTTCTCGTTCTTTCCGCGATATTTATGTTCGAAAAGTTAGCATGTATTCAAATAATGTGACAAGTCGTTTTATGGACATGTTTCAACAATCTGAAAATATGCTCAACGTACATGTTTAAAATTTTACTGTGTGTAAACTTTGGGCAGATATTTATGGTCATTTACGAAATGTTGTCTTTATAATTTTCAGGAACAGTATAAGTTCTGCCATGACGTCTTCCGCTGTTATTCCGAAAGTAATGCTACATATGCTAACATGTGATCTTATTTAACTGACAATGCAAATATCATGGTATAACGATATGACTATTTGATAGTTGTAGTTCGTTCCATTGTAGTTTTACTACAATTACTGCAATTCATTTTACTAAAGTTCGTTTTGATTAACTTAAAAACGGTCGTAAACAACTTGTGATCAGGCAATGAAATCGTTCTTTGGAAAATATAGACATCGTGTTTCCAAAAGCAATATTCTCAACTTCTTTTAAATCAACAACTGCAAAAGTATTTTCCCATCGCTGACAGCAACACAACAGAAGCACGTGTGTGGTAAAGGGCATCATCAACAAAAAAATACAGCATTCATATTACCTACCTGTTTTTTGCAGTTCTGATATATAAACTATTGTTAAAATAATGTATAACCCATTTTTCTAACATTATTATTTGTAATTAACTTAGTGCGTTTGATATACTGACTTTTTGCACCTACCTGGGTTTTAAATTTTATATTACGTCACCCCTAATTATGACCAGTGTATGCAGATATGTACGTTTGATCTTGTGAATAACATTTTGTCTTCAATATGTATTTCTATGTGTAGCATACAAATAACTTGATCCACCATTCTTTTGTTAAACACAAATTATTGCAGACGAAAGTTCGTATATTACATCTATATCGTCGGGACATTTGTGCCATACATAACATGACAGTCATTCAGTTAGCTTTACTTTCATGTTATATATATACAGTGTTACTCCTGTGTCCGTCCGTTCGTCCGATCAATAACTTTTAATTCCATTCATATTGGGC
The DNA here is from genome assembly GCA_032209605.1 of Mactromeris polynyma. Lineage (NCBI taxonomy): Eukaryota > Metazoa > Mollusca > Bivalvia > Venerida > Mactridae > Mactromeris > Mactromeris polynyma. Next base: position 9,386,084 of record JASFXZ010000006.1, on the reverse strand, counting down.
GCATAAGCAAAGGATAATAAAATACAGGTCAGCTTCGATTTCGGTTACAATCCACCATGTTTTGGCCCCTTTTCGTCTTAATAATAGTGTCCGGTCAATAACGCTTGAACAGTCCAGAGCGTGGCATCCGTGGCCTCCGGTCAATAACGCTTGAACAGTCCAGAGCGTGGCATCCGTGGCCTATGTACACATCTAGGTGTTTATCGGAACTGTGATCTGTACAGAATCAATATTTTGGTAATTCTCTACGACCAAGTTGTCAAAATGTTATTTTCTATAGGGACTGTACCAATGCTCTGAAGTGGAAATACATCGGTGCTGGGAACGTATAAAAATAAATATTAACATTTCCATTGATAGTATATAACAAAATACAAAGTGTTTTTTGGCGTAGCTGTATAACACTGATAATGACCTACATTTCTGACCAATCAGATGTTGTCTTCGAAGCGGGCTTTTTAAAATCTGACCAATCATACTTTCAACCGGCACCAAACGGGGTTACCGTAAGATGTGCGTTCGTTAGAAGTTCGAATTTTGGCGAAAGTAGTTAATATCTTTAAGCATGTATATAAAATGACCCTGATGAGACAGGTCCATGATTATTGTATATATAGATCCGAGTTTAGTTTTTGTAAGGAGTTATTTTCAACATGTTGCAAAAACATTATTTCATTTAACATACCGGAAGACATATTTCTATCTACGCCGTTTATCTTGTTTAAAGATACTTCTTGTTAAGTATGTTATCGTCGTCAAATATCTTACTGTTGTGTTCGGTACTCGAATGAATCACGCTGCGTGTATCCAACTTTCTGTACTTAGGGCTAAGATTGGTATTTAGTTTCAATGTATAGTGCAATGTTATTTTATATTGTTTGAGTCAAATATTTAAAACACTTCGTTAAGGCATTGTGTCAACTTTTTAGCCGCTAGAAAAGCATTTTACGGATGGTCTCTAATAAAGACATGATATTATATATTTGGCAAGACATTGACTGTCGTGGTTAAACGGTGGTATTACGTGATGAATGACGTGCGTAAAATACGCGACTGAAGTTGTAACATTCACACATATATTACATTTAAAAACGCAAAATGCAAGATTTCTCAAAGTTCATGAACAAGGGATGCAATATATGAAATTATCATACTATTACTTCATTTTGTGATGAACGCTAAACTTTCTTTTAATCAACGATTTAATTTTCATATCAAAATGAATCTATAAACACAATATAATTACATTTAAAAGATATATCACCCGTACGGAGTATAGTTACATGTATATACATAAACAATATATTTTCGCTAAAATATATACTATAAGCGAAGGAAATGTGGACTAGGGAGGGCAACTATGCAATACGTCATATATAACTACAGTTATAACATGCTTAGGTGTCTAGCTTTATATAGAATTATACTTTTTATATCATTAGTTTTATTGTATTTATTTCCTGTTACAACTTAATATTTTCTTTGTGTTTAACCACTCTCTGATCGGAATCTATATTTTAATGTGTTCGTGTTAAACCACTCTCTCATAGGAATCTATGTTTAAATGTGTTTGTGTTTAACCACTCTCTCATCGGAATCTATCCTTTAATGTGTTTGTGTTTAACCACTCTCTCATCGGAATCTATGTTTTAATGTGTTTGTGCTAAACCACTCTCTCATCGGAATCTATGTTTTAATGTGTTTAACCACTCTCTCATCGGAATCTATGTTTTAATGTGTTTGTGTTTAACCACTATCTCATCGGAGTTTATGTTTTAATGTGTTTGTGCTAAACCACTCTCTCATCGGAATCTATGTTTTAATGTGTTTGTGTTTAACCACTCTCTCATCGGAATCTATGTTTTAATGTGTTTGTGTTTTAACCACTCTCTCATCGGAATCTATGTTTTAATGTGTTTGTGTTTAACCACTCTCTCATCGGAATCTATGTTTTAATGTGTTTGTGTTTAACTACTCTCTCATTGGAATCTATGTTTAAATGTTTTTGTGTTTAACAACTCTCTCATTGGGATCTATGTTTTAATTAGTTTGTGTTTAACCACTATCTCATTGGAATATATGTTTTAATTTCTTTGTGTTTAACCACTCTCTCATCGGAATATATGTTTTAATGTGTTTGTGTTTAACCACTCTCTCATCGGAATATATGTTTTAATGTGTTTGTGTTTAACCACTATCTCATTGGAATCTATGTTTTATTGCGTTGATGTTAAACACTGTTTCACTGGAATTCACTTTTATGTATTTGTGTTTTAACAAATGAAATAGATGTTTTCATTGTGTTTATGTTCAAATATTCTTTCAGTGGAATATGTGTATTGTGTTTTTGCTTAAACACCGTTTCGTATGTAAAACAATTCGTACACAAATTTTACAATCAGTGATTATATAAATTTACTCAACATTTTTTAGCTTGAACTTGTTTTAATTTGCAATGAGATAAAAAATAAAACGTGATGTAATTCATTAAGTACAATGTATAAATCCAAATAATTGCATAAAAGATACGTTCACACTCATCACCATACAATAATCAAAGAGCTATACACGTGCGTTACAATATTGTCAGAAGTTTTCCGATTGTTTTAAAACTGAAACAGTTAGTCGTTCAAGTTTTGCAACATGCAGGGTACCAACGAATATTTTATACGTTTTATATGTAGTGTTGATACTGAGTTTATTATTTTTACCTTTCAAATTTGTACAATTTTATTTCTATATAATTTATGTTTGTAAATTCCGCTTATTTCTAAATAATTAAATGTGTTTATACACAGTTATTTGATGCTTGGTACGTTATTGTTGTCGGTCACCCATCCGCATTTTTATTTCGAAAAAAAACGAGGGTAAAGAAACGTATGAAGAGTGTTATTTATGTAATTGAGTACCAACGTATAACAAATATTTTATTATTTCCATTTGTGAAATGTGAATAGAACTCATTCAAACCGATATTGTTAATTTGGAAATTAATCTATTTCCTCAATTAACACTATGTAAAGCTTTTGATTGTGCTAAGCGTCCACACATTATTAGTTGAACACCTTCGCCAAGATCCGACAGTTCGCTTTACAATTTGACTCAATTTTACGAGTTGATAACCAGCTTATTTCAGACAATGTATGCAGCCAGAATTGGCATGTGCCTCAAGTTGTATTCCCTGTTGTTCACTAAAACTATGTTTGCAATGAATGAGCGAAATTTTCAGAAAATGGGACGTAAATATACACTCGGTGCATTTATAAACGATTACATTTGCACACAAATAATTGTCATGCTATAAAAAATGCAAAGGTTTCACCAATATCACAATAATCATTCGATACATCAATGTACATTTTTAGTTTCAATGGGGCAAGCAAACAAATCTAAGCTTGTGTGGAAAAACTTGCTAAGGTATATATATACAAAGTCTATACCCCCACAACGCCTGCAATGTATTTCATTAATGCATATCAGATCTACGGGTACCGTAGTGTGGCCATAATATAGTTCGGTTCCCGCAAGGTGCCCGTGCGTCCGCAGTGGGGCGAACGTACGACAAACGTACGAACTCTTGCTCCGGTGACCGCATGGTGTCTTTACGGTAAGAATCGTATTAGATTTCCTCGAGGATTCATTCGACACATTATGAATAAACTGTTCAATTATAGCCTTTATATAAGTAATAAAACGAAAATAAATATGTACGTTTTTAATTGTACAACATTTATTGTATAAATACAGTGATGAGAAATAGTTTGTGCCTGCTCGCCCTTTTGGGATGTCCCGGTGGCGAGGGTAAACAAATTCAACTCCACAAATAGTTTTTGTTCTTAAAACGATAGCAATATTATAAATGAACATATGGTTGACTTCCTCGTGTTGTGTTATTATTCAAGTTCAGTGGAGCACAAGAAAAATCTCATAAGTTTTCTTCGCGGTTTTATTTGACACATTATGAATAAATCAACATTAATTGTAAAAATACAGTGATGAGAAAATCAATAGTTTGTTATATTGTAATTTAAAGTCGTGCATTGTTAAAACAGAGTAACAGACCAAGCATTTATCACCCGAACTTTACTGCATTGCATGTTTCCCTAAAACTGTGGCTTATATTACATACAGACAATTAGTTTATGAACATGGTTATATGCAATACATTTTTGAAATATTCCATACTAGTCCATGCTCAAAATATACAGTTTCCATTAGGCGATTTAAACATAAATAATGGCATACGCTTTAATTCAAAATTTGCTCATCAATGGACTTTACAAGATTTATGATCATAGAACTAAAATTACCTTAATGACAAGTTCATTTTAAAAAACAATTGTTGATATTTATTTCGTGTTTTCGTGAATTATTTTCCGATGAACTCATAGTGAAATTATCGCTTGATAATTTCTTGTGAGTTTATCGGACTCATTTTTCCAAAAGAAAATCACGATGGAGTACCCCAAATACAGTTATCTCCCTGTATTTAAATTGTAAATAAAGCAGTTGTTATCTCCCTTCTCTGTTCACTTCAATTATCAATTGTCAATTCAGTGGATTTCGGTACGGTAAAGTACCCCTTATCGTACGGTTAACCAATCCGCGTCAAGGTTACAAACGTTGTTCGGTTGAACAGACGTTGGTTTAGTGATTAACGTAAGACATGATTTGTTTACACATCACTGATATGCAAAAAGCAAAGCACGATAGTACGGCTGCCCTGAAAAAAGAAGGTCGTATTTGGTTTTTGTATCCTCCAATTTTGTAGTTTACTGAGACTGTCTGTTAATATATCAGGGTAAGAAAAATCGCAAATATGCCTCACTGGAATACACAGAGAAGACAGCAAACAAACATTAAACAGATGACAATGTTAAATTTTGCCATTCTGTCATTTTCGGCTGAACGGCAATGATTTAACAGTACTTATGAACTTAGCCCCGCATACGTGTCTCTATACGTCTTAGTATTAGAGTGAAGCGCATGTCTATAGTCAAAAGGTGGGATTTTGCCGCATGATTGTATCGGCACTCTTCTGGCGTCTTTATTATCGACCGAACAGACTTTTGAGAGTTTGGAAAACCTATAGCGATCTTTCACGAGTAGAAGCATCTGAGTGCTTCGTAATCAATTCGACAAGAAGACAGAGGTCAGATGTTTAAAGACTGCAAAAATTGTCGCTAAAGTATCTGTCAATCAAACGTAACTCAATCAATCGCGCTCTCGCCAATTCCGCCCGTCAAAGTAGCAATACAAGATGGAATTTAACGTTGAAACAACTTTTGATCGGATTCGTAATAGATACCACATTCAGTATTGGCTCAAGGAGGGGCACATAATAGCAATATCGACGGTGCTTTGGGTAGGGTAATAACTAAGTGCGCACCGCCTCCATGGCAACTCTCCCATCTTCTTTTATAACAGGTGCTCGATTCATTTTTTTGTTTACAAAACAAGCCGTATCCATGAAAATATTGTGTTGAAAAGACAGATAAATCAACGAAAAGCTACAACTGTCTGTCGTACAGTTTTTTATTGCATGCAAAGCATTTATATGTTCACGAAAGTAAGAGTAAATGCAGTGGAAAGACCGACGGTGTCCAACTTCTATTTACTTTTGTGAATGGTTTAGCAGGACGTTGTGCAGCGACAGTATAGAGATGTGACGTCCGTAACTGATCTAATAAGAACTAAAAGTCACCGAATGTAATATGGCCCCAGTAACTTTTTTTATATTCCCCTAAATTTAACTTTAACAAATTTAAACAGATTTGATAGGAGGGCGAGGCGCCCATGTTAGATTTTATTTTTATACTGAAGCAAATAAAATTATTCCTACTTTTTATTTGTCAATGTGAATAAACAAACAAACATATGACGGTTTATGGTTAGAACACTCCAACAGAACAAACAAAAGTGTGGTTACTTCCTTTTTTTTGTTATAATTCAAGTACATGTATAGGACCAATATAGGATTTACAACGTCTTCTTTAAATGACGTCATTTCAAGAAAACGCAACATGTGATGTCACTATTTGCAAGCAAGAAGCAATATTTACTCTATTTGATCACTTCGTTTTCATATTGCCATATGTCATATTTGTGTAACTGCATGTTGTTGTGTTATCATCGTTACCATTGGACGCGTATTGGAAACTCTCCATATTGCTGTTGTGTCGCGATTGCATTCTATATGCTACATCTCCTACAATAGACGAACAAGACATAATAAATGTGACCCGCGTAGCTTACCACGCAACATGAATTATGATGAGTTTTGCTGATTAATTTACTTGCTCGCAGAAAATAGCATTCGTCCCTTTGGTTTGCTCTACGAGTATAAGTATTTTGACGTTACACAATAAGGCATGCAAACACGCTCTCAATTAACAAATGACGTATTATTTAATTTTGATCACTTGATGGTTTACTGCTTATTACAGTTTAAGTTTTCAGCGTATGACACTCATACATTAAGTCGGTTGGTTGGTGTTTCTCTTAAAACTGTTGTCATGACAAATTCCATTGCGCTTACAAGTTTGAGAAGTTCTACTAAACACGACGGAGTATATTTATTTACTGAACCAAAAATGAACCTTTAATGTTAATTTTGCAGACGAATGAATGAATGTAGCGACAATTTCAGTGTTTTTCCATTTCTATATTATACACTGCTAATTGCGATGATCGAACTCACATCCTTCCAATCAGGACAAGGGCGCCTTACCCCTCAACCAGTACGCCTCAAATTACAGTAAAACCTCAATAATAAGACTACCCTTGGGACACTAGAAAATGGCCTTCTTATTAAGGTTGTTTTAATAAAGGTTGAATATAATAGCAGAACAGGAAAATGGACTTGAAAGTTGTGTTCTTAATTTTGATGTGGTCTTATTATTGATGTGGTCTTTAAGTGATAATTTACTTTATAGGTGTATAAAAGTTAACTTAACCGTATTGTATTGTGCTAGCGTTTAAACAAACGACCACATCGTCGAATTTGGTTTTACGCTCAGATTTACGTATAATTAATCGAAATGAAATTTCTTGAATACGATTACGACATTGTTTTAAGAATACACAAGCATGTTATGTTCATATTGGACTGTGATTGTGCATTAAATTGACACCGGGTTTTACACACGATTTGGGAACATGTCCATGTCATAAATATTTAAATAAATATTGATAAGTTGTGTTACTGTAATTTAGGTATACCCGCTCCGGGGAAGTAATCCGAGATAGTATCTTAAAATGAGTATGGTTTATGCGTTAGTGACGTGGTGTGTGACGTCATGTGAGAGACCTTTGCAACCGGAGACTTCTCGAAGTGTCTGCAAAGAGGCTAACCAGCGGCTGAATTACAAAACTGTCTTAGACTGTGCTTTATTTCGTAAATAAATAAAAAGTAACGCTGACTTGAAGTTCGAATGCAGGCAACTTTGACTGTTTACTGTCCTTTTACTCACACTGGGGTAACGTGAGAAAACAGACTATAGACAGGAAAGGTGACGAAGAACAAATAACAAAGTCAATGGATGTCGTCTAGAAAAAAGAGCCTAACACAGTTTTGATTGACTTCGAACTATGTGTGAAGTAAATGTCTGATATGCAACAAAATGTTAATTCTAAACTAAAATGACTCGTACATCGGACATTGGCAAAAATGGTTTCCAGTTAAAATGTAAGATACGGACAGTGTTGCCATAAACTAGCGCAACTTACACTCTCTCACTATCAGGGCTTTGGCTTGTGCTTCTCGAGAATTGGACAAGACTTGAAAGCGACTTATTACATACACGTGTTTTCGTTGCAGTCGATTCTAACGACATTGTACATTCGACCTGTGGTTCCAGTAAACCTATTCATTACATATTATTCAGAAACAATTACACTTACTTTCATTAGTTATTAAAATTTATCGACCAACCTACACCATTTAAAAATATCTTACATCGTTTCTTTTATTGTATCGTACTAAAAGTATGAATTTGTTTACTCTTCATGGCTATTGTCCCTATCCTAGTACAACTCAAAAACTTTCATCAATACCTTGTCAACAACGGAGAAGAACTCTCGAAGACTTTAACGAAACCAAACTGTATCATTCCGGATGGTGCGATGTGATTCCAATGGCTAACCACATATCCATGTCACACGTTTTTCAAGAACTGGAATTTTTGTCTTTTTATTTGGTAATCAAAACGGTAAATAGTTTTTCAACAGTGAATGAGAATATTTCGTGCATACTATTGCGCCTTGTACATATTGAAATAAGATTGAAATGTGTCACTTATCAATAAACATCGCGATAATATTTCATAAACTCATGCTTAAACCTATGCAGTATTGAAGTTTTAACAAATAACGAGAACTATTTATGCACCAGATATTAGGTTAAGAATGTGTATTTTAATACATGAAAAGTTATTTTTCTAAGTTCATGATAACAATTATTATTATTTACTGCTTCGTAGCGATGGTGACAGGAGAAGCTTGTATTGTCAAATTAAATAGACAACGATCAATTGATATCGAATATTTATTTTTATCAAGACACAATCTTTATGTTTAAGGAAACAATTGAATGGCTTGGATTTGAATTTATCTTTGCTGGAAAAAGCACGAACATTAAATACATTCTACAATTACGAGAATGAATATAGTTCCGCAAAACTGAGTTTGATGACTTTCAAAGATATCAAGTAAGATAAGTATAGCGTATTTTTGTGTGTATGTTCAAGTGTATAAGAACAAATACGGACATACACTATGTCGACCATGCCAATCACCATACTTTATTGACAGGATCTTCCCTTGTTGAACCTAGTGATCTATCTCTTGTAAACGTTAAATTTACAATGAGAAGATGAAATATGAGATTGTTCAATACAAGTGGAAATTTAAGATGACACTGTCACAGTTAGCTATGGTTAAGTGATGCGATTGCTAATAGTTTAATAGTCATGTTCCGGTAATACATTTGCGTACTCGTCAATAATGTATTTTATTGGGAGTCTCCACGCATAGCTTATTGTGTTAAGGTCCCACTTAAAGAAATATTTATTGTGAAATAAATTATATTATAGACGTAAAATCAGCAATACGTTGCGACAAACAAACGTTTAAAGATGTATCAGATTTAGATTATGAAAAGACACGCGATTTTCAGATCATTCGCGGCCGTTATTTTCTTTTCTTTACAAGTGCGTTGAGCTATTCACAGGCTGTCAAGTGGTCCTTAATTTTCCTACTTTTTCCATATTTTCCTACCTTTTTATTTCTTCCATACTTTTCCTACCTTTTTATTTATTCCATACTTTTCCTACCTTTTTATTTCTTCCATACTTTTCCTACTTTTGGTCCAAATTTCCTGAAATTTCCTACTTTTTGGGTTCAAATTGTGTACTTCACAGATACCTTATATTAACAGTTATATGTGTGTATGCTAGAAGACTGGAATCCTCTTGATGAGACTGTACATACTTGGGTGCAGACTGTGGGTCTGTGGCTGCTTAATTAATGATCATGCCAAGGTAAAATGTGTATAAGAGTCAAAAGACCTATCTATGCAGTCTTGTCGGGATGTATTCAAGTGAGCAATTTATGTCTGTATATGGTATGAAAAAACTCCGATTTTTTTAGTACAAATTTCTTATTTTTCCTACTTTTTGGTAAAATTTATTCATACTTTTCTCCTACTTTTTTAAAGAAGTTCACTTGGCAGCCAGTATTCATTTTATACTCAGCACGATGAGTCAAGATACAGTAAATACAGATTAAAGAAGGAAACAACGGACGATACCCATCTTTTCACTAATTTCTCATACCCATATATCCGTAATATCCGGTAAAAAGAACGTGGTGTCAGTGGATCATGATTCTATGAATAACTTCTTATCCCGAACATTATAAAATGTAGATTCCCTTTTAAGTCACCATTGTTTCATATACTGGATATGCTTGAATGCATGACTGCAAGCCAACATTATTACAACAAGGTCGGAAATAGGCACTTGAGGTCACACAGTCTCAATGACATTGTATAATCCCCATTTAAGTATACTAGCACTTGCATTGTACATGTTTACATTATCTACAGTTACTGCTGCACATTTACACCATGCTAAGCTTAAATAAAAATGTTGTATCTAGTTGTTAAGCAAAAAACATAAAATGTAAGTACGTTGAACTCGTCTTAAGTAATCCTTATTGTTACGAATACGTTGTGAATACTGAAATTTACCCGATAAAGAATCATTATTTTGTTGATAATAATAATAATACACAATATCAAAACCTGCCTACATACCTTATAGTTGGTCAGTATTCTCTAAAAAAACGTACAATTTGCTCATATCATCATCTATGTTATTCGCAACTAGTTTTATTCATACATACTATTTTGAAATCACCAGGGATCGAAATTACTGGTTAACAGGATAACACGACTGTTTATACAAACTGCGTACCGTGACCATTGTACGCTAAGTCCCGAATTGAACTTCCGCCTTGTAGATTCATAAATCTACAAAGTGTTAGACGTTACAACAGTAATTCACGATGGACCGACATAAAGAGATGAGACAACGGTGTATAATGTTGATTCTATTCAAGTTTCTGATGTTAATTCAATATTCAAGTGAGTAAATGTATAAATGTTTCTATTTTGTTACGATCTACAACAAACTGTTACGATATATGCGCAGATTTGTATAAATTAATGGAATCATATACATATTCATATAGTAACATAAGAAAATGTCTTAGTAAACATCCGACAGTAATAAAATATCATAATTATAGATTAAGAAGGATTACTTGAGCATTAAGTATAAACAAAATACGAACGTTAAATTAGCTTACTATTGAACGATCCGTACATCTTTTGAGATAAGTTAATCTGAGTGTTAATCATCAGAAAGTATTTAATTAAAGGATATATTCTAAATATATAGTAAACTTAATTATGCTGATCTTGTTTAGATGTCTGTTAATACCTCAAACAGATAGACTCTTGATACATTGTACTCTTGTAAACGATGATAAAATAATTAGATAATATATAGAGCAAATACGTAAAAATACAATCTCATTTGTCAAAAAGCTATTACACGGACGTGATATCTACACTTACAATCCCCAAATGACTACTTCTTCAAATATTCCACTTTACACGTATACGCGACCATATTCCGGTCAAAATAGTCAAATGATATGAACGATTGTTTTATTAAATGAACCAATATCCCCAATTTGTTACGCTTCATACTAATCTGTGTCGCAAGTTTTTTTAACAAGAAAAATCTTGAAAAAAGATGGTCGGCGCAATTTGAAGGTTAAGTTTTGTTGTGCAATATAACAAAATGCCGAGATGTTATGATTGCTGGTCACGCCACATCCAAAATGGAATTCGGTAAATTCACCAAAATTCAGTGGATTTCGGTAACGCGACGTTCCATTAATGGAAAGGTCAACCAATCCGCGTCAATGTTACAAACGTTGTTCGGATGACGAGAAATTGCCTTGGTGGTTAACATATGATTGATTCGTTTACACAACACTGTTATGTAAATAGCAAAACCATATTAGTACGTCTGGGCCGAATAACGATATGGCAGCACCTACTTCACGTGCATGATAGATTTTAAGAAGAAGAAACGAATCTTTTAAATGCGATTTTTGTCGTTGGGGGTGCTCTTAAATGTTCTGTCTCAGAAATGGCTATTTGAGTCGGTGGAACTACATGTATTTGTAAACTATGAATTTAGTTACTGTGATGAAGGAATAATGTGACTTTTAAGAACTTTAAGAGTATATCACTATGTATGAGTATATATTGTGGTCATCTTCAGTGACAGAGTGACGTTGGTAATATTTTTTAAGTATTATTTTTATACAATTTACATTGGTTTAAATTACATTAATACGTCTATTTTCACAGGAAATACAAATAATTACGTCCATTTTTTTCTTCTAAATGGAACAAAAAAGTGTAATAAAAATGAAAATGCGTCCACTTTTTCGATTTAATTTGGTATCTACAAATCCTACGTAAATATTCGAAGTATATTTGCTTATGAACGACAGTGATATGACGATTATAATAAGCTAATATGAAAAATGTGATTTTGTTCTGATAGCACTAGTCTATAATAACCAATTAGAAAAAAATGAGTAGCTTCATATTATTCAGATATCACAAAAGGGATGCCGTTTGCATTGAACAAGCGATACTATTAAATTTCACTTTCTGCATGAACATATAATGACCAGTATGTACATAAAGACTTTCGAAATTCGGGTATAAAATCTTGTTTTTTAAAGTAAGTGGAATTAAATATTGAAGTACACTGAACAACTTCTATGAACTAGCCTGGTAATGGCATACTTTCTTAAATTTTCCTTCAAATTTGGTAATTGAATAACGCATTTCAAGGATACCATGCAGTGTCATAATTTATTACAACATTATAACCAACGTTGCATAAATATAAGTCGACATTTGAAATATTACAGTCATGATCAATAATTATTCAACACCAGTTCGATATCGAAATCCGGGACTTCCGCCATATTGTCCGCTTTCCGCTTATAAAATGCTATACAATTCTTAGCTCTATATGTATACATGTATAATAATGTTTTTTTCTTCTAGGAAGTAAAATTTAATAACATCTAAGTACGACATAAATGACACTTGTCGTCAAATGGATTTGGTTTGCTCTTACATGTATAAAAAAAGTCTTTTTAGGAGGGAAATCACCATCCGTTTTTTCTGCATTTGGTTTTCGAACACAAATCTGTAAGTGCACGTAGTGTACACGTTCACAGTTTTGGATTTGTTCAACCAATAAAAATCCAGTGTACATGGTACTAGGTCGTTATTAATAACAAAATGACCCATAAACTCATAATGGTAGGACGGACGAATAGTAGGACATCGTAAGTTATTCTACATCAAGTTACATTGATTACGTAACAATATAATAAAATTATATAGATACCCAGCTAAGGACCGATGTATCTTCTTACGCACGTCGAATTGAAATGTGCTATTCGAAACCATGGATTAATCGAATAAAAAATAAGTGCGATTTTAGCCAGGGAAAGAGTACACTTGTATAAAAAAAAACGTTGAGCTCCTATCACTTTAATATATTATATACTATAGAAGTGGTATAGGGAGAGATTTATTGTAGAAATAAAGGTACAGAACACGAGACAATCTCCTATGGTCTCGCACTTATGTTCAACACGAAACGGGTGTGAGACTTAGGTATTGTACTTAGTAATTGCAAGCTTACCTTTATCAACGCAGTACTGATACCAATCACCACTACACGTTCCAAAATAACATAAATGGTCGTATTGTGGTCCATGCATAGATCACCTGACTCCTGATCCGAATGTCGTGAGTTCGAAACCCGCTGGGCAGAGTTTGATAATAAATTTCACAATCCCTATATTAGGATCGAGTACTGGTTAAGATCACAGGAATATGTCTTTGAGAATAATTAGCATAAGTTGTAAGAACTTGTATCACTATCAATGTAAAATAAATCAGTTAACATTAAATGCAACTATCTAAATTCAAATTTTTACTTGTCCTATTTACCTATATGCAGCCAGTTACATGATATATTTTCACAGATGCAGTCAAATGCCACTTTAACATATGTATGGGAGTAATTTGATATATTTCAATGATATCAGTGCATTATAATAAATGCTAATCGTATTTGAAATGCATGTTTTAATACAACATATTAAGAGTAAACAATACAAGCCTGTATAGGCAATATTGTATAGAGTCAAAGTGAAAACACCCGATGGGCTATCCCGGTCGAGTTAATATCTCATGTTTATATCATTTGAAAGGTATCATATTTCTAATAAATACCTCATTCGCTCACGAAATTCATATCAAGTATTTAACTGAGTAGCTATAACCATAAACTCTCTTACATGTACAATGTACACAGAAACCATAAATTATATTCAATGAACGTTTAATTAAATTGCATGTTTTGTTAACAGATGATTCATACCGTTTATTCAAGTATTTATTGCTATATCATGACATCAACTTGTAAATAGGAGGTTGACACTTTTGGTAACATAACTGTAGTGCGGTTATTTCCCCATGATGATTTCACTATGGTACATGCATTGAACAAAATGCTTCCTTGTTCATATTTTGATACTTATATATTATTGCACTCCTTTTAATGAGAGTAGCCCTGCACATTTGCTCCCGTTTAATTTTGTAGTGGCTTTTATTTGTCATATACAGTTATATTGTTATTATGTACTTTTGTCGAGGCTTGTTGTGTTATAATGTGAAGCCATTTGCAAACCACACTTATAGTACCACGTATTTTAATCTAAACTGGCTTTTGTGGTGACTGATCACAGTACCCACTTGAGAGCCGTCTTACATAGTGTATATAAACAGCGACATCATCATCGTCTGATCATCATTTTGGATTCAAAATTGACATATATTTGGTATAAGCGTGTAGATAAATTATCAACATGACAAATTTACCCTTTTAGATTATAAAACCAATTTAACGACATGCGGGGTACATGTCGGGGTCAACAAAAATGCCTATAAGTACCTACGTGTACATGGTGACTGATGACCTTATAAACAAAAATAACGAACGAAAACGTCTGATCATCCACTTCGTCATCACAGACGTAACCTGTAACAAGCTAGCTTACCTTAAGCGAGAAATACCTATTGTATAGACTCTATCCCAGAGAATTATATCTACAAGGTACAAATACATATATCTAGAAGGCTTGAAATCCATTAAACCAATATTACGTCTATATAGATCTACAACTAGACGTCGATAATACTAATACTATCTACATGTACTTTGTTTTGTAAACATAGCCTACATTTAAACCAGGTCATGATTCCAAATATTGCAATCCTGTGCTACCACGTGATAACAGATTCCACCACTCGTTTGGTTTATCGTATATCTAGTTATCGTGTATTGACGAGTCATATTAATGCATTCACCTGTCGTTGTGAATACATATTGTAGTTAAATCGTACGAAGTGGTTCCTTTTATACAGTCTAAGTCCCTCGTTGTAGATGGGTTATATACATGACGCATGTCATTGATCAGATGTCCATTATTATAAGTCCGTATTTATGTCGTTGTATACACATGTATAGTACATTATACCTAACCAGTAAATTGATCAAATGACTGCAAAACCGCCGTAATTAAATATGATGCAGCCGATACATGTTGTTGTTGTTGTTCTGCCACAATGATGAGTACCATACTGACAAAAGTACCATAGTGACAGAAGTACATGTTCTTACTCGCTTAGGTGGGGATTCACAAGTGTGGATATACACCCAAGCAAGTTATCATTGGAACAGTAAAGAACCAGCATCCTTGACTATTAGTGAACCTCAAAAGTATGTTCATGTGCGTAGCGAGGTACCTTACAAATGTATAAGCGAAAAGAAAATTTAGCATTTTAAAGTCTAAGTCTGAGTGTCCTTCTTTAAATGTTTGTGAATAAGGCCCCAGTTATTCGGGTTCTTGACTCACATATTAAGGATTACTAATTTGAGATATGTATAAATATTCCAATTATAATCATTCAAATATTGCAAAACAAAATAAAGTACAACCTGAATTACCTAGACCAACAAAGTAAAATCGTCAGAAGAAGCAACTCGAGTAAATGTGAAATGAATTGCATCAAATTCACTAACATGTCCTATAGTTAAAAGATTCAATGAAAATAATTGAAATTGTTTGCGCATTTTTCGATGCGAAAATGAATATTTTCTGCGACAGCTATGACGAGTTACGATCATAACTATGTAATTATTTATATATTCAAAACATCTAATGGGTGACTTAAGTCGTGCTATAAGAAAATGGTATATAATTTGAGT
The DNA here is from genome assembly GCA_032209605.1 of Mactromeris polynyma. Taxonomy (NCBI): domain Eukaryota; kingdom Metazoa; phylum Mollusca; class Bivalvia; order Venerida; family Mactridae; genus Mactromeris; species Mactromeris polynyma. The sequence goes on along the minus strand of JASFXZ010000006.1, from coordinate 9,370,140 downwards.
AATGATGCATAGTTTTACTGGAGCCATGAATATACTTTGATGCACTTACACGCTTGATTCATCTTACAGCAATGTGTAAAACAACCTAACTATGAACAAAATGAAGACGACCTTTTTTTCAAATAAAGTCATGTTGCAAATGTAATATAAAATTGCAGCAATACAAACTATTTTCTAATGAGATGTATATTTCGATAATATTATTTGCTGCTAAATAATGTTTGTTACATTATTGCGTTTTAACCATGTGTCTGAACATTCTAAATGACAAATGTACCTACAATGTATATGTGTATCATTCTATGCCGTGATTATACCGTGTATAATGCAACCATCACTATATAATTACTTAGTGTCAGGTACAAAGTACAAAACATTGCTGATCATGAAATCGAAACGATACTCGATGAAATATGTTTAGCATTTCATATTGGATTTAGAGTTATGCATTCATTTCTCGCTATTCATAACGTCATTAGCACGAAGTTAAAACATGTTATACGTGTACGACCTGCAATAACTGTACACAATCGAATGAAATAAGCGTTGCATTGTGTTAACATTCCAAAATCACATCAGTACATGGCGTTGGTTGATCATCATTATCCGCGCGATAACTCTTTGGCCTCTTGGGTCCTACCTTTGGGGTGTAGATGCATGTGCAATTACTCTACAACACAAGTACTTTTTAGCCTCTGTGGTCCTACCTTGGTTGGCTGAATGTCTTTGGGTTGTAGATGTATGTGTAATTACTCTGTAACTGTTAGTGTTTTTGTGTCCTTATTTTTACCATGCTACATGTATCTATGGGTTGTAAACAAACCATAGTAATTTTGGAGTTTTTTATGGTCAAATTAATTTTGATTCATTTGGTAGATTGAAGTCTTAGTCCATATTGTGACTCAATCCCGGTAGCGCCATTGACCGATTTTTCGTGTTCCTCACAACATGACTTTATTTAAAACAAAGGTCGTCTTCATTTTGTTCATAGTTAGGTTGTTTTCATATCCCGAGTTTTACGCTAGTATGATTTACTGACTTCCGCACTCTGTGTATGCATGAAAAGGTTTATACTAAAGTAGTCATGAATCTATGGTGTTATATATACATGTCCTACATTCATTATCCTGCGTTCGCTGTCTCATATGTTGGAGAGTGTCCAGCGGGGACATTTATATTTACACCGTTTTGATTGGACGCTTAAACTGGGTTTAAAATTGTTGACCCGTAGAAAGTCGGTACTCCTATATTCACAATCATAAACGTTTGTCTTATATCACTTTTACTTCTCTAATTGTTTTCATGTATGTATAAGTCAATGTATCCTAGTGATTTAGTGGTGGCTGTACCCTTTGTATATGGCATGTCCTGCTCGATTTCATCATTCTGTTTTTAAAACAAAACCGCCAGTGTGGTGTATTTTGCCACTGACCTTTCCAAGTGTCCTGCTCGCTTTCTTTATTTGCTATCATATGATTTGTTTGTATTTCTCAATCAAAGTATGAGTCACGTGTTAAAACAATGCAAATTTAATTGCTGTATTGACTTATTTACCAAAAAGAGTTCTTACTTCGGTTACACATGTATTGGTGTATGAATGGTTTACTTCCTCGTTTTACTATCGGATACTGTACCCGAATTGAAAGTAGTTTTTACGTTAAATAACATTTTTTATTCAATTCAAAGCTTCCTGTTTGAATCGTTTTATGATAGTTGTATTTTTGTGCAGACGTGTTGGGACGAAACTGCGAATTAAAAAATATGTTCAACGCTGTTTTTGTGGTATTCTGCCTTGGACTAGTTTGCTATTCAGGTACGACAATATTAAATAACTTGTTTTTAATTTAAATTGCACTATAAATATATGCATTGGTATTTCGCAATATTAAAATATGTGGTTTAACACTACTCAAGTATACTATGATATAGTACGTTGGATATAATTGGTAGTAATATATATAGGTCTCAAAATATTGCATCGATTTGATACTTAGAACAGGGATTACTTCAAAATAATTTACATGTTTTGTCCACATATACTCATTACGACTGACCAAATGAAATCTGGAAAGCTCAGCTCAAGTTGTTCCATGTTTCAGTGTTCTAGCACAGTTTATCAATATGATGAACATAAGGTACAGTAGCGTGTCCAGCATATCATGTATATCTTTAATGAAGAATAAATGCCTATTTTAGCAAATCACGTTTCGATCTCTAACAACCTATAGGATTACTTTGTATGTGATATTATTCAAATAGTTTTATGACTTTTCCTAACATAGCTAATGCATAACGATGTACAGACGAAATACAAGTTCAATAATCCTGGTACTTAATTAAGCAATTACTTCTGCTGTTTAGAATTCAAATACGGGAAGACGAATACAACCAGTTATATTAAATTACTTTAGTTAGTTCGAAAGTCGTTTGAAATATGGTAATCGACGGACGGTGCTGGTGAGGTACGAATACATTAACACTACACATTTGAACATGCTTCGGATAAAATTCGTCGTTTAGTTTTTTAGTGAAATATTAAATACGTATTACTAGAAACATACTGTTTCTGTCAACATGAACTTTTATTTGTTCATGCCGTCAATACACGTATTTATCTTTTGTGTTTGTCTATTTGTGAGAAGGTATTCTACGTAGGTTGTCCAAATATCTGAAATATCATTATAACCGAGGATACTTGTTGACCGGTAGGGTATGTACATGTATGTTAATGGAAAGTTCAGGCTGTTTATTCATATCTTGATTGAAATCTCTTCTGGTCATTTTTTTAATTATGTGCGATATTAGAATCAACTTGCACTGTGGGTTCTTTTGTCATATTTTATAATCCATCTTAAACCAAATGCACTGCCTTTGCCAGGAGGAATACATAAGTCTAGAATACATAAGTGTACTGAGTTCAACTTGATACTTGCTTATAACTCAATTTTACGTTTTGTAGACTGGGGTACTCCGCGTGTATTTATGACATAGCTTATTATTGATTTTTCTTGTGTTGAAATATGATTGGACGACTGAACACAAATACAGTTAAGGCTAATATTTACAAACGTGAACTACCTTCTTAAATATCCATTTCAGTGTGCATTATCAGATGCGTGTATTCAGGTTATGAATATACATCATATATACATTACGATAATCATTGTAAAATCACTGGAGACGTCTGTTTGGTTTGCACGTTATAAGAAGATGTTCAATGCATGTTTAGGTTGTAGTTTTCTAATTAAAGGTTTTTTGAATAATGCTTAGTCTTAAAATTGAAGACATAAATTAGGAATCGTTTAGGTTGATAACTCTCTTAAAGCACATGATCAGTTGTTTAAATTAGTGGTTACTGTTTATACTGTGAAGTTTAACTCGCGTTCCCTGTAGCAACCTTTTTTTCTCTCTTTGGATGAAACCTAGTTTTAAATCGCGTGCTTTACTTTGTTCATAAACGTTGTAATGCGATATTAAGTTTACTGACGGGGCATTTGTTTTCAGTGCACCATTTGTTACACCAATATAATTTGATACGCGTTTTCGATACTGTAAGTAGATATAACATTCTGCAATATGAAATGATACTAAATTTTTGTATTCGATTTACGTAGTCTTGTTTGTTTTCCATATACAGTAAAACCTCACTTAAAGACCACCTCAATAATAAGACCAACTCAATATTAAGAACACAAAGTTCATTTTCCCGATTTTGCTCTTTATTCAACCTCAATATTAAGACCACCTCAATAATAAGACATCATGCTCGTGTATATTTCCCCTCTTTCGGCTCGTGTCTTATTTCTTAGGCTTGTCTTGTTATGAATTCCCCTCTTTGTCCTCTCCTTATTCTATCCTGTTCAGATTTGTGCATATGGCCTTACTTTCTCTGAATACACTCACTAGTGTATACAGTATGTTAACTGATATAAAATTCCGTCTACGTTTATATCTAAGGATATGTTTATAAATACCACAATCAATTATCAAACAAATCGATGGACAAACACATTCTATAACCAATTTGTAGAATGCATTTGATTAAATGTCATACCGTGTTGTTTTTATTACTGTGAACCTGTATTACGATTTGGTCATATAATGAATATCATATTCACAATAATTATTATATTGAATTATAATGTCCATTACATCATCATTGTTAATGGGGAAAATGGTACAATAAGGTTCGTTTTGTAGTAAATAACACTTTAAATGTATGTTTTAGGTGCGTGTGAGGAAACTGCAAGAGGAATAAATACATTCGGACCTGAGTGTCAATACATGTGTCACTGTGTAGATGGTGCCAAATGTGACGTCATTTCCGGTGAATGTACAAGTGGTTGTGCACCAGGATGGTATGGACCTGGATGTCAATTCCGTTAGTGTTTATGAATTCCATGTTGTACATTTTCATAATCTCTTAAAACAATATTCATTATAATATGATATTCGCCTTAATTGTATTCCGATTAGAATGTAGAAGATGTTGAATGAGTGCTGTAATATTATTGCATTTATTGAACTCGTTGAATAAAAAGAATATGACGCTCGCCAGAGGCCCGCTTCATATCATTTTATTCAACTCGTTCAATAAATTCAATACTAAATAACAAGAATTAAATGTTATATTTATCACACCCGACAAAATGAGGTAAAAACACACATCCAAACTTGACCTCATTAATGCAGCGTCGCGAAAGTAATAAGGTTATTGAATAATAGAGCCGAAAAAGTAGGCCGATTAAAATTTAATAATTATTTTTAAAATTATCCATAGATCTATCAATATTTTATCATTTTCTAGTTAAGTAAATATATCTAACAATGCACTAATATCAAACGTAACTGCATAAGCGTAAATTAAGAAAAACATTTCCTCTCAAAATGTCATTGTTTAAAATGTATTCACGCGTTCATTGAGTCCGTTCCATCTCTCCGACTCGAATCGCTATGAAGTGTGCGGAATCTAGTAAATTTTGATTGATTTAGGACTGAGGTCTTCGAACTAAGGTTAGTATATTGATTCAAGTTCCTGTGTATACTGATGACGTATTGCTGTGTATGGCATCGTAGAAACATGCACGGGTATGTGATAAAGTCAATTAACAGTGCGATTGTAAATTGTTCTTACTCGGAAACAATTCCTGCTGATATTTATAGAAGTGAACGACCATCATCAAACAATTTTAAACTGATTTTTTGTAATTGAAAATTGATTCGATCTTTACTAAAAACAATGTCCAATCGTATTTTGTCATTGTCTGTTTCACATCAAAGTACACGCTTTAATTGTTTCGAAATTACTATCGGCAAGCGCATGAGAACAGTTAAATTTATATTTTGTAATAATATAGTACTCACTCTTTGATTATCATAACACTCATACATATGCTGTTGTTGCAAATAACCTTGAACATTAAACAAAAAACTTCTAAGGCGATTTATGCAATGTATATCTGCAAAAAAGCGTATGTTTTATAGACCGCTCAATATAACGAAGTTTTACTTTCGGGAATGTTTTTTTTTTACTATCAAGTTATTAATTAATCAGAAAAATATGTCACTAAATTTCAGATGTGGATACTGTGGCAATATACTTACATGTTATGAAATTCAATTTGATTCAAAAAGTAGTGATTCTGTTTATTTACTTCAGATTGTGTCTGTCAATAATCTGAGAAGTATAATTAAAAGCACATAATTTATCATGATTAATGTTGTGTACTTTATTTGGGACATATTGTTCTTTTTTCATCGGTGTCAGGAGACTTGGCCTACAAAGAGTTCTCGCGACACAATAGCAACATTGAAGTTTTCCAATATTCGTCTAACGGTAATGACGGTAACACAAGAACGTGTAGTTACACAAATAATGCTAGTCTGAGTGAAGCAGAACCTTGGTGGAGAGTTTGGTTACCACGGAATGTAACTATACATGAACTTACAATACTGACAAACGATGATGGCAAGGGTGTGTAAAAAGTATTTTTGTTTTTAAATGTACATGTGTATTCTCCAAAACGCCTATTTGTAATCGTAAAGTTTACAAGTATGTTATTAAATTGTTATATAAAATAACCAAATACCTTGTTTAAAAAATGTTACTTTGTTCTAATTGCCAATTTTATATCCAATTTAATGTTGATTTTGACATATGAAAATAATTCAATGTTCAACAAGTTAAGTTAAACTTTCAATATATATAACACAAGGGGAAAATTAATATTACTCTAAATGATTAGTTCATATACGTATATTTAGTACGATATCGTATATGTACTTTATCGACCATAATTGCTGTAAAAAAGTAAATGCTTTGTAGCTACGTTAAAGTTCATGTTCAACGTCTGGGATGAGACTAATATTTTAATCCAGTTGGAGAATTCTGTCGCTTTTAAGCAGTATCATTACTTGTTTGTTTCAATTGTTTCCATTGTGAGTTCAAGACAGTTTCAAATGTGTAATCTGCATTCCAGCAATACGGCTCTATGTTATGAATTATATTAATGGCATTTTTCTTGAGAAACATAAAGCTTTAAACGAAATAATATATTTGTATTTTAGGTTATTTCTCAAGTTTCTCAGTTACAGTGGAATATGTTCCAGAGGCTAAAAGAAATAATAATGAATACGCGCCGGGTTATCGTCAAGTGTGTCACCAAACAACAAACAAGATGACTGCATCTAAAACAATTCACGTACTTTGCGGAAAACATTTGGTTGGTAACCAAATAAGGATACAACTTAATCAAGTCAATGCACAACTTGTTCTATGTGACGTCAGGCTAAATGTGGGTATGTGAATACGAATGTTATCATTGACTGACTGTTTTTTTTATAATGCAAACGTACGTTTTAATATTGATTACTTAAAATTTTCATAAACATGATATTATTTGAATAGCTTGTCGCTTTTTTAAGGAAATTTTGAAATAATATTTCATAAAATGTGTTCCTTTGTTCATCTGATGACGTGATAACATTCCAGCATAACACATGATATGATTATGATAGTTCAACAATACTTAAAACTTTAAAAGTAAGTGTTCGTGAACATATTATTACGAATTGGTTACATCTCAACAACACAATAATATTATTATAGTATGTGCTTTAGTCAAACATCGATATAATCAATGTTCAATCTGTCGAAATAAACTTAATGATTTTAAGTCTTACATCATACATTTCAGGTAGAAATATTGCATTTAATAGCTCAGTGTCAGTCAGCTCAAGGAATAACACTGCTTTATACGGTCCAAATAATGCTGTAGATGGGGTTTTGACCAATATTCGTAAGGATTTTTGTTTTGTATCTGGTGATAATAAGGACAACTGGTTCCGTGTTGATCTTGGTGGATATATATACGTTACATTGGTTAAAATTACCAAATACAATGACGGTAAGTAAGTAGAGTTGCAAGGTCTCAATAATAGTGCATGTCTCAAAAGGTTAACGTTAATTTTTGAAATAGGTTATCTATGTAAAAGAAATAAGATTAAGCCATAGATAAAACGGTTGGTTCGATGATTCAGTGATACGTGTATTCAGCAGCGCTCCACCAGGTGTGGGCCAGAATTCAACGGTAACTGCTACGTTACTTGTTCGGTTCAATGCTATGGTTGCCAGTAGAGATGCCACACGCGCTACTGATTTTGTCAGTGAAACTGCTCTGACCAGTCAATTGAAATTCAAGATTTGGAGCATAATGTGACAATGAAATGCTGTCTAATTAATCATCAATTCTCATGATCAAAATTGCGAATGGAGTTGTTCTTTTCTAATCTTGAATCGCAGTTAACACAATATTGTACAATGGCTTAGAATGAGGCGTTTCTTTTTCTCGTCAGTATATATTGAACTACACTATAACATCGGTCACGATTTCAAATTTATATAAAATCGTGTGAAACAGTGTATCTTGACTCACAATAAAACATTGTCACCGGGGAAATCGTGAAGTTCCATAAATACCAAATTCCTGATATGTACACGTATACATGTATGTAAATCATGACGCTCATGGTTTCATGATTTACGGTGCAAAATGTCTCTATTGACAGACAGTCTACGAGATTATATAATCAGTGTCTCTAATACCAGTGACTCGTGGAATACAGTCTACAATGATACACCAAATTTCCCGGCTACAACACAAGTTTCTCTCAATGTCACAACGAGATATATAGAGCTCAAGAGACCAACACGAAATCGACTCATTATTTGTGAACTTCAGATATTTGGTAGTAAGTTGTAAATTGCATCGTCTTAAGAATCACACCGCACTAAATGGATATTGTCATTACTTAGGTAGGGAATTTATTTTTTCAAATAAGTGCTACATACATGTAGTGCGGTTGAACGTATTGTATATTTTATAATAGCATATTAATCATATTAAGTAATTTAACCTTTCATTGATAGACACATTAATTGATATATGAACGCATTGGAGTTTATGAATCACAGTTCATTCTGTCAACAATCTGTATAACAAAATCCAATTTTCATCAGAAAGTTTAACTTATCTAGTCTAGATCTCATAATTAGACCTATGTTTATCTATTTGGTATGGTTTTTTTAACATATCTAGTCTAGATCTCATAATTAGACCATAATTTTGCTCCATTAAAATGTTTTAGGCATGCATATTCTCAATCATTAAAACGTTTTCCTTTTCAAATATAACGGAAAATACTTTCTGTATATCAAAGTTCTTTTATATTACTTTCACGTATAGTGCCAGAAAAGTAATTGCATGTCACATAACGTAATTCAACACACATGGTTTTTGTGAAAGCGCTTGCGTTTGAAAACATTTCAAGCATCTTATCACATTGACTACGGTCACAGTTTCAACTCGAGCCGACCACTATAAAATGCCATGAGGCGCATGACTGGGAAAATAGTTCGGAAGTCGTATACCCTGTCAGCGCCTTATATATGGAATAATATACGCGACTTTTTGAGCAATGAAGTTACTCGCGTTTTATTTACTGTATAATATTAAATATATGCAATTAAAGAATACGTCCCTATGAATACAAATATATCATTCAGATTGCCCACCAAATAAATGTGGATATGAGTGTACAGAATGTCACTGTAGAGGATTGGAAAATTTAGAAAATAAAATTAACGGAATATGTTCCACTGGTTGTGATGGTAGATGGACTGGAATCAATGACTCATGTAATACAGGTTTGTATGGAATGAGAGAATTTGTTGAGATTTTCTCAGTTGTAAAATAGTATAATTGTTAAATTTTGAATCATAATTACTATGCAATACATAAACTATTTCTTATTAAAAATTAGTATGACTGCCTGCTGAAAGTCACAAGGAAATGTTGAAAACATTAAGGTAATCAATTCCTAGATAGACGAGAACATGCTATTTGTCATGCTGGTACTTGGAATTATGCATCGATCATTCATACTTTGAATTACTTTTTACCGCAGAATGTGCAAACAACAAATGGGGAGAGGCATGCTTAAATAAATGTGGGGCTTGTAAAGATTCGACGTGCGGTGTTAAAACGGGAAAATGCCCAAATGGTTGCCAAACAGGTTACTATGAGACTGACATGTGTACTCAAGGTATTTCAGCATTAACACATTAGTAATATTCAAATAATATCGATTTAAAATAATAATATATGAGATACAATAACACTTTCAATAGCGTCAGGACTCTAGATTTTTGTTATTGTACATGTATATATGTTTGTGTTATTTCTCAATATATATCAATTGATATTTTGTTTCTGTGTGTCTGATTATTTACAGTGATGGAGTGATTGTAAAATCTTTAGTTCATTGTCACGGAGGCATTTTTTTAGGGTATAGGGTATCTAAGAAAGTCTGACTTGTCATATGACGTTCCAGTATATACATCCTATTTACATACATAATCTAGACATGTGATTCGAATATATCATAGTGAATCATAATTCGAAACACCACACAAACAACAACTATCAACCAAAGAATGTTGCCGTGCAGGAGTTGCGGTTGTGTCCAAGGGCGCAGCCATATTGAAATTGACGAAAATACGTAATCGGAACGAGTTGTTGATCTACGCTCAAATAGAATTTACGGAGCTCGCCGGAGATCGACGAATATTCATAACTCTATACCTAAGCATTTTGCAGCTGACGATTTGATTGGCTACTCAAAGGTCACAAGAACGTTACCTGTATTGTTCAGTCATCAGATCCAGATAGCGTATAGTTTAGGAGCGTGCGACTGGAGCTTATTTTAATGAGATTTTTTAATCATCAGCTTAATTCAATGTAACGTTGTATTCGGTATTGAATTTGTGCTATATATTGATCTCATATCTAAAAGTATAATAATATGTGTATCATAGCATGTCAAAGTGGGTTCTATGGACACAAATGTGAACAGGCGTGTAGTGTCAACTGTGAAGAACAATTGTGCCACCAAGTTAATGGTTCATGCACTAATGAATGTACAGCTGGTTGGCAAGGAGACATATGCGACCAAGGTAAAAAACACTGCGCATTCTCTTCACAGAGGGTAGGAGTTGTGTGCATTGTGTTATGTACAAACATACTTATGTATTGGCTAAAATACTTTCCATCTCATAAATTCTAATTTAAAATACATTTACATTAGAAAAAAGCAGTCAGTCGGATGGAACATGTGCATTCTTGATTGCTAAATGATATTGAAAGATGTTTTCTTGCGATGACGGCAGTAGCCTAACCTCAATTAGTATGCTGCTACAACTGCTTCTTTCCTGCTATTATCGTTTGTTTTTCTCGATTTATTAATCGGAGTTTGTTATGCTGTTGATGGTAAAATAATGTTTTATTCACCACATCCATGAGAAAAAATATTAGTGTATAACTAATTACTTATTGAAGCACTCAACCCTCTCGTTTTATAGCAACGATTCACTAACAATGCTTGCCAGTCGTACAAATAAGGATACGTTATGTATTTATTGAACTAATCCTTTCATAAATATAAAAACCGAGTATGCGTTTATTTCGTCATCATCAAGTTTGTATGATTAATTAGTATGGCGATTTAATATTTATTCCTTAGAATGCGATGCTGGAAGGTATGGAGAAGGTTGCAAGGGAATATGTAGCATTCATTGTCGGGGCACCTGTAACAATGTCAATGGCACATGCGCACTCTGTGATCCTGGATGGGTCGGGGACTTTTGTGAGAAACGTAACGTGTCTTATTACTAAATTTCACATCTAAACATGGACGTAATTGATGTTTTGAGCCTGTATGTGTAATGATCGAAAGTTGTTCACGTATACCTATGTATTAGACAGTGTATATGATATATCCACATTATATAAGTAAGAATGGAACATTGGGATGTTATTGTGACGCGAGTTGTGCTTTCTGCAACAAATGTGCGTGAAATGAACGAAACGGAAATGTGCCTTTGGTGTTCCAAATTTTCCATATTGATATTGCAACAACCCATTCTTATATAGAACAAAAAAGTCCCGAATAGAGTGTCCTAGTCTCGATAGAGTCCTGATCGCCAAATGAAAATCATTTAATTTTGATGAAGAAAATATACTGAGTGTAAAATTATTTGGGTAGTGTTTACATTTCGCTTGAAGAAAACCGATTTAAAACCCTTTTATGGATCGATAGAAAATGATAATGTCTCTTAAGAGTACTTATATGTTGATGTCTTCGAAAGAGAAATATTGATGCTCTATCTGTCTGTCCGGATGTCTTTCTGGTTGTCTGGATGTCACAACGTTTGTTCTCCAAAATCAAAGTCTGGATTTACACAAGTTATATATTAGAACCAAGCCTAGTTGTGCATATTGTCAGCATTTTTGGTCGGATTAATTTTGGGTTAGCCCTTAAGTTATGAAAATAAGATAATTTTGACTCTTCTGTGCTTGTCCTCCTGCACCTGTGTCTGGATTTCAGTGAAGCTAGACAAGAGTTATTGGTACAAGCCTTTTGTGCATATTACTAGTATCAGCATTTTTGTCGTATTATTTTGGCAGAGTCATAGGTATTTGGTGATGAAAAGCGAACATATTTGACTTGTTCAATCAAATCGATGGTATGAATTCAAATAAACCTCACATGAGGTATTGGTACCAAACCTAGTTGTCCATATTATCAGCATAGTGTGGTCGGCTTATTTTTGTTATGGGAATTGGACACATTTTGTGATATATTTGCGTGTTCTCCTAACCCAGTGCTACGATTTCAATGAAACTCGACATGAATAATTGGTACCAAGTCTAGTTGTGATCGGATTTCAGTAATGTAATGGATGGAATGAAGCTTGTGCATATAGCAAAGAACTTGTTTTGTACGGAGATTAGTCTCCATAATGGCGATAATAGACACATCTGGCCTATCATCTATAATATCTGGTTGTTTGGCATTGTAAAGTGTTAAAACAACATTTTGATGTGTGTGCGTCATATAACGTCACGTTTGTCCCCAAAAAACGAGCTCTTCTCTGTGCAAAGTAGACCCAAATTCAATATCAGTATTGCTAATTGGATAAGACTGCAACCTTGGCAACATTTACTGGAAGTCATCTAGTGCTTTTCCTGCTAAACATAAATTTCATACATAAAACACCACGAGTAATTAGATATGCATGTATTATCTGACGACCATTCACCCGACAAATCAATCGATATCCTAATTGTAGAAATAATAACTACTGATTTATTTTTACAAATTATCTATCTGTTGGTAATTATATCGAGACTATCTCGTATATATGAACAAACCTCACTCCGACAAAGTGATGTGCTAAAACCCCAACCAAAGCGCCTGACGTTTTTGCTGTGAATACTATCACCAAAATATTAATAAACACAAAACCAGATGGCTATATTTTGAAAGAACATAACAATGATATACATAATTGTTACAATCATATTTAACACATCTCCTTCTGAAATCCCATCTGGTTAAAAACATGCACATATTGCCTTGTTTAAATAAGTTTAGATACATTTAACGCCAATTAACTAAAGGCCAATTTCTCTGAGCTGCATCTTTTATAAAACCTTTCATCATGTCATTTCTGGCAGATAATGTTATAATGTGGAAGTTAAAATGATTATGATTTATGATTTACATTCGAACCTACACGGTGTATTGAAGTGCTTTCATCATAACATGTTCCTTGAATAAACATTTCGGTAAATTGTTCAAGATAGTGAATAAAACGTTCAGCATTGTTTTACTTATGGATGAACAAGTATATATATTCAAAACGCAGAATGTGAGTCCGGTATGTATGGATCGAATTGTGTCAACAAATGTGGATTTTGTCAGAAAAGTACGACATGTGACAAAGTAACTGGTATATGTCCTTCTGGATGCATTGATGGATTTGATGGTGGCACCTGTGACCAAGGTAAGACACGTAAAATAGTACGTACGTGTCGATCGTATAAACATAAGCATATTGCATATTAAAGACATAACACTTGTTTAAATGCAAGTACATAGAAGAAAATTGTATACTAGTATTGTGTTATTTTCATTAGTTTACTTTGTGAGATGATGTGACTTTCTTGTGGAACTGTTCACTCCATAATCACACGTTTCCAGAGAACTTCAGGTATGAGCCACACTTTCAACACATTTATTAGACATTAGACAGATAAGCAAGAGCTGATGAGTAAATGAGAATCATTGTTCTCTATCGATCGCAGTGCAGGTAAATGAACTTATGCTGAAAATTTAAACATTACAATAATTTCATTTCCGTTAGTGCCTCATTTTAAACTGTTCCCTACGCGTGTTCTGTTGGTATAGCATGGATATAATGTTACATTCTCGTTGTTTTCGTAAGTAATATATCTCGTTGAATGCAAACCCGATAAGCCATCTCATGGGTGTTGATACATTAAATATTGTATTCAAAACATTTAACAACAGTCATTTTGGTTATTCTTGTCAACAGTGGAGTCGACGCACCAATATAACACCATAACAATCGCAGGTTCTGTGGTGGCAGGAATCATTGTCATCTGTATAACCGTTATCATCATTGTCCGTACAATCATGAAGCGGAATCAACCATTACGGTAGTTATCTTTATTTACAACAGGTATACTTACATTCGCAATTTCCATAAAGGCTAAATTATAATCAGATTCTAATTTCATTTAATGTATTTTACGTCTATTTAAACTTCGTTGGTCACTTTATACTTTCATATACAATTAAGTGCATATCTTTGCTCCATGCAAGTGATTTTGTGAACATAACGAAGAGGTTTCCAATATTTCCCATGACTTGTTTTGTGGCTTTGTCTGTTTTAGCAACACTATCCAAGATAACAATGATGAACATATTAATGATCCTACTTCTTTGCCTTATGAAGATATTCAACAGAATTGTACGTATGCATTGAATCGCATTAAAAACGCATTAAACACTGGGGACATAGTTCAATTCCTTATCCTCAGGAATGCACTCGTCTACGTTTCATAGTCATAGTTTATGCGTACTAATCTAATATGTAGATTATAAATACAGCAATAAATGTCTCATTTTCTGCATGTGTATTTGGTCCATTGTTTGCCGATTTATTTGTTCATATACAATGGATGGTTTTAATATACCGTTAACGCATTACAAAATCAAAATTGCTTGTACTTTTTAGTATGACCATTTGTTTTCCAAATATCGGTTCAGAATGCGTTCTGTTTACGTATGCGAACCATGAGAATAATATGCAGTTTCTTAAACAAATTGATGGAAATAATATCGCGAACTTGTTTGTTTTTAGGTTTACAAAATGACACTGAGGGCACATATGAAAGTATCGTTCAAGAGGAAATATCTCTGTAGAAAAATACACAAGTGTGTTCTTTTAAACAGCTATATGTTTGTAGTGGCAACGATGGCATTTTATTTTGTCTGAAATATGTACTCGTGCCCGAATAGCCATTAGATGCGATCTGAAACGGATTAAAAATTCAAAATCATAATCCCACACCTATGTCTATGTTGCAGTTACTAGAGCTTGCTCTCAGTGTGTATATATGCGTAAAATAATGTGTTGTATTTGTTTTAATTACTGACATTATTGTATATGTTTGTATCAAAACCATTAGTGTTTGTATTATTATATTATTATTTTTACTATATTGTTTTTAATTGGTGCTTTTTCTAAATTGAATACATCAAGATTTTATGCTAAACCCATATAATGATCATGATTATAGTGTCAAAACCTGCATTTGTATTATTCAAAGGCGTCATTTTTGTACATGTAAGTTAGGTTGTAAATTAATAATGTACGCTTACTTGTCTGCATGCATTTGCGTGTGTCATTTAGTTTATGTGAATGTGTAAGACATTTGGAAGTCACAAAAATATTGGCAGATGACTTAATTCAATCACGTACATTGACGAAGGCAGATACGCGTTTGTTTGTAAATATAATATGAAAATATTCGAAAAAAAAATTCAAAATTACACAGAACAGTACATAATACTTATTTTCAATTTACGGTCCGAAGTGTCCGGCATTTACAATTGTACATAATATATGATGAACAAATATATATGAATACTATCAATTTTATAATCATTAATGCATATATGATGGTAATAAGCAATAATTGCACTGCATCATCAAAAATTCAAGTTCTTGTGTTTTTAAAGTAACTGACAAAATAAGAACTTCATTTGAGCAAGGTCATTGTAAATTGCAGTTGAAAAGCATAAAAATAAATTTCAAATAATTGTATATTTGCGTAGGTAGAAACACAAAGCATAACGTAATGCTATATACTTACCTAATTCATACTGATAAATCAGTACGGCCAGGGGCAATTTCAACATGCTGGCTAAACACAGCGATGTGGTTAATGGAGTCGGATACGATACTGATCAGGAGACGTAGCGTATATAATCGGATATAGCTTGGACCCTATATCAATGAAATCAGGGGTATCTTGCGATGAGACAGGAAGCTGGACTCATGTGTATTAATTAATAATATTGTTGCTTCTGTTATCATTGGACAATCTTTAATACTATTATCAAATATACTTATAAATAAGATGTGTGTTAATTTCATTGTTGCACTTTAACATTTTACCGTCATCAAATAAATATCATTATTTATATAAGTTTATGAATGTTTGGCTGTCCATCAAAGCAAAACAAAGTCTCAAACGACTATTCCATGAATAACCTGGATATTGGTTCTGCAAAGAAATCAATAACATAGTGTAATACAGAAAAGTTGGGTTGTGGTGAATAATGAATAGCCGTAATGGAAATGCAACTCGTTAAATCTGAATCGCGTGATCATTACCTTGTAGTTTATTCCTTTAATAGGTTTGTGAATATTTAATAAGGTTATGTCATTATATTTTGCGGATTTACTCATATTGTGTTAAATGAACGGCATTCAAGTGTAGCTCATGTGCAGTTCATTTACTTGATATAATAGTCATTTTCATTTACTACCCCACCCCCTTCGTCCTATGATAACTGGCTTTCTTTGCCTGTTACGTGACATATTCCATTAAATAAACTCTCCCTTTGTTGTACCCCTAAATAATCCTATTCCCATACATATTTACGCTTGCACCTCCTCAGTCCCAGGGGTCTGTTTCATGAGGTATTGTTTTATTTATAAAACGTAACTAAATCTCTCTTTGATGTATATACTGAACAAATCGTAACGGAACCATTTAACACGCAAGAGTAGTAACTTAAGTAAGAGACATATTGCTTAAGCATTACAAAATATAAAAAGATACAATGTATGATAATGTAGCAACTATGTATTTATTTACATTAAATAAATCACATATGATACATTGTAGCATTCTTAGTATCATTGAATCGTCAACAGTTTTCTATCAAAAATTGGCTTTATCCCAGCCATATGTTAGTAAAACAAGTGCACATTGTAACCAAAGTTATCAAAGTATGGATTTAAGCATTATTTTACTACTTCCGATCGATAATTTAACATACACATTACGATTCATCTTACGTCGACGAGTATTTCTTGTTTTCATAAGGCTGGTTAAAAAAGATTCCGACAGAAACTCAAAAGCACGCATTTCTATTTTTGATAACACACATTTGGTCATAATGTCTCAGATGAAAGGGAGATAACTCAAAAGGCCTCAATAAAGCATTGTATGTTACTGTGGTGAGTAGTCGTTATTTAAGCGTAGTTTGGAAATTGTTTATTACGTAATATGATACGTTTATGTATGCGTCGGTTTACACCGTTTCAGCGAAAAGCGTCTAGGCGACGCATTTGAATATTTCATCTTAGTTCACACCGCAATAGTATATGCTGAACAAAGGAGACACAATAGCAGGAGAAAAATGGAATACAATTTAAACCAAGGTTTGAGAACAAAAGGTTGATACAATTCAACAAGGAATCGTAATTATTAAACCTCATTATTATTCATGAGTAACTTTGATTGGCCGAGATCACATCATGTTACACGTGACAAACCGAGTGTTACGGGTCATAGCATTTTAGCATGATAACAAATTAAGCGCCTATAATTTAGTAGCCAGTAACCTGCGTCCATACAAACGTCTATGTGAGTGTTATGATCTGAACACCAAACGACATACTTCGAGATTGATATGTCGAATTCATGACGGAACGCATGATCAGAAGAATTCTTAGGGGATGACGATGAACAAAGAAACATTGCATTGTTTACAACTAGTGATAATAATTAGCTCCTTAAATGTCTCACTGACAGACACGTAGCGGGTGTGGTGGCAGTTACTTCAGTGCTAGGCGCTGACGTCGTTGGGTCGTGGGTTCGAACCCCTCTGGGTTAACTAAAACAAATTAAAAAAGTGCATGATTTTGTTTATCAAAAGTGATCATTTCATTTTAAATGTATTTGTTTGGATAGCTGAAGTATCAATTTTGGTTTTAAAGCTTGTACTCAATGTTTTCATTAAACAGTTCCACACATTTGGATGATATTGCGTTTCTCGGGTTGCAATTTTCATGTCATGTGATACATGTATTTATTTAATATACATCAACAGCAAATGCATCATGTTAACGTTTAGATGTTGTAAAATGCGGTGAATAGATGATTGTTGATTCATCTATCGATAAATTATAAAGGACCTTTATTATGAAGACGCGAAACGAACTATTTTTATCAGTTGCTGCATTAATGTACATTTATTACATTGTAACGATTCTTTTCATGTGATCAATGGATTGCAATTAATAAAAATGTTAGTCAATTTGTTAATACGTACATTAAACTAGGTGAGAACATGTTAATCTTTATCATATTCGCATCAATTCGGTATTTTTGGCCCCTCCCTCCTTCGTTATTGTTACCTCCTTTTTTCCTATATATGTCTAGAGAAGTTCTGATTTGTGAATGTGGCCCTTCTGGTTCCACATTATTTTCGATGTCAGCCGTAGATAATACAAGCAATAAATCACATTGTGGTTGAATATCATTCCTTTTATCTAATGAAGTAAAAGACATCATCCTTGAAAAGTATAGGCAGTGCTGACTATATTTGAAATTATATGTTTTATACTTCACATAAACTGACCATAGTACAGTTATTTCTGTACTCGCCATCATTGGTTGTGATGTCAAATCTGGTTTATTGTTCATTTGTTAGTATGTTTCAATCTACGATATGTAATCCAATATCAAAAGGCGACACTCGGGGGTGCTAAGATTCACACTTCAAGGATTACTTATTTTAATAAATTTATAATTATTCCAATGAGAATTATTTCAAACATTGCAAAACATAATAAAGTAAAACCTGAATTATCTAGAACAACAAAGTAAAACCGTCGAGTAATTATCAAATGAATCTCATCAAATTTACTAGCCTGTCCTAACGTTTAAGATTCAATGAAAATAAATAAAATTGTTTGCGCATTTTTCGATGTACGACTTCTAAAATACCAGTCTAAAACTTTCACTATGAGACACAGGCCGTTAATTTTTTTGTGCACGTTGAAGGATTATTTTCTGCGACAGCTATGTCAATTTACGCGCATAACTATGCAATCATTTTTATATTCAAAACATCTTTATTGAAGCCGTGCTATATGAAAATGGTAGATAATTTGAGTAACGGTGCACAGTTTGACTGGTGCCATGGGATCTATTTTGATGCACGTACATGCTTAATTCAGAATGCGTCTTACAGCAATGAGTAAGCAATGAGTAAATGGAGACTCGGAAGACACAACCTGTTTTGAGTCACACTATGGACTAAGACTCCAATCTACCAAATGAATCAAAATAATATTAACCTTCAGAAACTCCAAAATCACTAAAATAATTGTTTATTTACAGCCCATAGATAGCACGGTACCACATTAGGACACACACATACACACACAAATAGATAATGAGGTATTGCACAGGTATCTACAACCAACAGGCAATCACCCTACCAAGGTAGGACCCAAGAGGCCAAAGCGTACTTGAGTTATCTCGCGGACAATGATGATCCATGTACTGAAGCGGTTTTGAAATTCTAAAACAATGCAAAGCTTATTTCATGCGATTATGTACATTTATTGCGGGTCGTACTTGTATAACGGGTATTACCTTTGTGCTAATGACGTTTTTAGGAATATCGAGAAATTATTTCATCAATCTTAATCCAATAGCTAAACATATTTCATTGATATCGTTTCGATTTCATGATCAGCAATGTTTTGTACTGTTACCTGACGCGAACTATTTACACAGTGATGGTTGTATAATACACGGTATTGTCCGATTTGGTATACCTGTCGCAGGTACTTCAGCTTTAAATACTAATTGGATGAGAACAGAAGTGCATTAAAGTATTGAATGATACATATATATGTACATTTGTCATTTAGAATGTTGAAACACACAGTAAAACGCAATAATAAAACAAACAATCTTTAGCAGCGAATTATATTATCAAAACATACCTCTCATAAGAAGATAGTTTGTATGACTGCAATTTAAAGATACATTTGCAACCAGATATCATATCCCGAGTTTTACGTAGGTTTGATTTACAGACTTCCGCATCATCCTTGGGCGGATGTATTTCAGTCTATGTATGCATGAACAAGTTTATATTAAAGGGGTCACGAATCTATGGTACATATATCCATGGTCTACATGCATTATCCAGCGTTCGCCGTCTCATATTTTGGAGATTGTCCAGCGGGGACATTCGTATTTACACCGTTTTGATTGGACCCTTAAACCAGGTTTAAAATTGTAGACCCCTATAAAGTCGGTACTCCTATATTCACTGACCTATCTAAGTTTCCGGCTCGACTTCTTTATTTGCTATAAATGTACTATTTTGTTATTCTCAATCAAAGTAAGAGTCACGTGTTGAAATAATGCAAAGTTAATTGTTGTATTGACTTATTTACCAAAAAGATTGCATCCACTTTCTTCAGTTACAAATTTATTCGTGAATTTATGGTTTACATCCTCGTTTTTTGTTATTACTCAGATTACTATCGGATACTGTACCCGTCTTTGAAAAAAGTTTAAACATGTAATAACATATTTAATTCAATTCAAAACTTCCTGTTTGAATCGTTGTATGATAGTTGTATTTTTGTGTAGACATATTTTGACAAAACTACAAATTAAAAAATATGACAAACGCTATTTGTGTGGTATTCTTTCTTGTCAGGTGTACAATTTGATGTTTTGTGATCTAGTACGTTGGATATAATTGGTAGTATTTCTATAGTTCTCAACATATTGCATTAATTTAATACTTGAAATAGTTATAACTTCAAACTATTTTCCGTTTTTTGTCCACATATAATCATTACGACTGACCAAATGAAATTTTGAAAGCTCAGCTCAAGTTGTTCCATGTTTCAGTGTTCTAACACAGTTTATCAATATGATGAACATAATATACTGTAGTGTGATCAACATATCATGTATGTCTTTAAATATTTCGATATCTCACATCCTATAACTTAAATTTGTATGTGACATTATTTAAAGAATCATAACACTTTCCCTAACATACCTAATGCTCAACGATGTACGGATGAAACTATGGTACATAATTAACCAGTAACTTGAGCTGTTTGGAATTCAAATACGGACAGAGGCATATAACACGTTACATAGAATTGCTTTAGTTCGAGAGTCGTTTGAAAGTTGGTAATCGACGGACGGTACTGGTGGGCTACACATACATTAACACTACATATTTGAACAAGCCTTTGGATAAAAAACATCGTTTAGTATTTAGTGATATATTAAATACGTATTACTAGAAACATATTGTTATGTTAACATGAACTTGCAATTGTTCATGTTGTCAATACACGTATATAGCTTGTGTACTTGATACTTGCTTATACATCAATTTTACGTATCCTTTTTCATAACTGATGAAGTAATCTTAAACTAGTTTTGTAGATTGAGGTAGTCCGAGTGTATACAAATTTACCTACAATGTATATGTGTATCCTTATATGCACTTTTGTTCTCATCCAATAAGTATTTAATGCTGCACTACCTGTGACAGGTAAACACAATTTGACTATACCGTGTATTATGCAACCATCACTATATAATTACTTAGTGTCAGGTACAAAGTACAAAACATTGCTGATCATAAAACCGAAACGATACTCGATGAAATATGTTTAGCATTTCGTATTGGATTTAGATATATGCATTCATTTCTCTCTATTCTTAATGTCATTAGCACGAAGTTAAAACATGTTATACATGTACGACCTACAATAACTGTACACAATCGAATGAAATAAGCGTTGCATTGTGTTAATTAACATTTCAAAATCATATCGGTACATGGGGTTGCATGATCATCATTGTCCGCGCGATAACTCTTTGGCCACTTGGGTCCTACCTTTGGGGTGTAGATGCATGTGCAATTACTCTACAACACACGTACTTTATGCATGTGTAATTACTCTGTAACTGTTAGTGTCTTTGTGTCCTAATTTGGTACCATGCTACATGTATATATGGGTTGTAAACAAACCATAGTAAATTTTGAGTTTTTTATGGTCAAATTAATTTTGACTCATTTGGTAGATTGAAGTCTTAGTCCATATTGTGACTCAATCCCGGTAGCGCCATTGACCGATATTTCGTGTTCCTCACAACATGACTTTATTTAAAAAAAAGGTCGTCTTCATTTTGTTCATAGTTAGGTTGTTTTCATATCCCGAGCTTTACGCAGGTATGATTTACTGACTTCCGCACTCTGTGTATGCATGAAAAGGTTTATACTAAAGTAGTCACGAATCTATGGTGTTATATATACATGGCCTACATGCATTATCCTGCGTTCGCTGTCTCATATGTTTGAGAGTGACCAGCGGGGACATTAATATTAACACCGTTTTGATTGGACACCTTTATTCAGAATCATAAACGTTTGTCTTTTATCATTTTTACGTCTCTAAATGTTTTCATGTATGTATAAGTCAATGTATCCTAGTGCTTTAGTGGTGGCTGTACCCTTTGTATATGTCATGTCCAGCTCGATTTCATCATTCTGTTTTTTAAAACAAAACCACCAGTGTGGTGTATTTTTTCACTGACCTTTCCAAATGTCCTGCTCGCTTTCTTTATTTGCTATAAATGTACATTTTTTGGTATTTCTCAATCAAAGTATGAGTCACGTGTTAAAACAATGCAAAGTTAATTGTTGTATTGACTTATTTATCAAAAAGATTGCGCCCAGTTACTTCGGTTACACATTTATTCGTGAATAATGGTTTACATCCTCGTTTTTTGTTATTACTCAAACACTATCGGATAGTGTACCCGACTTTGAAAGAAGTTTATATATGAAATTACATATTTCATTCAATTCAAAACTTCCTGTTTGAATCGTTTTATAATAGTTGTATTTTTGTGCAGACACGTTCGGACGAAAGTGTAAATTATAAATATGACAAACGCTGTTTTTGTGGTATTCTTCCTTGGACTAGTTCGCTATTCAGGTAAGACAATATCAAATAACCTGTTTTAATTTGAATTGCACTGTAAATATATGCATAGGTATTTTGCAATATTTAAAAGATTTGGTGTAATACTACCCAAGTGTCAGGTGTACAATGATCTACTACGTTGGATATAATTGGTAGTAATTCTTTAGTTATCACAATATTGCACTAATTTAATACTTAAAACAGGGATTACTTCAAGTATGATCTTTACGACTGACCAAATGAAATTTGGAAAGCTCAGCTCAAGTGGTTCCATGTTTCAGTGTTCTAACATAGTTTGTCAATATGATGAACATAATATCATGTTTATCTTTAAAGAATAAGTGCCTATTTCAGCCAATCACGTTTCGATCTCTCTAACATCCTATAGGTTTAATTTGTATGTGATATTATTTCCATAATTATATGATTTTCCCTAACATACCTAATGCATAACGATGCACTGATGAAATGTAAGTTCAATAACCCTGGTACTTAATTAAGAAATTACTTGTGCTGTTTAGAATTCTAAAACGGAAAGACGCATACAACCAGTTATTTTGAATTCCCTTAATTAGTTCGAGAGTCGTTTGAAAGATAGACGGTACTGGTGAGCTACGAATACGTTAACACTACATATGTGAACACGCCGTTGGATTAAAAACATATTTTAGTTCATACCCAACAATATGGCTTATCAGATAAATCAAGTCGATACAGATCGATATCGATGTGGCTTTTGGTCAGCTGTCAAATTGTACATTAACATTAACAGCTTCGGGCTATCTAATAGATCTATGTATCCGATAAACGGTTAAACATTATGTTTTATGATCATAAAGAAAACACTATTGGAGTTCGATTTAGTTGGTGAAACCTGGGACCAAAATATATGGGCCGTTCTCCAGGAAAACGGGGCTTAATAACAAACATTTCTATTGCCTCAGACATTAAGAAACCTTAAAAATGAAAACCGTTTGACTCTATACTATTTCATTTTCATTTATAACGTTTCATGCTCACAGCAGCGTCATTTTGTTTTGGCGACGTCATCTGAACATCATTGAATGTTCTATGACGGAAGTGTGTTTTTTAGCCATTTGATCCATGTTTTAATAGATCATTTTCATATGCCTATAGATGGAATGGTCTTATAGCTTTGTTTTTATACATAATTTGTTCAGGATAGTATTTGAGAGTATTTTAAAGATGTATTTAATCCACATTAAGGAAATAAATGAAAGAAAATCAAACAAGGCGCACATTTTTATTTATCACTACTATTCTACTATTACTAGAAAATTACAAAATCATAAACAAACAAAATGTCAATAATATCACTGGATTGATGGAGCTTGAAAAGTTGTGTCCTAATACGCATGTCGCACATACGGTCTTACAACCTTGTATAAGTACTTATTTCGTTCCTGGCTTAGTCCATGTGTTTGAATAACTAGTGGGAGTACATCTTGTGTGAAGCTGTAGTCTCGACACCGGAGGATGTTGTTTCGCAGGAATTACAGTTTTCCTTTGCGGTTACACTCCCTGGTTCATCTGATCAGATGACATCCTGGCGTATTGATATTTTCCTGTTAATACAAGAAAGGGAATTAGACAATTATAAATATAAAATATAATAAAATCGTAATCAATTGTAATGTGTTGCATACCGAAGAATCTTCATCATCAGATAAGCCGATAGTTATCGATGCGAGTGTCGCAAATCAGTGGGCACGGTGGTCGGAAACACTCGGAAGCCTCCGTGATTTACCGATTTATGATATGATTTCATGATCAGTATCGTTCGCGACTTAATTAGCCACCCCGCTGTGCTTAGCCAGCATAATGAAATTGCCCCCCGGGCAGTACTAATTTATCAGAATGTATTATACATTCATGATACTTATTGTAGCCTCTTTCAAAACAAATATATTGAATCATGAACAGAACAGAACATAAAGTTTATTATCGACTTAAGCGATTACAGCTCATCATCGTTAGCAAATATGTGACAATTACATCATCATGTGATGTGAAAACATAAATTATTAATCATTTATATTATATGTATATGTCCGTGATAAAGATGAATACAAGTGATTGTATAAACAGATAATAACAAAACAAAACAAATGCTAACGTTAAGTTTGATATTTCATCGCAAACATACATTTGTCTCTTTTCAACAGAAATTATAATGACGCTTATTTTGTCTGTTACAATTAAAAACATGATCATGTATTTTTGATGATGGAGTGCAACTATTTATACCAGGGACATATAAACCATATGATTGGCAGTTTAACAAACAATCTGATAATTATAGACATAGTATAATAGTTGTTAAATTTTGAAACTGATATTCTTACAATTACGATATCAACTTGATGAGAACACTTATTAACACACAGAATTATCAGAATTAAGTATAATTACATTGTTAATTAGAACCATAATGTTTTGTTCTTTTTATCTTTTATATTTCTCGAAAACAGATGTTGTTCAAAAGAAGTGTATCTATATCTCAAATGTAAGAAATTCAGGCAATATATTTCGAATACACACTGTTTGATATTTGCTTTATTTTGAATCTAAAGACAGAATATTCTTATGAATTAAGGCTTTTACTCAATCATGCTTTATTATTCATTATGACTTCATAATCATCGTTATCCCAATGGAAAAAACAAATAACCTATAAGTACCTTATTCCACGAATTGGTTTGAAGATTGGGGAAGAAAATACTTTCCAAACATGCCATTCCCACGCTGGGTATCTGACTGCTTCATTTGTGGCAGACGACTTGTCAACACCATCTTGAAGCTGTTCCAATGAGTCACAATCAGTACGGTGGTAGAGTTTCTTCACTGACGCAAAAAACTATCTACAAGACACCTAGCATGTACAATAAATATATTTTTTGCGATGACATTATTTGTTTTTAAATTATTAAAGTAATGCTATTTATAATGCAATAAAGATGTTGCAATTGTTTAGACAAATCACCTGTATAAGTTTTATATTGCTTTTTTCTGCAAAAGAGAAATAATTCCGTGAAAAATGCACACGTGATCACTCAAAGTATACAATTCGCTTCAATATCGTATCGTCAACGTAAGAGAGCGAAGCTCGATTGTTTTTCAAAACTTATCGTTTATGACTCTTTATAATTATTACTATTTTATTAATTATACATACAATTGCTTTGCTCAGTTTTTGAAATGCTATTATTCAATCCTTAAAATGTCAGTACCAGCCATTAGTATAGTCAACGACGTAAACGGTAGAAAAATTAAACCATAAAACTAGAATATAAAGTTTTACATGAATGATTATTGTTATGTTTTTATGGATGCTAGTTGCATACTTCAGAACAGAGTATATCTATGAACGTAGATTAAAGGCATGAATAAACCATATCTACGTGTTGGTATATTATATTATAATTATATTGTACGCATGTATGTATATATTATATACAACTTTTCTTCCATTTACTGAAGAGTTACATATAAAAAGTACTATATTACTGAACCAGTAATACTAATGCCTAAAAAGACGATAATGTTCTTTAATCATTGCTGCAGAACGATGATTGTCAAACTCATTTATATACTTGGCTCATACATCAATAAAGAAATAAGTACCCATAATTGTGTTTGGTATGCATCCGGGTTATTAAGCACCTCTTTATTGATCAATGAATTTAAATAATAGTATGCATATCGATGGGTTAGAACCAGAATCTACCATCTCCTTAATACATTTGTATGGAGATAACTGGTTCTGGCACCAACACCTCGATATATTGGTCCCAGATGAAACACGAGATTATTTTATTTTTGGAAATTAACCTATGTGTTAAGAAAATGTTTTCTTATGAAATAAACTAGAAAAAAAAGAAATACGTTTAACTTAACATGTTAAATAAACACTTTTCCACATTGCCAACGCATCGCAGATTTGTATTATTATTTATATGAGCATTAAACTATTTGTTTGATTTTCATCTATGTAATGTATCCTGCATTATTGAAAGTTTAATAACAATAAATATTTATTCTTTGTTTAACGGTTATCTCAGGATTTGTGTAGCAAGACATCCTTATGTTTTGTTTTAAGGAGTTTTTACGCAATGGATCGGGTCTGTGGGACAACATTCTAAGAGAACATTTTTACTCGTCATGGTGTCCCCTACTATCCTTTCCCAGGCCCAGATCCACCGGGGGAGGCGAAGGAGGCCCATGCCCCAAGTCGGCTGTGAAGTGACCATATTAATTCTCACAAGGTTGCTATTCTTTTAGCACTTTAAGTACAAAACATCAATTTATAATCAATATCCTCTTTACCACCAGTAGAGCGGAAGCAAATGCAATAAAATCTGGCCCCCTGTTGTGCACATTGGCCTCATGTGACAGTCAAGTAAAATCGGATGTTTTTCACTCGACTTCAGTTAGGTGCTTATCATGTATATTCATGTATATTAAAAGCGTCTGTAAAACATATTGATGTTATGTATATTCTTCGCTCTTGCACTGCTTTGTCCTTTATAAACACTGGTGTCAAATTTTGAAAAAATGTATGTAATGTCGTACACCTTTTTTTGGTCACTTGTAAAAAAGGTCATACACACATTTCTGTATATCAAAGACGGACACCTGCCAATTAGACATTCAAATGACTGGTGTCAAAGGTGTGAACAACATCATATCAGAGGTAGTCACATAGTAAACTCTCACGGAGTGTAATTTATCATTTCACTAGTTTAATTCTGTTACCACGGACATATAAACCATTTTATATGATTTATATATCTGTGCTATTACGAATTATTCAAACTTACTGATATATCCCACTGTATGATGATAATAAATGAATAATATAAGTTCATGGTATTTGTGGAATATCACGTATACACCACATACATTTTAGAACGATGTTTCTGTACTATGATATATAATGTTCAATTTTGTGACCACTGCCACGGACATATGGTTTATATGTCCTTGCCACTGCCTATATCTTTGCGCTGATTAAAATAAAATGTTTATCACAATTGAAATTAAGCTGCTGCTAAAGAAAATACGACACAAAAGCCGCGATATGGTCTCCTAGAAGAATTTAATTAAAGCTTAAAACTGTATATTGCATAAATGCAGTCTACACTTTACCACCATAAACCATGGTCCAGTGAACAGTTAGATTGAGATAATATTTTAAAAGACCGCATGCGGAGATTAAACATGTCACAAAAAAGACTAAGCGAATCAGTATCACTCGCTGATCTTCGTGACTTTCCGTGAGATATCACGGAAACAATCTTGACATTGACAGGTACTTTATGTATCTCTAAATTCCCCCATTTTGGTTTCATAATAAATTACATCAATTGACACCGTTGGAACAAGCATACAATGTCCTAACAGAATATGTTTGAAACTTTGAATTCCCGTCTAAGGGTAAGTAAAAGTAATGATTTAAACAAAACGGACGTCCAGGAAAAACGCACCGTTCACACTGATTTCAATAGGAAACTGGATGGCCCAAGATAACTGTAAATGCCCCCGCCTACACATCTAAACAATTTCAATATTTGTATACGATTTAAAAGACGATACATTGAGGTTTCCAAATCTGGTTGAAACTTTTGAATAAATTAAAAAATAAAGAAATAATCATACAAAATACGTAGCGTTCCCCATCTACTCAATGCAAATTAGACGACTGGAAATATCGATTTGGGCCGATGCGATAAGCGATATTGTTGGACGTGTTTATTAGTGACATAATAAATACGCATTACTAGAAACATACTGTTTCTGTTAACATACACTTGTAATTTGTCATGCTGTCACGTATATAACGTGGTGTTTGACGATTTGTGGGAAGGTCTTCTACGTAGGGTTTTCAACCTGTAGGGCATGTACATGTATTTTAACATGGATGTTTATCCTTGTCCCACAATTTGATTTACACAATTAATGTAAATAGTAACTTGAGTCGATTTATTTGTACAATGAAACCTGTCAGAACCGAACCCTTTATAAAATTGGATATTAATTGAATTCGCTGCTGATCCTTTTTTTAATTTTGCGATGTTCGTATCAACACTATCCTATGAGTTTTTTCTGTCATCTTTCATAATCCATCTTAAAACAAAACCTATTGCTTTTGTTACCATGTGCATCAGGAGGAAAGTTAAGAATACGTACTGAGTTCAACTTGATAATTGCTTATAAATCAATTTTACATACCCTATTTCATAACTGATTAAGTAATCTTTAAGTTTTGCAGATTGTTGTACTGTGTTTGTGTATATAACCGTGTTCTTTATTGATTTGTCTTGCGTTTAAATATGATGAGACGACTATATACTACAGTTAAGTACAGGCTATTACATACAAATGTGAATTACGTTATTAAATATCCGCTTCAGTGCGTATTGTCAGATGTGTGTATTCAAGATAGGACTATACATCATATATAAGTTATGATAATCATTATAAAATCACTGGATACATCTGTTTGGTTTGCATGCTATATGTTCAGGGCATGTTTTGAATAATTCTTAATCTTAAAATAAAAACCCTTCTTTGGAGACATAACTCAGGAGTCGTTTAGGTTGATAACTGTCTCAAATAACATGATCAGTTGTTTAAATGTGTGTTTACTGTTTACACTGGCGTACCATGTATCAACTTATTCTCCCCCTTTGAATTGGTGCTTTACATTGTTCATAAACGTTGTAACGCGATATTAAGTTTACTGACGGGAAACTTCTTTTCTGTCTACCATTTGCTACACTTTTCAAATTTAAACAATATAATTTGATAC
Organism: Mactromeris polynyma; assembly: GCA_032209605.1. Classification (NCBI taxonomy): domain Eukaryota; kingdom Metazoa; phylum Mollusca; class Bivalvia; order Venerida; family Mactridae; genus Mactromeris; species Mactromeris polynyma. Next base: position 9,340,318 of record JASFXZ010000006.1, on the reverse strand, counting down.
GCAATTTCGATACTGTAAGAAGATATCACAATATGCTATATGATATGATACTTAATTTGTGTATTCGATGTACGTAGTCTTGTTTGTTTTCCATATACAGTAAAACCTCATTTAAAGACCACCTCAATAATAAGACCACCTCAATAATAAGACCAACACAATATTAAGAATACAATTGTCAAGTCCATTTTCCCGATATTGCTATTTATTCAACCTCCATATTAAGACCACCTCAATAATAAGACCCTTTGTCAAGAGTTCCAAGGATAATTGTATTATTGAGGTTCTACTGTAGTTATAACATATCCTTTTTTCATATCCGTTTGTAAATACATGTAACAGTTATGTTGTAATATGCATGTTCAAACTTTAAATTACTAACTCATGCATGTACGTATTCAGTAGGAAAGTTTGAAATGTCTTTTTTTCTGAGCAATACTATTTATCTTTTTAATGACCATATAGCGATTAACTATGAGGCTAGCTACATGTAAACCTCCGTTATGTTATTGACAGTACCATTACTATAGATATATATGTAGTTATGCTTTCTCTTCGTGTATTTAGAGAACTATTATGTTTACCCTTTCATGTAATAATTATATAGCCTGAAATAATGCTCGTGTATGTTTCCCCTCTTTCGTCTCGTGTCTTATTTAGAGTGTTGTTATGTTATGTTGTTTTGTTATGGATTCCCCTCTTTGTCCTCTCCTTATTCTACCCTGTCTAGCTGTGTTTTAGATATCGAACAGAAAATTACTTATGGCCCATTCCCATAGGTGTTTGCTATTACCCATTCTCAACTCCTAGTGTTCTGTGTGCTGCTGTTTCCCTGTGATTTGTTTGGGGGAGCGATGTACCGAGAATGAGCCATTTCCAGACCCAATGTATGAGATGTTGAGTTGTTACAGGGAACGCCACATACACACGACAATGCCTTCCCACACAAACCCGCTTCCTTATCAATTTCTAAGTATTGTACGTATACAATGTCTGATTTTCCATTTGTTCTGCATTATCCTAAACAAACATGTATATTTTGAAAAAAAAACAATTTAATGTACATGTATGTATATAAATTGCCGCTGATCATACATGCAAATTGGTCATTTTCTGTTTACTCATTTACAGCATGTGAAAGTTTAGTCGAAGATAAATGTCAATATTTTTGTTATGTGAAATCAGTGACATATTGATAACACATTTATATTCATACCATCAAAATGAATATTCTGCCAACTTCTGGCATGTACAAATAAAAATACAGTAGGATCTCGTTAATTCGATAACCTTCTAGCCGAATACTTGGTATCATCCAAAATAAACATTAGGTTGATGTATCATCTTTGGACGTCGAACTGAAATGGGCTATTCCAAACCTTGTTTTATTCTAAGTAACATTTCGAACCCGGTGAATCGAATGAACGCGGTCCGACTGTAGTATGAAATCTGTCCATGGCGTTTGCTCTTTCACCTCCTCAACTCATAATTTTGCCTAGCTTAATGTTCCCAGGGATCTGTGAGAGGAAGCATGTTTGATTATGTTGCGTTCTCCGTAACATTTTAATATTTCCCATTACCGTCCAATAATTACATTTACTTTTCCGGGCGAAGATTGTATATTAATTCACTTGTTATTGTGTCATGAAGTCATTTGTCATTCCTTATTCATTTTCGAGATCGTTGATGGTGATGTGGCGTTGTTTAACTTCCATGTACGAACACGTTTGTTCTTGCGTTTTGTGTCGGTATGTAACGTTCGGCGGTCTGTTTTATCCATCGCGTGACTACTCCCTTCCTTCTACGGAAGTTCAGACATGGCCTTACTTTCTCTGATTACTCTCACTTGTGTATACAGTATGTTAAATGAAATAAAATTCCGTCTACGTTTATATTTAAGGAAATGTTTATAAATACCACAATCAATTGTCAAACAAATCGATGGACAAACACATTCTATAATGATGAACTTTGTAAAATGCACTTGATTTAAATATCATACCTTGTTGTTTGTATTACTGTACACCTGTTTTACGAATATAAAATTGATTTGGTCATATAATGAATATCATATTCACGAAATTGAATTATAATGCCTATTATATCATCATTGTTAATGGGAAAAATGATACAATAAGGTTCGTTTTTGTAGTAAATGACACTGTAAATGTATGTTTTAGGTGCGTGTGAGGAAACTGCTAGAGGAATAAATACATTCGGACCTGATTGTAAATACATGTGTCACTGTGTAAACGGTGAGGTATGTAACGTCGTTACTGGTGAATGTACAAATGGTTGTGCACCTGGATGGTTTGGACCTGGATGTCAATTCCGTAAGTGTTTATGAATTCCATGTTGTGCCTTATCATTATCTCTTAAAAGCAATTTTGAACTTTATGATATTCGCCTAAATTGCATTCCGATCGTCTATTAGAATAGTCAATTAACATTGTGACTATAAATTGTTCTTACTCGGAAACAATTCCTGCTGATATTTATATTGAAATATATGTCGGTAAGTGCATAAGAACAGTTATTTTGTTTCAATGCAGTACTCACTCTTTGATTAAATTATATATATAGGAAAGTGTTTTTGCCTGCCATTGTAATCGCCGTAAACTTCGTTTATTTAATGAGAGGTATACGATGCTGTCGTTGAAAATTAGGTTTAACATTAAGCAAAAAACTTCTAATATGATTGTATTGATACAATGAATTGCTGTCAAAAGCGTATGTTTGTTTAGATCGCACAACATAATGTGGTTTGAATATCGTGAATGTTCTTTTTACGATCAAGTTCATAATTCATAATGCATTAATAAGAAAACAGGTCACTAAATTTCCGATGATATGGACAATGTCTTATTTCATCTGCGCCAGGGGACTTGGCCAATAAAGAGCTATCGCGACACAACAGCAATATGGTGGCTTACCAATATGCAGACAAGGGTAACGATGGTGACACTAGAACATGCAGTTACACAAATAATGCAAGTCTGAGTGAAACAGAACCTTGGTGGAGAGTTTGGCTTCCACGTAATGAAACAATACATGAACTTACAATACTGACGAACGATAATGGCAAGGGTATGTTAAAACGTATTTTGTTTATTAAATGTATGATTGTGTAACTTGTTATTTAAGAGATTTATGGTTTATTATTTAAACAAAATGAGTTGGTGAGCAATACTGTATTGTTGAAATAATACTTTGTTTAAATGGCTCCCTTTAGTAATCAAATTGCTAATTTAAGATCTAACGCTCATTTTGAACATCTAGAAATAAATGCAACAGCAAAGTAAATAACTTTAAATATGCATGCTTGTTGCTATAACTGGCTACACAGTGGAAATATTAATTTTCAATTATTCTGAAAATGATTTGACATAATTGTTTGATGTTGTGTACTTTGTAGCTTTTCTAGCAGGATAAATACTTTAACGTATGATTCCATTGTGACTTTAGTACAGTTTCAATGTGTTTTCTGTATTTCAGTATTGAGGTTCTACATTATTAATTATAACAATACCATTTTCTTGAGAAACAAAATGCATTTAATGAAATAACGTATTCGTATTTTAGGTTATTTCTCAAGTTTCACAGTCACAGTGGAATATGTTCCCTCGTCTGAAAGAAACAATAATGACTACGCGCCGGGTTATCGTCAAATGTGTCACAAAACAACAAACAAGATGACTGAATCTAAAACAATTCACGTTCTTTGCGGAAAACCTTTGGTTGGTAACCAAATAAGGATACAAATTAATCAAGTCAATGCACAACTTGTTCTATGTGACGTTAGGATAAATGTGGGTATGTAAATAATGTTATCATTGACTGACTCTTTTTTTATAATGTAAACGTACGTTTTAATATTGATTACTTGAAATTTACATAAACATGATATTATTTGAATAGCTTGTCTCTTTTTTTAAGGAAATTTTGAAATAATATTTCATAAACTATGTACCTTTGTTCAACTGATGACGTAATAACATTCCGCCATAACACATGATATGATTATGATAGTTCAACAAGACTTAAAACTTTAAAAGTAAGTGATCGTGAACATATTATTACGAATTGGTTACATCTCAACACCACAATAATATTATTACAGTATGTGATTTAGTCAAACATCGATATAATAAATGTTCAAACTGTCGAAATAAACTTAATGATGATATTAAGTCTTACATCATACATTTCAGGAAGAAATATTGCATTTGCTAGCTCCGTGACAGTCAGCTCAAGGAATAACAGTGCTTTATACGGTCCACGTTATGCTGTAGATGGGGTTTTGACCAATACTCAATGGGATTTTTGTTTTGTATCTGGTAATAATCAGGACAACTGGTTCCGTGTTGATTTTGGCCGATATATATACGTTACATTGGTCAATATTACCAAATACAATGACGGTAAGTAAGTGGAGTTGCAAGATCTCAATAATAGTGCATGTCTCAAAAGGTTAACGTTACATTTTGAAATATTTTATCTATGTAAATGAAATACGATTAAGCCATAGATAAAACGGTTGGTTCGATGACTCAGTGATACGTGTGTTAAACAAGAAACTATCGAATATATAATAATATCAGACACTTGGAGAAATCTTTAAAACATGAAATATGAATAAAATAGTATTATATTTCTTTGTCCTAAAATAAACGTCTGGTAATGTTCTGTTTCAAATCAATATAAACGTATAAAAAATAAAGAACTGAAATAAATCATGCACGACCTGATGTTTAATTTCGCTTCTATACCCAAACACTAATCGCATACAACATATTAACAAAAATAAAATTCGAATAGTGTATATAACAGTTGTGTTTTCACATTCGTATCTTGCTGACAAAGACTATAAACGTATATTTTTCTAAATGTATATCGAACTTCACTCTCAGTCATTCTCAAAGAAACTGCCAAATCCAGTTTACACCTCAATCTTCATATGTTCAATACACTAGTAACATCACAGCAGAAATAAAAAATATGCAAAGTATAGTATGAGACAATACAAAACTGGACATGCGAAAAAAAGCTGATTCATAACTTATTTTATACGATTTCTACTCCATGGAAACGACTGACTCAGTTAAACATGCCGTATCACAACACTAATTTTAAAATTTCAAGCTTTTATTTATGCTTTAAACATGACATCAAAGAGCATCGTGACTACTTGTGTGTAAAGAGAATGTAATAAACAGTTCCTGGTAAATGTTAGGTCAATAGAACAATGCTGCTTAAGCTGATTTACAAATCTTATTTGGTTGTGTTTAAAACATATTCTCTGAAAATTGTAAATTAATTAGCGATAAGGTATCAGTACGTTCTCCAGAATAGCTCAAAGCTAGAAACGCGTATCTTTACGTGATGGCCATCTTAAGCAGTATATACAAGTTAAAATAAATCAAGTGTTTGTGACTTAGTTCTATACATGTTCTAAAAAAATGGATTTAAGCACAAAGGACTCGCTTGTACTTTATCTTGATGAAAGTAGATTTAATCATATAAAATGTTACCTTACGTGATGAAACCTTACGTGACATTATAATCTATCAGATGTCAGGTTGATTTTGACGCAACAATAATATTGTCTTTTATGCCACGTGATTAAATGATGAATACGTAGACGAAGGAACCATATCAATTTGATTTCAACATTGTAAAGACGTTACAAATGTAATAGAAAGCAATAGGCTCGATGTACAGCATTAGTGAGGCCATTGAACAGTTACCAGTTGACCTGAATTCTTTATTGAATCAGTATGTATTTATAAGCATACATATGACAATTGAAGGTGGACAATTGATGAACAGTTTTAATACAAATCGAAATTGTAAACCATGTTATGCAAAACACGGTAATCAAATAGTCAGTGATAATATGCATTGTACATTTCGGACTTAAATAAAAGCCTGGTATAAAATAAATTGAACGGTTAAAGTTAGGTGACCGAAGAAAGACAACAGCATTATACTGGTGGATCATCAATGCATACCATACAAAGCAGAAGAAAACCAGTGGAACTGCAGCACTTTTAAAACACTAGTGATAAAGATAGAGTGGAACCGAGTGGGGATTGTTTTAAGCATTAGTATTGTTGTAACGTGGCATTTATTTAGGGAGGGATGATATAATGAAATAGCACATATCTTTACGTGACATCTTAAATTTCAGATGAATTGTGCAAACTTATTGTTTAGTATGACGGTGGCAAATTGTTTAGTGAGTAATCGTATACGTGCTGTTCACGCGTTAGTTGACCATTTCATCGAAACATAAAATGTTACGCAGTTCACGTGACAAACGGATATCTTACAACACGAGAATACTAAGATTTCAATATTGGTTATTTGGTCATACGATTAATTTCAATTTGGTATTTTATCCTTGTATAGGACTATTGAGTCATTTAGAAAGTATTAACATATGTTTTTTCTCTAAAAGAAAAACTATATCAATGTTAGTGCCATTTTAACCTGTTTTGGCTGTATGTGGGATCACACACTGTTCATGTTCTTGATGAAAATGTCACATTTATTTATGCGCATGAATTCTCAATTATTCGTTTTCATACAAACTTGGTAGTGTTTTGTCAGCTTTGGTAGGTTATTTTATTTAGTAAGGGTTATGTATACGTTCGTATCGTAAAATACATATTGAATAATATCCATCTTCTTCAAACTGCCACAGGTTGCACAATATTGTGACTTGAATGGTGCCATACATAAAACCATGTCCGCTAAGGATTATAGATTCGAAACAAAATGTAAACTATCACTAAATAGAAACTTTCATTTTGACTTTTAGCTCTAGCATTTACATTGAGAATGGCTGTAAAACATCTGTCAATATTTCACATTTACACAAAATCGTGAAGTCTGAACTGTAACATTATGAAAGTCATGAATTCATAGACGAACAAATGTTTTACGACTTGATTATTTCATCCGCAATATAACATCGTCACGGGGAAATCGTCAAGTTCCATAAAGACTCACTTACTGATACATACAAATGTGTATGTATTTAAAACATGACGCTAATTGTTTTATGATTTGCAATTGAACAAACGTTTATACATCACGGCACAAAATGTCTTTCTTGACAGGAAAATTACGAGATTATATTATCCGTGTATCCAACTCCAGCGACTCTTGGAATACGGTCTACAATGATACACCAAATTTTCCACCTACAACACAAGTTTCTCTCAATGTCACAACGAGATACATAGAGCTCAAGAGACCAACACTAACTCGCTTCATTATTTGTGAACTTCAGATATTTGGTAGTAAGTTGTAGTTATATCTTCTTATTAGTCATTCACACTAAATGGATATCATAATTATGGAATGTAATCTTCATTTACAGTAAAACTTCGAAACCTCGAACAGTTTTGGGTCGAACACAGTAGATACCTCGAACAGGTTCTTAGGCCCCGGCAAAACCCCTTCTTTTTTCATATTAACGAACAGTAGATCACTCGAACGGAGATAGGTCGAACACTCGAACAGGTTTAGCGGTCCCTAGATACCATTTCATTCATTGTTCACCCCAGATAGGTCGAACAATACAATAATTCTCACCTTTCATGGACCGAGCGATATTCTATTATTTGATGACAGGTAAGATTGGTGACACGTGTTATTCGCATGTAGTGATAATTACATGACGGTTGTACTATAAACAATACAGTGTACAAGTCATGTACTTATGTGACAAACAAATCACTTAATGGATCTATTAAATATCTTACGAAACATTAAGGTTATTGTGTATGTCTGCCACGAACGACAACTGTGTTAGTACTGTTTGTCTTAAAATAGAACTTCGTAATTGTTTACTATCTTGTCTGTATAATATTCATGTGTGTAAAAATAAACGAATCATTTACTTAAATATGTTTTAGTTTTCTTTCATTTCTTTTTTAATTATGAATAATGCTGTGACTATTGATCGACGTGCATTCAGTATGAAAACACTAACAACACACAAATGCCATGCGTTCAGCATGCTTAGTACACTTGCACAGGTGACAGTCAGTTTGTACATATACACGTATACGGTAGATGGCTCGAACAGGTAGATGGCTCGAACTAATTGCTCGGTCCGATGGCAGTTCGAGGTTTCTAGGTTTCGATGTTTTACTGTATTATTTTATAGTGCGGTTGAGCATCTTGTTTATTTTGTTACAAAGTATTTATTATTTGTGTACTTTAACTTATCATTGATATGCAAATTAATTAATAGATTATTAGTTATACAGATTATTGACAGGGTATATGGGGTATATGGGGGACTATAGCCTGTCTTTGATTCATATAACCCTCGGTTAACGCCTCTGATTATATGAATCGCGGTTTGGTAATATTCCCCATATAACCAGTTAACAACCTGTATAACGAATTTACAGCAAATCAACTTTTTCATCGGACATTTGGATTACATATCTATTATTGATCAAATTATTAGACCTATGTTTAGGTTATACTATTTACTCCATAAAAATGTTTTATGTGATTTAATCATGCATATTCACAACAATTAAAACGGTTTCCTTTTCAAATATAACGAAAATTATTTCTGTCAATCAAAGTTATTTTATTCTACTTGCACTTGTATTGCCTGAAATTTAATTGTATACCCCATAAGGTATGCTCTTGTGTGAGTTACAATTTCGAACTAAATGGGCTCAAACTTACAAAATCATTTTTTAAATATTAAACCGAGCACATATGTTTTCAATAAATATTCACTCAATAGTCAAGTCAAGTTCCAGCATTTTGCGGACATCAAACGATCAAAAGTTCAAGTCGCGCCTAAATAAGTTGGGAAGTCATTAGTCCAGCCACGGACCTCACACCTCTATACTGTCGCTGTACAACTGTTACGAAGACGCATACAGAGACACGTATGCGGGGCTAGAAAGTCATGTACCCGGTCAACGCCGTGTATATTGAATAATATACGCGACATTTAATAATAAAAGTAAGCGATAAATCTTTGTACCCTGTCAGCGCCGTGTATATGGAATAATATACGCGACATTTTAAAAATAACAGTAATCGATATTTGTTTGAATGATTATGAATAAATAATAACATACTTTATATAGAAAGATAATTTTATAAATATTTTATTGTACATGTATCGATGTATCCCTATAAATACAATTATATAATTCAGATTGCCCACCAAATAAATGTGGATACGGATGTACAGACATATGTCACTGCAAAGGCTCAGAAACTTTAGAGAACAAAATAAATGGAATATGTGCCACTGGTTGTGATGGTAGATGGACTGGTATCAATGGCACATGCAATATAGGTATCTTTATAGCATAAGATAATAAATGAGATTTTCTCTGTTGTAAAATAGTATAATTGTTCTTATTACACGTTGAGTATGAAAGTTTATTCTTCGTAAGATTTTGTTATCAACAATTTCTTATTTACACATTAATATGACTACGTGTTGACAGTAACATAGACAAGTTTGATAACAGCAATGTAAGCAATTCCTGGATATACGTGAACTTTCTATTTGTCATGCAGGTACTTGGAATCACGTGTCGATTCTTCATATTTAAGGTTACGTTATTCTTCAGAATGTGCAAATAACAGATGGGGAGAGGCATGTTCGAATGCATGTGGGGCTTGTAAAGATTTGACGTGCGATGTGAAAACAGGAAAATGTCCAAATGGTTGTCAAGTCGGTCACTATGAGACGGACATGTGTACACAAGGTATCAAAGCAAACACATTAAATAAATATAAATATAATATTGATCCAAAATGATAATTTATGAGATACGTCAGGGCTCTAGAAATTTGTTAAAAGTACACTTGTCCCAGACAAGTGAACATGGTATGTTTGACTTGTCCGATATGGAAGGCTATTTGTCCGAGAAAATTTGTAGTAGGTTTAAAGTGTCACCAATTACAAATAATTTACAATAGCACGTTCTGATTATTACAATGACAGCAATACATTTTCCTGGTATTTTGAGATTTTGTAAAATAACCCAAATTGAACGTGCATTGATTGTGCATGCGTCAACGGGTTAATGCAAGATAATTATCTTCATTTTTGTTTTAGATATTCAGATCCTTCCAAAATAGGAAAGTAAAGCTAATTGTATCAGGAGAATGAACTAACTGCTATGATTGGTTAACATGCGTGGTGACCATTTTTGCTAATATAGCGAAGCTTGAACACTGTTTGTTAAACACCAAGCGTTCCAGATTATCAGTTGATTAGTAGTAAATGAACCGCATGTTAATCTTCCACTTGTCCAATTTTAATTTGCTTTAAAAGCAAACTTCAACTCAACTTTTGGTAGCCCGAATCATCATTTAGGCCGTCCGTCCGTCTGACCGCCCGCCCGTCTGAAACCCGCCCGTCCGTCCGTCTCATTTATTCAGTTTTAGAGGTGTTGTCTTGTGAGTGTGCGTTTTTATTGTATATGTTTATTTAGTAGTTCTCTTTATATATTGGTTCATATTTTGTTTCTTTGTGTGTGATTATGTTTTTCCTTTTAAATATTGTTTTTTTTGCTAGATTTTGTTCTCCCACATTCTGATTTCAAACTTTAAATTGCTGACCGCATGGCCAGAACATGACTGCTTGTTCCCGTATTCTATCGATAGTTATGGTTTCACTATTATGTGCATAATGGTATATATCTTTATAGAATTAGTTACCACAACCTTCAATTAGTCAATTAGTGTGTATATATTGCAATTTTATGATCATATACACCTTCCTAATTCCTAGGGTGTTGTGCCCTGATGTTTCCCTGGAACTTGGGAGATATTGTATCTTGAAGGTGATGCTCCCTGTACCGGCTTAATTTCTTTAGAACAAGAAAAATCTTCATATTCGACTTTATCATGGAAATTTCTTGCAAGGCTCGGTTGTCACTTATAGAGTCTCTAGAATAGAGAGGACACTAACCTTATGGTTAAATGGACATAGATTGTTTACATAATTATGAAGATAACTGCAGAAAATAACAGAAAAAAGTTTATTCCATGAATATGGTTTATGTTTATCGGTTCTTCTTGATCATCACCAATTCTATATTTCATGTTGTTATTGTTCTTTTTTTATACGTTCTACGACAATTCTTAGCAGCTAACTCAGCAATATGTCAGTTACGCTTGGTGGTCAGTGTATATATGTGACCAATCAGGACCAACATGTTCTTAAGCAAGCAACTTGCAATTCTAAAATATAAATTCGAGGTGATGAACAGTGCTTTAGTTCTATTGTCACGGAGGCATTGTTTTTTGTAAAAGGGACAATTAAGATGAATATGGTATCTAAGTAAGTCCGCCTTTGTCATATGACGTTCCTGTATATGGATCATTTTCATACAGAATCTATACATGTGATTCGTGCCCAGCCAACCCGAAACACAGTGTCACCTGAAAGTATGCATTATTCGCAGATTTACAATTTCTACTCACCAATTCAGTATCATAAATCGTGTTAAGTACACGAATGTAATGGTGTATCCAATGAAAAACTTAATAAAAATGAATGATGAAGTCGAGGTGTATTTTGAACAATAAATGTACATTGTTATTGCATTCCGTTATTACCACATACTTATAGGTCTTAAAAGCTTCATTTCACTACACATTAAACTTCAACCATAATGTATTTTGTAGCGTGCCAAAATAAAACATGGGGAATACAAAGCATGTGGTAACTGTTTGCATGACGCGTGCAATTCGTCGGATGGTGTGTGTTCGTCCGGGTGCACAAGTGGATATAAAAATGCGACTCACTGTATTGAAGCTAAATAAATTAAACTGTGTGTAATGTACTTGTCACATTATTTTTGTCGTTACTGCGAACCATTGACTAAAACCTATAATTACATGATGTAGTAACTTCTATTACTTTTTGACACCCGTTTTCGTCGGAGTGAGCGTCGCCTTTGTTTTCGCCTAAATACTATTGCTCGGTTGTCTTCTTCACTTTTTCTCCGTTTCCTCTTCCTCTATGACTATCAAATCCTGATCTAAACTGCTTTTCGTAAAACGTATACGTAAGAAATGTAAGGATTTTAGTATTCCAAAAGCTTGCAAACTTTGGCAGGTTTTCATTTTTGCATGTGATATTGATCAGCAAATTGTTATCAAAATGAAATGCACATATATTCGTAAGGTTCCTGTTCGATTACATTTCGCAGATTTATATCCCTATGTTGAATTTGCACATGAGTTGTGGTCTTCGTTATTTCTTAGCACACACTAATATGAATTTATCAATTGTTCGTGATATTCATCCGTACAATAAGGAATTATCATGGCGTTTGGTGCAATGATGTTAAATACAATTGTGACATTTTAATGAGTTTGCAAATAAATTTGCCAGCACTATATCTCAGCAACTACTGGTAGGAATTTAAAACTCCAGGATAATCTTCTCTACAATGTGGTGATACGTATATTGTCATACTGTGCAGGTTCGGATGAATTTTCACTGATAGACATCTTCTTAGTTATGTCGAGCTATTCTTCCTACAATCCTCATGTACTGTGACAATATGTAGCAATCTTTGTATACGCCCGTTTGAAAAACGGGACGTATTATGAGAACACCCGCGGCGGGCGGGCAGGCGGGCGGGCGGCCGGGCGGCGGGCGTCCACATGGTTTCCGCTCTCTAAGTCAAAGAGTTTTCATCCGATCTTTACCAACCTTGGTGAAAATGTTTCTGGGCATAATATCTTGGCCAAGTTCTATAACCAGCCACATCCCCCAGGCACTTCTGAATTATGGCCCTTGAATTATCCACAATTGGCTAAATTAGCCGTGTTCGTCTCTAATGGTGCTGTCACATAGCACCGGCTAAGCCCAACGGGCCCATACCGTTTGATTTAAATGACAAGCGGTGATAATCTCTCCGTCCGCATTTTTTTTATTTTTTTCAGCCGTGTACTCAACGTTTCCATACCGTCTCCATACCGGGTCCTTACCGCTTACAGCGTCCTCGTACCAGCCAGTGTCACCGTGTTGGCCGTTTTCTTGCCGGGTCTCGCCGGGTCCATGCCGGTTCCTCACCGTGTGGCTACCGGCCCCTTACCGCCCGGAACGCACCCATACTGTTCGCTAAACGTTCGCGCCGCCGTCACATACGGTATATTAAAGCTGGGAATTCACCCGTCCGGTTACACATCAGTTCACGAATTGTACGTACATGTACTCCTCATATTTTGGTGTTTTGCCATGGCATGGAGCCAGCATCACAGTTACACCAATGACGTATCAAATTCCTCTGCTTCTTCCCATCCCTGCTGGCACAGTTTGGTCCAACGGCTCGGACACGCCACTGGCCAGCTTGGGCGCAGTTAGCACCGTGATGTTGGACGAGCTGGTTTTGCATTTGGGGGTAGCGTATGCGCATCAGGTTATGAAGTACCATACATGTCCTGACGATGAGGCTTACCGTGGATGGAGAGTGACCCATTGTTGTGAGCAAGACCTGAAACCTGTTGGCGAGGATGCCGAACGCATTCTCCGCGCAGCGACGGGCCCTGGACAGGCGGTAGTAGAATATTCGCTCCTCTACTATCTTTCCTCTGCCACAATGGTGTCATGAGAGAGGGTTTCAGACCGAATGCATCATCCGCAATGATAAAGTACGGGATATCCTGTCGTTGGGGAGTAGAGAGGGGTCGGGGAGGTTCAGAGTACCGTCGTCCATACATTCTTTCAACTCTGGCGCGTTATAGATTTGAGCATCGGACGCTGCTCCCTTTCCTGAAAATACACAACAACAAAGAATCGTATTAGGAAACATGAAATAAACAGACTAAAATTAAAATGAACGGGTCTATTTAATAAAAATTAAATGATGATAAGATACTTACCACCAATATCTGCCCAGATGCATTTATAGTCCGAGTCGACCAAAGCCATAAGGATGATTGAGTAAAACCCCTTGTAATTATAATACAGGGATCCTGACTTGGCTGGGCAGCGGATGGCGACATGCTTCCCGTCCAGGGCGCCTATGGTGTGTAGGAAGTTCCACCGCTTCAGAAATCCTTCTGCTATGGCTTGCCATTCTTCAGGTGTCGTCGGAGGGGTCATCACTTCATCCATATATTCATCGCAGATTGCCTGGCAGACTTCCCGGACCACTATGGAGATCGTGTTTGGTGGGATGCGCCAGCCATACTGGAGTTCGGTGTACTTTGCACCCGAGGCAAGGTGCGTCAGCGAAACAGCCAACTTGAGTTCTGGGTCGAGTGGCTCCCGATACGACGTATGTTGCTTTGTGAGGCGATGTTCTATACGGGTTAATATTTCATCGTACATCTCGGGATGCATTATCATAAAGTTAATGAAAGCCGTGGGATCCTCACGCCGCAGTTCGACCATAAGCTGATGGTACACGCCGAACTGTTTGCGACGACTGATCCATCCCCTGGTCCATGCACATCTCCCCCGTTGGCGACGGTGAGCCCGTCTTTGCTGCCGTCGGATGTGGAATGCCAGGTCGATATTTAGTTGGTCGCGTTCACGTTGGGCAAGGGCCAACATATACATGTTCCGAAGCCTCTCATGACACTCCATGGTGACGACTGGTCCGATGGAAAGCAGGCACTAAATGAAGCTTTGATAATTGTCGTCGTTTTTATACAGTAAACTATGGAGTCACGGTGTCTGGCACGGTTTTTAAACGGGCGCAATGAAAACACACGGCAACAGGCCGGTATGGAGACGTTATGAAGACGGTGGAACGGTAACATGACGTTATTAGGTCGTTAAGAGACCGGTTAAACGTTAAGAGACCGGTAAGGGGCCGGTAGGTAGCCGGTATGTAGCCGGTATGAGACGGTGGGTCAACGTTGAGCAAACGGTGAGAGCCCGGTATGAGGCCGGTATGAACATGGTAACACGTCGTCACCGCCCCATGAACGGTTCCATAACGCCCTCGTACCGGCCCACCGTCCTTATACCGTCCTCTTACCGTCCTCATACCGGGTTCTTACCGTGTTCCCCCGCTTGTACCCACACGGCGAAAGTTTTGGACATGTTCAAAACTTTCGCCGGGTCTTGTCGGCCACTAACGGGCCCCAACCGTGTTCACCGATCGCTCAACGCTCCGCCGTGTGCCCTCACTGTGTTCCACCGTCCGCACGAAATTTACCACACGGTGACACACGGTAGGCTTACCCGGCACTATGTGACAGCTACATAAGTCAAAGAGTTATCATCCGATCTTCACTTAACTTGGTGAAAATGTTTGTGGGCATAATATCTCGGCCAAGTTCTATAACCAGCCACATCCCCCCCAGGCACTTCTGAATTATGGCCCTTGAAATATCCACAATTGGCTAAATTACCCGTGTTCGTCTCTAAGTCAAAGAGTTATCATCCGATCTTCACTTAACTTGGTGAAAATGTTTGTGGGCATAATATCTCGGCCATGTTCGATAACCAGCCACATCACCTTAGGCACTTCT
Source organism: Mactromeris polynyma (assembly GCA_032209605.1). Taxonomy (NCBI): domain Eukaryota; kingdom Metazoa; phylum Mollusca; class Bivalvia; order Venerida; family Mactridae; genus Mactromeris; species Mactromeris polynyma. The sequence continues at coordinate 9,324,814 of JASFXZ010000006.1, read as the reverse complement.
GAATTATGGCCCTTAAAGTATCCAAAATTAGCCATATTAGCCTTGTCTGCTCTCTAAGTCAAACATTTTTCATCTGATCTTTACCAAACTTGGTAAAAATGTTTGTGGCCATAATATCTCGACCTAGTTCTATAACCAGCCACATCTCCTAAGGCACTTCGGAATTGTGGCCCTTGAATGATCCAAAATTGGCCAAATTAGCCTTGTCCGCTCTCTAAGTCAAACAGCTTTCATCTGATCTTCACCTAACTTGGTGAAAATGTTTGTTGGCATAATATCTCGGCCAAGATCGATAACCAGTCATAGCGCTCATGTCACCCAGGAGTTATCACCCTTTGGTTTTAGAAATTATCTAAAATTTGTCTTGTTTTAACTCTGAGCTCTGACTTATGACGGGCGTATTTTGTGACAGTTTGGCACTCTTGTTTAAAGAACTCAATTATTCAACAGCTTGTGACAATGAAACGTGGGGACTTAATTGCAACACAACCTGTGGTAATTGTTTGCATGGTGTATGCAATGCTTCAGATGGATCCTGCCAATCTGGTTGTGCAAGCGGTTATACAAACACAGCTCTCTGTACCGAAGGTAAACGCACATTCGGTGGAATTATTACAAACCACGTATTTTTTCATATCTCAACTTGTTTTATGTGTTCTATTACTCACACGCTGTATTTTGTGTATTGTGACCGACCGTTTCGCTGAATAAATGTTTAATATGACATCGAACAATTATTCATGACAGAACATTATTATGGTCTGTTGGCGCCTTTAACTTTATGTTTACAAAAATGAATGATGTAGTCGGTGTGTATTATGAATGAAGAAGGTATTTTGCTGATGAATTAAGTTTTTGCCATGTTATGTCAACTATATGTCTTTAGAAAAACGTCATTTCACTACTTTGTAGCGTGCCAAAGTAAAACATGGGGAATAAATTGTAACAAAACATGTGGTCACTGTTTGAATGACGTGTGCAATGCGCCGGATGGAGTGTGCGTGTCCGGTTGCATGACTGGATATGAAACCACTACTCACTGTATTGAAGGTAAATAAATTTAATCTAATGCACTCGTTATGTTTTCCCTCCGTTGATACTGATGAATCATTGACACAAACCTATTAATTCATGCTGTTGTAACTTGTGTTACTTGTTGCCATTGATTTTTGTCGGAGTGAGCGTCATCGTTGTATTAGAATGAAGTTTTCGACACGGTAGTCATCCTCACTTTATCTCAATTTCTAGTTACTTTATGAAGATCAAACATTGAATGTATATTTCGTTTGGTAAAGGTCACACGTATGAAAAATTAGGATTTTGCTATATCCAAAATTCAAGGAAGCATACATTCGCCCCAAAGTATGTCTATTCCTACCTCGGTCTGTCCATTTATTGTCTGTGATATTGCTCAGCAAAATTTTATCAATAGCAAATGCACATATCATTATGACATTCTTGTTCGATTGCATTTCACAGTTTATGTCCCATTTTGGTTTTTGAAAATCATTTTTTGTCTGCGCTATTTCTGAGCACCCAGTCATTGGAATTAAACAATTAATCACGAGATCATCCGTACCATGAGGGTATGCACGTATTACCAATACGTTAGTTTCAATGACATTACATAGAGGTGTGACATTTTATTGATTTTTTGTCTGAACTATATCTCAGCAACCACGTATTGGAAATTCGACATATCTCCACTGGAATCTTCCCTACCATGCGGTGATGTGCTTATCGTCATAATGTTCAGGTTTGGTGTTTTCCACCGATTGGAAAACAATTTATCACATATCATACGGCGTGGGAGTGATTATAACCTATGCATTTTTCTCGTAATCCACTAGTGGATTATTTATGCAAATTAAGGCCGCATCACATATTAATACGCGCTGTCAGAAATCCAAACAAACATGGCCGACTTTTGCGATCGGTCTACGACAAATATGTAGCATTTTGCGATCGTCTAAATGTCCAACAGCTTTTTTATTTTGTGAAAATCTTTGGAACTATTTTTTCTCGACCGAATCACAAAAGATGTCAATGCAGGGGCGGCTAGAGAAACGAGTCTATGCGATTTGTTTTGTTTTAAGCCCGTTTACAAGTTATGTGATAAATAGAATCTGGCATTCGTATTCATATTGTATTGACTTTATTAAACTCGTCGGTGAAAATGATATAATGCGAGGCTCTATCATGTTTACCGACTCGTTTAATAAATTTAATAAAACATGAACACTCATGTTAGATCCTCTATTTATAGCATTGTTCATCAGTTATACATTTATTCAACAGTATGTGACAATGGAACGTGGGGACTTAATTGCAACAAAACATGTGGTAATTGCCTGGATGGTATATGCAATGCTTCAAATGGATCCTGCCAATCTGGTTGTGCAAGCGGTTATGAAAATACGCCTCTCTGTACCGAAGGTAAATGCAGATAGTTACACGTATTTATACCTGAATAATTTTATAGATTATGTGCGCTGTTATTGTCCACTTCTTGTAGTTTTGTTTTATGAAGGACTGTTTCAATCAATGAATGTAAAATATGACATGATTCATCGTACGACAATTAGTGTTTTAGTTATCAAATCGGTGAATTTTGCCTTGTGCTGTCTATTATTGTCGCAAAATCACAAATACATATCAACCATATAAACTAACCGTTGATGAAAAGGACTTGAACGAAAATATTCATGAGTACCAGAGGAAAATCTTGCCGACTTTATGCATCTTAATGCATATATTTATTATACCTCACGTGACTGTTTTCCCTATACATTGCATATAAACCTCAGCGGGCGACATTTTTAACTGTCACCCTGCAATGTCGCCCGCTGTTGACATCGTTTAAAAAACTGCAAACAAAATGGCCGACGGCAATGATGAGCGTGCGGAAGGCCAGCTAGCTTCTATTTCTAGTTTTGAAATAAATTATTTAATACAAGGGGAGTAAGCGGGTAAGCGTTTAACCGCAACGTTACCCGGTATGCATATGATACGGGATTTAGCTTTAAAAGTCTGTGTCTTGTAGAGGATTGTTTACATTATCAGACGACAGTTCGCCATGGCCAGGTTTATTTTTATTTTGTTCGGTATAATAAAATAAATATTGACTGCCTCGACAAACACTGTCGACCTCGGCTAAAGCCTCGGTCGACAGTGTTGCCTCGGGTTGACAAGATGCACTGTCACCCTCAAGGCAGTCAATATTTATATAATGTAGTTTTATAGGTTTGCACTATTTAAAACCGATTTATGAATACGCTTGTATTATAATACATCAGAATGCGACGATGGAACATACGAAATGAATTGCAGCAGAAACTGTAGCACAAATTGTGAAGATAGATGTAATAAAGTCAATGGTTCTTGTACGTGTCTACCTAGTCCTATAAATAAGACCCTACATACCTTATTTCACATTTTGACATTTTCCGGGTACGTAGGGTCTTATCGGCCTCCTCTTAGTGTCACTTAGCACTTTCCGACACGATTTTGTGTCGCTATTTTTTCACTAATTTTGAACCATCAAACAACACAAGCAGGGAAAATACATTTCCAATCGCGCAATTGATGCTTTCTACGCCGGATAATTCTAAAAATTCCAAATGCCATGCGCTAATTGTATAAAGATGCGCATTTGTTTCCATCTAGTGCAGATTTCACAGAGATTCAGCGTAATGGCTGTCCAACGTATCCGGTTAATTAACACGGTCAATATACGAATCGAAAATTAGACGAAATTTGTGAATAGGGAAAAAGCCGGATTCCGGAACCCGGCATCATTTGAAGCGGGATAAATGACACATGTGCGAAAATTATTTCGTCCAGGCGTCTACGTCGATTTCGTATAATATATTATTTTGCCAACATGTCTAGGAAAGATAACACGATGAACATTTTATCGAAAATTAAGCGTTTAAAGGTGATTTTCATTTATTTGTTAGTATAAAACGAAATTATACAGTGCATTAAACTGTTTCTACGTCAATTAATGATATAATTCGCGGATTCGAAAATGCTACATGACATGGCATAGGGCCCGTTTAGACGTTACATACAAAGTGAAAGTAAAATGTAAAATAACAAAATAATGAATGTTAATGGTTAAATGGGTATGTTTACGTCTAATATTTTGGACTAGTGTCTACCAGGATGGACAGGGGATTTCTGTGGAATGGGTACGTGTAGCTTAGTTTATTGTGTTCTTACTTTACGGTGTTTAAACGTTCGCCATGGTCACGTAGTAATTATTATCGAAAAGTCATTGTCATTTAACAATTGTATTTGATTTGATTATACCCAATGCGTTCGCCATCTATTATTATTAATCTTTACGCCATAGCATGTGAAGAAGGAACGTGGGGCTATTATTGTAACAACACGTGTGGAAACTGTTTGGTTGGTGAATGCAATGCGTCTGATGGTTATTGTGATTCTGGTTGTACAAATGGATATAAAGACACACCTCTCTGTATGGATGGTAAATAATTACAGCTTACTTTGTTGCGTTGTTTTTTATATTTATATGAAACGGAATGGGAGTAATATGGTATGGTGTCATTTAATATTAGTACAATCTATTTTTACATTTATGGCTAACCTGGAATGAATATACATGCATGTGTATAACATTCATATTTGTTAAATTATAGATGTGTTAAATGTCAAGTAATTATTATACCGATTACAACATTTTTAAGCATGTGACGATGGAACTTTTGGAAGCAATTGTAGTGGTATATGCAGCGTCCATTGTCCTGACGCGTGCAACAAAGATGAAGGTACATGCGCCCAGTGTGATCCTGGTTGGACAGGCAACCTATGCCAAGAAGGTCAGTTTACATAATGTAAAACAATATTGTATGTATCAATGACATACCACATATTTGTAAAAGAGAGAGAATACGTAGCTATTCATACATTTTGTTTAGACTACACAACTGCTTTTCATCTCATAAACCTTTTCCCTGACAATGACAATAAAATAAATATGAACCTTTCTAAGTACCTTATACACTACAAAATGTAAAAATGGAACATGGGGATATAATTGTAGGGCTATTTGTGGTTCGTGCTACAAAGGTCTATGTAATAAATCCGACGGAAAATGTGAATCTGGTTGTTCAAGTGTATATCTCGAGAAACCGCTTTGTACATAATAATTGATGTAAGCACCATGATTTTCCTTAAAATTAATTGCACCGACATTTCGAAATAATTGAATGCAAATGTCTAATGTTTGTTTACACCTATTATAGAATGTGAGAATAAAACAAACAAACAAACTTTATTGCAAATCGGCAAATAGATTTTGCCTTTGGCAACGAAAAGCATGAACAAATATACAACACAAATAATCACAAAATTATCAATCGTGAAAATGACACAATTCACGTATGGAGGTATTTACATATATGTACATATAATGTATGAATATAAACAGGTTTCAACGATATGGGGGAGAGCAATATATATTCGAATACAAGTATATATTTAAGATGAAGACATAATAGGCATTACATCAATCAGTATTGACTTTTATACGATTCTAATGTTAAAATAATGTTTCAGAAAATAACATATCTGATATAAAGTGTTTTTGTTTTCAGTTTTCATTTAATTATTAAACATAGATAGTGAAGGCCATCTTATATAAGGCATGTATTTTTGTCTTACATTAATGGAACGTGGGGATACAATTGTAATAATACATGCGGCAGCTGCTTAAACGGGTCTTGCAATACGTCGGATGGAGAATGTCCATTTAGATGTGCTGATGGATATGAGAGCACACATCTTTGCAATGATGGTGACACATCCTTTTTAAAATTCCTCATTCATTATTCGTCGTTGTAATTAAACGATATGCAATAATTTTCTACAGCATAATAAACTGGAAACATTATTCGAATGTTATAGTTGAACGCTATTAAATCAATATCCAAAGTACTTAGATTTGCTCAGTTTGTTGGTTTTTAGAGATACATGTTTTTTTTAATTTATCATACACATAGCTATATTGCTGTGATTGAATATCAGTATGAAGTCATACAAAAGCATAGTGTCTTTTTTCTAAATTATTTATCAATGTTGAATGTTTTTACAATCCTTGATAAGCTTTATAGGTGAATGAATCATGGTAAGTTACTATAACTTAATATTATGTATGTTAAACATACGCTTAATTATATATTATATATTAATACATACAATATGTCGAAGCGGGTTATATGGACATAAATGTAAACATACATGTAGTGTCAACTGTGACGACTATGTTACTTGAAAGTCGTTTTCGATATTTGTGTTCAGTTCAGTTAGACTTGTTTAATATCAACGTACCAGTCTTGTAAATTGAGAACAGTTTAATTGTTCGATTTTTTTGATTTTGGTTTGGAATTGGTACAAACATCAAGCACATTCTTTAACAATGGTTGATCCCTTGTTATTTAATGTAAATTAAGATATCGAGCAGGAAATATCTTGCAAACAAAGGACGCAGTTATTCAAAGACACAATGAGACATGAAGAATAACGTCGTTGCAGGATATGTCAAAAAGTTTTTATAACAATACATATCATCTGCTCATTTCTTATTTCAAACATAGGCTGGCTTTTATCTTGTCAATGCGTTATTTAAATCGTGCTTCCAGAGTGTGAGAATGGTACGTATGGTTTCGAATGCAACTCCACGTGCAACATTCATTGTCAAGACATGTGTAACAAAATAGATGGTCACTGTACCAAGTGTGAAGCTGGATGGAATGGAACTCTTTGTGACACAGGTTGGTATCTTGGTTGTACAATGTCCATTTACGCTATAGTGTTCTATTGTTCAACTTTTTTATTGAAATCCAAAAACGTCAAACAATATAGCATGGAAGTTGAATGCTATCCATTCCCGCTATTCAACTATCAGCACGTCCCAATGTGTTTAAAGGCACCATCTATAATCAAACAACATAAATATTTTACAGTTTATTTTACAGTTTCCAAGGCGGATTTATATTTTGCGCAGCCTATGTACTAGTGAATAAATAATAATTTATCATGACAGAATGTGAAAATGGTACCTACGGGGATGGGTGTTCTTTTGTCTGTGGTAAGTGCATGGACAACGATGCCTGTCATAAGATGAATGGTAGATGTGCCGTGGGATGTAATATGGGGTATGAAGGCAGTTTGTGCACCACACGTACAGGTTAGTTTTTGTTCTATTTAGACAACGCAATACCCACATGTTTGCAGGTACATATAGGACGAAATTTATTTTTTCATTGTTTGTCTTATTTATATATTTGCTGTACATAAGGCAATAATTCCAAATTCAGCAAATCCCTGCTTTCTGATTGGATAATCGGAGGCGTTTACACATGCATAAATGCCCAAACTTCATTGATCACGGACTATTTTCGACCTAATTCTACGGTAAATGATGAACAAGCTGGTAAGAAGATTTTCTCAAGCAACACATATATGGTGTATTTATTTGCAAGTTCACCACATATATTAGAAACAAGTTTAGATCGAGGTAGTATTAGTTAGTGATGGTTAATCGGACAAATTTAATAATCGATTATCGGTTCGGTTTGAAAACTCATTATCGATAATGGAATCTGAAATGATCGATCCATATTTAGTTTTTTAGTGTAAGTATAATGCTGAAAGTTAATTTCATTTATACAACTTTATTTATCTCTTTTCACTACTTTTAACTTCAATGGGGTTTGACAATAATCTTATATCATGAGATCATTTTATCATTCAATAAATATTGTTTTTGTATGTTTACTTTGTATATTTGTATTTGACTGAATACATCGAAAGCAATTCTATATAACTTTAAAATTGTATATACTTTAAAATTTGAATATATAATATCATCTTATTGAAATAACACTTCAGTCAAACTTTCCGATTATAATCGAGTGTTGTTGTTCATAATCGATTGCGCCATCACTAGTATTCGTTATTTATGGGGAAAAACGACTCAAGTGACAGACGATGTTATCAAGAGTGGTCCAGAATTCTAGAATTCCATTTCAATCCGTCTAGTCCTACTTTGATTCTCAATCCGTCCGTTCAATATCGAGGCTATTGCTAGCTGCAGCACGTGAAGTTTGTTGTTGGCATGATTTATATTACACGACAACAAGCAAACATTACGAAATTAAGCTAGCATTGGATCTAATCTTAGCCATATGATTTCTTGACCGTTTCTTTCGGTTTCACAAAACGTGTTATCAACAGCATAAGTTTACTATTCTCTACGAAGCACGTATTCCATGTGTATACGAAATCCGGTATGTTAACAAGTTTATCTATCCTAGTTTCTGATAGATAGCTCTCTTCATCGACGTTTTAACGTGAGAATTTTATGTTTATCTAGCGCGACCTTGAACTGTATTACTAGCCTACTGTTTATACGAGATAAATGATTGGCGTGGAATAATAACTGATTTCATTACATTTTAAGTCAATAACAAATATGGCTCCTGTTATGGTCTGAAAATTATTTTCAAAGTTTTTATTTTTGCTTATCAACTCGATACTAATGTTTTGTGTATTCATCAATGCATTAAGTCGACGCAGTGTGGTGGGGTCACGATGTGTATTGACTACGAAACATCATTGGGGGGTCGTTTCAAAAGTCTATTTGGAATTATAAGGATTAAAAGACAATTTTTTGTCGTTTACACATGTGTAAATCCCGATCAGTCTGCACACATTTAACATAAAGCCCCTTCGGAGCTTTATTCAATGTGTGCATCCTGATCGGTGTTTTCACATGTGTAAACGCAAAACAAATGGTTTATTAATCCTATAAAGAAAAGTTGATATATTGAGGATACAATGTACCTTCCAAACTTTAAAATTTGGATTTGTTTAACATATTCATTGACAAACTTGCACATTGCTCTTAATTATAGTCAACCAGTAGTAATGCATTAAAGTAATATTATGTTCTTAAACAAATTACAATTATAGTAACACTGCAATATTTCCTATTTCTCTTTCTAAAGAGCCTTCAACAGAGACCGGTGTTCCATCGGCGGCTGTTGGTGGTGGCGTATCCGCAGTCGTTGTCATGGCATTAGTAGCTGTTGGCGTTATCTTCTTCTGGCGGAGGAAACAATTGAGGCAAGAAATTTAAATCAAAGAAACACAATTATTTATAGCATATATGAGCGCCGCTGTACGATTTCCAACCTCTTCTTTAAGTGACGTCATTTGCAGAAAACGTCACAGGTGACGTCACCATGAACTGAGAGCAAGCAATATTTGCCCAATATAGCAATGTGAAAACGAAGTAACCATATGGAGTAAATTGTAAATATTATTTCCTGCTTGCAAATAGTGACATCACACGTTGCATTTCTTGACGTCCCTTACAGAAGAGGTTGTAAATCCCATAGCAGCGCTCATATGTACTATAAACGAATAATTATATGTCCGTTAATGATAAATATTTCATTATTATGTTACTCTTTATTCGCAATATGTATATATTGATTACATATATGTTCAACATTTATGATATATGGAAAGTTTTTTAAATAGGCGGTTAACCTGTTGCACACATGTGACCATTTTCACGTTTGGAGGTCCTGCAATAGACAGTTAACTCTGTAAGAGGAGTTTCGTCTCTGAATACGGGACCTAGACCACGTAAACCTCACGGGCGTGTGATGCCATTTACATCGTACATACTCGACAGAACGTCCACTGCTTTGACAAATTTCTGGTGTTTGAGCGTTGATTGGCTCAGTTTGTGATATATCAATTAAATCACCGACAAACCCAAATACTGAATTCGTAATGTTGTTCCTATAATGTGTCTGCTAACTAATGAGCACACACGAGATTGTGTATATGAATACAAGTACATTTAATACCAAAAATAAATTTGATCTGTTCCAGCACAAAAGCAAAAGAGTCAACCTCTAGTTTACAAGATATTGGATTGAACGATGTTTGTAGTACAGAAGAAGGTAGTTTTATCGAAGTATTATAATATTAAACAGTATAAACATTAATGTATAGTTATTAACGTATCATCAAACTGTGCTTACTGCCAATTAAGATTTATTTTCAAATGTTGTTTTGCTTTTTCAATCGGGAAAAAGGCACAAATCATAGTTTCATTTTGTTTATGCCAAATGTCAGGCATTGGGTTTAACTAAACCAGTTTTTGAAAACTGTGTGTTAGATTGTTTTTATATTGCGTTCAAAGTTTTGTTCCTCCCGACTAATAGATGTGTTTTACCACAGTATGCTACCAATAAATGACTCCCTTTATATCTTCTCATCCATTCACAATTAGAAACTGACGGGACAATAAGCATAAAGCAATCAGATCGTCAAAATGATTATTACGAATTTGAAGGGTACGTAACTCGTGGAAGTCAATCCCGAGCAATCGTTTTGAAAGAGCTTGCCGAGTTTGCAAAGACCCGCTTGGTCCAGAAAGGTTTCTTTGATAAAGAATTCCAGGTTTCTATATTTTTTCATTTTATGTTTTGTTCTAATAAAATAATTGTAACGTATAACACGTAACACTTAAACATTAATATGCTTTTCCTAATGTTAAATAAATTGCATTTCATCTTTTGAAAGTCTTGACCAAATTTGAAAGTCGTCAATGGTTTATGGACCAGATAATCGACAAAGATGTTTGGAATAGTTAATACAGATAAGAAGAAAAAAATACTTAATAGGAGAATATTTTCATTATTTTAGGAAACGTCGTAGCTTATTCGACAGGAAAGTCAGAAGGTTCACTTGCTATTCCAAATACATAGATTATTTATATATTAATACATGATATATAGGCGCAATGGTCTAGGGGTGGAGCACCTGACTTTTGGCCCGAAGCGCGTGAATCCGAGCCCTGCGATTTCACAATTCCTAAATTTGAGAAACTGGTTATTAGCCAGGAAGCAGTCATCGAGAGTGATTTGTATGAGTATAAGAACTTGTTTCAAAGATAAAAATAAATAAGTTTAAACTTTTTTAACATGATATTTGTTATTTACATTTTCAGGACATACCGTACGGATTACAGTTTCCAACAACAGAAGCCAGGAAAGAGTACAATGCGGGTAAAAATAGATACAAAGAATTGTATGCATGTAAGTGGAACCTGCGTACATAGCAAATATTAAAGAAAAACTGACAATCGTTATAAAAAGAAGACGCTGATTTCTAAAGGATATGTTATATTTACAAAAGAATAACAAATGTAAACTAAGACATACATGTATTTGTTATCGTCAAAAAATGTATCTAAACTTTCAATACGTTCAAAAGGGCACGGTTTATATATGTACAGGTGACATATGCGAATTTTAATTAGCCTATACAATGATTCACTATAGAGAGAAGAAAAGTGTAGACAGTCTCATAAAAGGGTCAACTTTACCGAGACAATTTGTGCTGGTATAGTCAAACAAAGTCTCATAAAAGTATCAACTTTTGCTTAATGTAGTCGATGTTAACTTTGCCGAGACAAAATATGCTTGAGATAGAATGTGCTATCTGTTGTCAACGCTTTGAAATAATCACAGATATGTTACTCTTTATGTTTTTACAGACGACCATACTCGTGTTGTTCTGTCTACTTTGCCGACAAATCCACACTCGGACTACATCAATGCTAGTTATATCAAGGTTAGTAAAATAAACTGTGTTTACATGAATTCAGAAATGTCGGACTTTTATTCATACTTGTGTAAGGAATTCATTTTATTCTATAGTAATGAAACCAATTGAGATAGCTTTCAGAGTTGAGAATGCATTTAAACATACTTTCACTTATAAATGTTATACATTGTTCACTCTTTCAGGGATATCAAAAGGAAAGGGCTTACATTGCAACTCAAGGTGAGTGATAACACTGGTATCTGTTTCATTCTTCCATTATTATTATTTTGTAAGTATATGTTATCACTGCGACTTTGATTGTTGATTAAATATATTACACATCGATGAAATAGAATGAAACAATGCAGGCAACATTCATGTAGTTGATCCTCCGCATACATATCCTAGAGTACACTTAATATTAAGGATGCGATTGGGCATAAAAGAATGTTGAAGGAGGTCTATGGGTAACGCACGAGCAATATACAACAGCTGAATATAAAAAGAAACTTAACATGTTACTGCCTCAAAGCCTTGGACCTAACAGTAGCTCAGCCCATTTTGAATGTATATCAACTTCCCACTAAACCGTTATATTGTCAACAGTCCTGCATATATACAAATATTAACTACGATTGTAGATATGGAACTGTATGACAAACAACGATTAGATTAATTGAAGTAATACTATCAAAACTATCTCAAAATTCTTCGCATTGCTTCTGTGGATTTTCATAAACTTATGTTAGTTTCAGCCGCAGCATTGAATGTTCAAAAAGGATATGGAGGTGTGGGCCTTAGAATCGTGTTTTATTAAATGGTCATTGTTGTTTTGTACACATGTGTTTACAATTTTGCGTTAAAGGTCCAACTGATAGTAATATCGAGGATTTCTGGAGAATGATTTGGGAAGAAGATGTGCAACTAATTGCTATGGTAACAAATCTTGTGGAGAATACAAAAGTAAGTATTGTGTGTATTTTTAGTGTTAGAAATTACATTTAGATAATCCATACTGACCGTCTTACGTTGAACAAACTGAGTTAAATTAGTGGACCGTTGTAAGTCTCGAACCCGCGACCCTCTCAAAACAAGTATAGCGTCCCACCGACTGTTTCAGAAAGTGTAATTTATATTTAAAGGCCGATAACTCTTGGCAGTATTGTCGAAACCAAACGAGCCCTAACCGTGATGTTGTCTTTGTTTGCAGATGAAATGTATTCAATACTGGGTGTCAGTTGAGAGCAGCAAACAGTATGGAGACATTACGGTATTCACAGAATCCAAAGAATCCTTTGCAGAGTTTGACATAAGACGTTTTAGACTATCTAAACAGGTATCTAGTGACTTTTGTAACGAATTGACTTTGATAATGTTTAATACATTTCAAATTACTGCATTTTTAGTATGTTTTATAATATTTTCCTTTGTGGTTGGGAAGCACACTATTGCAGAGTAACGTTTGTCTGAGATGCTTCTTCTTATTCGACTTCTGTTTTTTATGGCATAATTATTTATTTTAGTGTATATAGCCATTTACAAACATGATATCAAAGTCTTGAAACAAAACGTCATATATAATTCTAAAGCGAACTTGTTTTGGGAAAAATGAATTCAAAACTGTCTTATTGAACTTATACTCTGTAGAGTTAGCCTGGACATAAAGCATAAGAACAATTAGGTTTATTTATTTATAAATGTCATTATGTTTATTTGAATCCCTCTTGTGTCCGCTTCATTGAAAACCAAGTTTAGGTATGAGGAGTATTTAGTATGATATTTGAGGGATTTGATCCACATCCTTGTCCGCTACACTGCATAGAAGTACATAGTACTAATGGTATTAAAACTTTGTTGAATTTTAGTCTTTAATTATAAGTATTTACATGTCTCACAGGGTGAGAGCATCCAGAGAAATGTTGTTCAATACGCCTACACGGCATGGCCAGACAAAGATGTTCCATCAAGTACATGTAGCCTGTTACATTTCTGGAATAAATTTCGCAAAAATGACGAGAACAAGACTCACCCATGGCTGATCCACTGCAGGTTGTGTTTTATTGCTACATGTAATTCCCTTTTCTGGAAGAGACATATAAAACAATTATCATTTAGTGTAATTAAGACAAGGAATGTCGTATTCTAATCTGAACCACTTTACACAGAATCAATAATGTTGTTTTGTTTATAAGTTTTGTTTAGTGTTATTCATACGTAGTATACCTATTCTGTTTCAATATCAAAGAACGTTTTGTAAGAACTTCCATTCATACATTGTTTCACGCTGTATTGACTAGTCCTCTGATCTGTTCCATCTATTAATCCCCCCTTCACTGTTTGTCCTCTTTGATTCTCCTAGTTATTCCTTATGGACTGCCAGGCCATTCCTTGCGCCTCTGTTCCATAACGTATGTACCCTTTAACCTCATCAAGTGCCTTATGTTTTATGGATTGCTGTTTTCCCGGAGGTATGTGTGGGGAGGCACTGTCTTATGTATGTGGCGTTCCCTGTCACAACTTATTCATTCTCTCTTATCTTACTGCTTTTAGTATAAAAACTTGGTTACATTTCACAGTGATGTTGGCCGAACGGTAAAAAACTTGCAACTTCCGTTTATATCTCGCTTGTTGTGATATTGTTAAATATATAAAAACCTGATTACATTTACAGTGCCGGTGTTGGTCGAACGGGAACTTTCATAGCATTAGACATCCTGTATGATCAAGGGAAAGATGCAGGATACATAGACATAAACACGTGTGTGAGGAAGCTGAGAGAGCAAAGAGTAAACATGGTGCAAAAGGCGGTATGAGCATCCACTTTCATGTTCTTATATATATTCTTTCTATTGACATGGTACCCGTTGAGTGTAATAGACCAGTTTCCCATAGTTGTATATGTTCTAATGAAATGTTTCTTTCACATCTTCAGGTGACATTTTATTTCTTGTTTGTTGTAAAATTCGACTTAAATGCAAGGAGGCGCTATGCCATTTTCATAATTGTTCAACATTTCTATATAACATTATCACAAAAACCAATTATTGCTTCATTTCAAGTGGAGCGACTGTTTCGTTTAGAGATACATTTACACGAATTCCTTGTTTGACGGACATCATGTGGATAATAAATTCTTGTTATTTTGTATATGAAGGCACAATATGCATACCTGTATAGAATAATGGTGGAAGCGTTAGTTTCAACCTGTTGCTTTGAGTCAGTTTGATCCTTGGTATGATGAACAACTTGGTTTTGACAAGAAAACTGGCAAAACAAAACTGATGTTGGAGTTTGAGGTAATATTTAATAAATGTTTCCTTTTTTAAGTTGTGTTTTATGAACATGAAGTAAAGAGCATGGTTGTTTATTGATGTTCACAATATTCATCTCGTGCTTTGTAATGGTTTGAGGCGTAGTGGTATATGGGTAGAGCGCTCAACATCTTATCTGAAGGTTGTGAGTTTGAGCACTGCTGAGCGGAGTTTGATCACGAACATCCTTAAATTAGGCGTGAGTATTTGATAGCAACAGAGGAAATAGTCAATTAGAGGGTAATTAGTATAATATAAAAGAGAGAGAATAAGTTGCTACAAGGAACGTCACATACATAAGACAGTACCTCCCCACACAGACCTTCGGGAAAACAACAATCCATAGAACATAAGGCACTTGAGAAGATTTAATGGTACATACGTAAAGGAACAGAGCCGCAAGGAATGGTCTGGCAGGCCAAAAGTAATAACTAGAGGAATCAAAGAGGACAATGAAGGGGGTGAAAGTAATAGATTGAAACGATTCAGGAAAAGTCAAGACAGCTGGCAACAATAGGCCCAAACAGAAAATTACCTGAACACTATATAAAGTGAAAAGATTGCACAGGGGAAAGGGAAAAATAACATACATTTAAAACACACACAAAACAATAACAATACAGCGAATTACTGTCTTGGAACTGTCAGTAAAAATGCTGGGGGTTTAAATCGATTTAACAGCTACCTAACCTCAAAATTAATCGCTATGTTAAAAGCAATTAACCAGTGCGTACATAACAACAGACACACTGTAATTAAACCAGCACGAAGGAACAAGCAGCCTTTATAACAAAATAAGTAAAATTAAACAAAACGAAAATTTAAAATGATTTGTAAGATTTTCGTTAGTGTTAAAACGAGAAGAATACGAACATACGGAATTATATAACAGTATATATTGACAAAACATTGTTTCAATTATCTAGATGTTAATGGATTTACAATCTGCCCGTCCTTTTCAGTCAATGGTTGACGACAATAATTTTGTAACAAGCACAGATGAAAAGGCGGATAAAAACGATGCTTGCGTTTACCAAAATACCCAAGCAGACCATAAAAACAGAAATAGATATAGCAATATTATAACAGGTATATTTCTGACGATGTTCCAGCATTAAGATTGTCTTCTATAGTTTTATCACTTTGATCAAATACCTATAAATTAACACTAATGTAACCTCAGTTCCCAGTAGATTAGTATCTAAAGTTTGCAAATTGGTAACAGCTAAGAGGCTCGCCTGTTATGTTTAAAACATCTCGCTATAACTAGTTGTTTTTCATGATTTTCAGCTGATGGATTTCGTCCCTTCCTCAGTACTTATGTAGCTGGAACCAACAACTACATTAATGCTGTATATATACCGGTTAGATACTTTAACTGTATTTATCATTGTTCATACGGGATGCCACGTGATTTACTGTTCAGTCATTTTATCAACAGAGCTGTTTTATGAAAAACTTGGATATGTGACTTCTGACCCACTATTTAATTTGTATTTTTTTCTGTGTTTGTGAAAGATTCATTGCCAATTATTAATTTTAATACAACAAAATATTAAGTATACTCTAATTAATATTTCATTGATCTTTCCTTAAACAACACAGTCTTTTATCGTACTTTATAACAAACTTCTATGAAATGTACAATGTGTTTTTTATATACGCCTATTGTATAAATCGTTTATGATTCTTTGATTGAAGAATAATAATGGCTAGGTCCAACGTAATAAAACGTTACTTTCTAACTAGAGTTACAACGATCTCCATGGTTACCTGGTGACACAGACACCGCTACCAGAAACGGCTGTGGATTGTTGCAGACTTGTGATAGAACAAGAAATCCATGTTATAGTTACATTTGATGATGATGGCGACAATACGGTAACACATAATAATGTTGAATTTTATTTATAGATAAAAAATTAACAAAAAATACCATGAAATCCCCTATTTTACAAATTAAATTTTAAGAATTGATTTGTCTTTCTTTTCATTTTGGATATTTTAACATCTGAACTTCAAATGCGTAAAATTTGAATACTGCAGAATGAGGCAATTACTTTATATCATGAAATAGTCCTATCTATTTCTGAATTCAAGGTCGGCGTTTACCTTCCGTCAAATGGTTCTATTGAAATTGGGCCATTCAAAGTAACGTTAACATCGACGAAAGACGAAGATGGATACTTGATACGAAAGTATATAATGGTATACAAATCAAAGGTAAAATACAAATTTTTCACCTCAAATTTTTCGTCAACTGCTTTCATGCATTGGTAAAATGTACGTGTAAAACACATATTCAATCCTAACAAGATTGCATTTGTGCTTGGATAAATACAGGTGATAATTTTATATACATAAATATGCCCTACTATTCTATGAGCGTGACACGAAATCATTTGCGTAAGGCAACTTCCGAATATTACATAGATATTATTTTCCGACGTTGGTCTTTAGATTATATGTAAAGAAGTATTTATATATGACAGGAACATACAGTTATCCAGTTTATATACAAGAAATGGTCAGCAGACAAGCTTGTTCCTGAAGATACATACCACGTGTTAGAATTCTTGCACAAAGTAGATAAACAGGATCGCCAGTTTGACAACAAACCTACGCTAGTACAGTGCCTGTAAGTGATTCTACAAATTGCATTATACCTCAATAATATCAGTTCCTTTTATCAACTTTGTTGTGTATGTACCAAAACAAAGTTTCCAATTCTGTACATAGTTCGAGAAACGTTTTTGCGAGTCTTATACCTTTTTTACGGCGCGACACGTGTCTTCTTTTAAATGCAAATATTTAGATTATTCTGGAGCAGTATACTCATAATCACAGTTATAAGTATTTGCTTGATATTGCTAATGAAAGAATTCCTATTGGTGATACTGTACACAATAACTTTACAGTAATGGTGCTGAGCGAAGTGGTTTGTTTGTGGTACTTATGCATGTGATAGAACGTGCACGGATAGATGAGGAGGTGTCCATACCACAAGTTATAAGATATCTCAGAACAAGAAGACAACATATTGTACCAAATTATGTAAGTGTTTATATATACCGTGTGATGAAATAATTTTTACTAGCTATTATTTTGAAAATCAATAGTATTTTGATGTTCCTTTCTTTGCAAAGATCTGCACAATTGGTCATTTTTTTCCTTATTGAAAATGAGTTTAATCCAACACCTGTTTTTATTGGCTCGTGTTTGCAAAGCTGGTATAGTTCATAGATAGTGTTATAGGTTTGAGTATTGTAGGTGACTTCGTATGTAGTAATAAACAATAAACAATGCATAATTAAGCCATACCCGAATAGCTTCCCTTTGACCATATGATATTATCGATGTCAAACGGGCTCGAATATGATATATAACACCTGTCGATCAAGTCTTATTATAGTGAAATATATGGATATACTGTTTCACGATGTTAATGTTAACTTAAGTTAGGTATATATAAATATTACACTGCTGATATTTTCATTATTTTACAATGTATTTAATAAAATTTCAGGAACAGTATAAATTCTGCCATGAGGTCATCCTTTGTTACGCAGAGAGCAACTCTACATACGCTAACATGTGAGTATGTGCAGTGTATAATGAGTCAAATACTTTCCTCGACTCAACATATACCTTGCTCCATTAATTCCACTACACAAATATTGCTTAACAGGGCATACGACTTGTTTACAAGAACAATAGTATGCCTAATGAGGCGCAATCTGCTCAAGATTGTTTGATTTTCTGGTTTGGAAGTGATAAACGTTCCTTTTTCTGTTAACACAAATGTTCACTTTTCACTTGTATTTTAAAGTTTGAAAATCTATATTCATTCAAACTATAGTATCGTTACATAGGGTTCTTATATTTTGTATCAAATATAGCAGATGTTGTACTACACTCACCCAAAGTTTTAACGCATCATATTTAAATTTGATATTATTTTCTTAATTCTGTACTAAATGTTATGAAAATTCAGAATTTTGATCATATTGCATTATTTTCTAAAAACCTTTCGCAGAAATTTTATTCGATGTTAAGTGCAGCCATGCGGAACGAATTATAGAATTTCGGTATTTTTGACTTGCTGCTTTTACTTGGCTGTCTTTCACGTGATTTATTTTTCTAATTGTGTTTTTCTGTATTACAGTCGTTAAAAAACATTATGCTTTGAGTGAAAAATGGTCCAGAAGAAATATGGGAGGGCTATTAGTCCATTTAAATGATGAAAAATAGTATGCCCTTTAATACATGTGGCTAAAATTGCATTTCCTGTATGACTAGAAGTAAAATAGTGTGTACTCCTAAAGATAATTAATTGAATCTAACAACAGCGATATTTATGTGAGTTTGTTACACGAGATTTCCACGTGGATCCAAGTAAAAATTGTAAATTTTGAAAGACCGGAAGTGGAATCGGAAGTGTCCGCGCCCTTCGTCTTGACACCAGTTAAGGGGACTCATGTAAAGCTGCAAGTAGGCAGAAAATCATAATTCACAGGAACCTAGCACACGCTCAGTAATAAATTACATAGAGCACATTTCTTTGTTTTATAACATACGAAACATTGAAGTTTTACTAAAATGATTACTTATTTTTTCTGTAAAATTTTAAATTTTAAACAAGTTCATTTGCTTAACCTTATTCAAGCCCATCTTTTTTGTTATCTGTATGATTTCATTGTGTTTTTTTTCTACTACAATGACCATAAATTTCCAACTCCTCGTTCGTCTTTTCGAAATCAAGTAAATCCAAAGTGATAGGTTAGAACTTTGGGTAAGTGTATTTATTGTTCGTATTATAAATATTGTTTAAATGTGAATATACATTTATAGCAGGTCTTGATAGAGGGATGGTATTAATATTATGTCTTAGACTGACTGTATGCATGCATTGTTATAATAGTGTTGATGCTTAAGTGTTCTAAACCAACGCCGCATGTTATCGTGCTATAGCAATGTATGTAATTAAGAAATGTTTTATAATTGTGATTCATTTCAAAATAAAGTTATGAAATACACATACGCGAATTGGCGAAAAACCCCGTGTTTTCAACTAAATGTTTTTCACAATGTATTTTGTTATGTACACAAAAGTCAAAACTATATAAAAATAATTTCCTGATTTGGAAGTGCCTGCGATGGGTATGGGTCACTGCTGTTTTTAATCTTTATTGTCTTTCTTTATTAGTGTCTCTTCTGATTTTGTATCTATCCAAATACTTATATGCTTTATTTAGGGAAACTCTTGAATGATATTTTAATACTTTTATGGATGTTTGTATCGTGTGTACGTTGTACATATGAATGATAGTTATGTTGTTTGATGAATGACATCGAGTGAGATAAACATTTGGCTTATAGGGTCTTTAAAATAAACAAAAACATATTATTAGGTTCAATAGTGTTTTTACAAAACATCAGATTTGAAAGAAAGGAGCAGAAACACAGTTTATAATTCATTGCGAAACATATTTATCCGTAACTTTCCGAGGTAACATTAATGCCATTTCCATATTGATTATTTCATTGATAATTTAAAAATCATATTTCTGTATTTTCCAAAGATCTTGAGATTTACAGTTATAAAATGGCATTAAAGGGTAGTGCGATGTTCTAGGTTTCACTTTCAGAGCCACATATCAGTCGGTTATGAACGGTATACAACGTGATCAACATTGTATCAGTAACTTACCACAAACAGTATTTTTCTGGATGTTTGAATTATATGTTTATATATTATGTTTAGTATGTGTATGCGATGTTTAACGTTTCATACTATCAATAGCATTGTGTATACATAAGTAAATAACTTTGTTTCAATTACATATCATTACCGATAATAATTGTGCACTGCCACTAACACCTCCTAGCAACTATTTCGTGTTTCTGTTGGCATTATCAAAATGAAGATTGGTCTAATATTCATCCATTTTAATATCTATTTACTAAAACTGTATGCTGTTGTCATGTTTAAATGTATCTGTAATAAATATGCATGAAATACAATATAATTATTCTAACCCGATTCTGGTGTTAATTGATGTACATATTTGGAGATATTTTCAATTTCGGCGTTTTATGCGTCGCATGGTGGTGACTGGTTACCTACAAAATACAAGTAATCACGACGATTTCTTGAGAATGTTGTATATGAGACGTGTCTTCACAATGCAGAATATTGCCATGTGGTGATAATAACCGTTCGTCAAAAACCTTTTCCATAGAAACAAGAAGATGCACATACATTCACACGGAAGATAGACGCTGTATATTGTGTTGTAATTATAATCATTTCTGTTATTTTATTCAGAATATTCTAATATTCGTACTTAACAGTTAAATTTTACTATTTTTTAAAGTTTATACTGTATTAAGCATCTTTTCGAACTTAGCGTCTCCATCGGGCCCTGTATTAGATAAATATGCCTACCACATATACAATTATGTTTATCATTAATGGTACCAAAAAAAGCGCAAATAATACGTTCAATGTAAATATGTCGTTGAAAAATGGGTTAGATAATAATAGGGGTAATTACTTGTCTGCTAATGTCGTTGTTAACATTACCAAGGGAGATAATTGAAGTATAAATTTGGTGAAAACAGTTTAAGTTATATCCCTGTTAATGCTTTTATGTATGTGCCCATCTATAATGCTTTTATAACAATAGTGTTTTGTTACTTGTTAATGTACCATCATGGTTGTGTTATACTTGAAATTTGCTTGAACGAACAGATGATACAGACACAGACTAAATCATATTTAAGACAAATTTATATCGTACAGCTACCACGAGTCTGTTCAGATATAATCTTAGTCTTATCAGTTCAGATTGAGAGGAATTCCACATATGATAAACGTTTTAATTTTTTTAATTCTTATTTCAGACTTTTAAGAGTATTGTTTTTTAGCTTTCGGTGTTGAGTGTAAGTATGCTTTATAATCTCGGGCCGCTGTTTCAAGATGCGTCCGCCCTCACACTTATCGTACCATCACCCAAATAAACAAAGAGTGTAATAGATCGCGAACACAGGATAATAAATGAGGAAATAGAATCTGCAACCTGTCTTGGACCAAACCTCTTTCTAACTCGAAACCACTTAAACTATATCTATATCAACGTTCAACACCGTAATAGGTATAACGCAGATATGAAAGGACTCTGCAAGTTTGAGTTAAAGTGTGAGACAAATCCAGGCGAGCGATTATGTGACATATAAATGTGTAACCTTGCGATCGGTTATATATGACATAAACATGTGTAACCAGGCGAGCGGTTATATGTGACATATAAATGTGTATACTTGCGAGCGATTATATATGACATAGAAATGTGTAACCAGGCAGGCGGTTATATATGACATATATATGTGTAACCATGCGAGCGGGCAATAATATGTGACATATACGTGTGTAACAAGGCGGGCAAAAATATGTGACATATAAATGTGTAACCAGGCAAGCGGTTATATATGACATATAAATGTGTAACCAGGCGAGCGGTTATATATAACATATAAATGTGTAACCAGGCGAGCGGTTATATATGACATAAATGTGTAACCAGGCAGGCGGTTTTATATGACATATACAGTTGTAACCAGGCGAGCGGTTATATATGACATATACATGTGTAACCAGGCGAGCGGTTATATATGACATATAAATGTGTAACCAGGCGAGCGGTTATATATGACATATAAATGTGTAACCAGATGAGCGGTTATATATGACATATAAATGTGTAACCAGACGAGCGGTGATATATGACATATAAATGTGTAACCAGGCGAGCGGTTATATATGACATATAAATGTGTAACCAGGCGAGCGGTTATATATGACATATAAATGTGTAACCAGGCGAGCGGTTATATATCGCATACACATGTGTAACCAGGCGAGCGGTTATATATGACATATATATGTGTAACCAGGAGAGCGGTTATATATGCCATATTAATGTGTAACCAGGCGAGCGGTTATATATGACATATAAATGTGTAACCAGGCGAGCGGTTATATATGACATATAAATGTGTAACCAGGCGAGCGGTTACATATCACATATAAATGTGTAACCAGATGAACGGTTATATATGACATATAAATGTGTAACCAGGCGAGCGGTGATATATGACATAGATATGAGTAACCAGGCGAGCGGTGATATATGACATAAAATGTGTAGCCAGGTTAGTGGTTAGATTGTTTACTTTGATAGATTTCGTCTTTGTTCATAATAACATATCCCCGTTATTTTTCGTGATTTTTCTTGGCTGCATGATTTAACTTTTGACAGTATGTATTCCAGCTTATGTATTCAATGTTATGTTTTCGGAAATTATACGGATTAACGAAATTTTTGGCATAATTGTACAACTGAGTTTTAAGAAACATTATTAAATATCATTTATTTTAGTAAATATACTGTAAATGGCAATGGAATAATGCACAACAAGATTCACATGAATTATATACTCATATTATATAAAATCGTGTGCACTTGATCTATTTTCGATCTAAATAAAGCTTTGATTTGGTATTAAATGATTGTATCGATGCCTCAACAAATGTCACCATTACTAAACGAAATCAAATATGATGTCATCATTTCTAAACAAATGTGTTACAGATACTATACGAATGGCAATGGAAGTATCCTTTGAGGACGGGGAATCTGTATACATTTACATGATGTAACTCAGTAACATTGACGTAGAATCGTCAGAGATCCAAGCCTGCCCTTCTCATGTACAATAAAATGCTGTCATCATTCATGACATTTTTCAACTTATACTCATTGGCTACTTATATATGGCTAAAGAATCCCGAATTAGAAATTAATAGAAGTACCTTAAAACATTCAAAATATATGATGGGTTACAAAAGTCCTGATATATGAAAATGGAAGGTATTTGAATAATGATGCATAATTTGACTGGTACCATGAAACCTTTAAATACTTACATGCTTGATTCAGAACTCAGCTCAGCACAGATTAAAAGGCTTACTATGAATAAATTAAGACCCGGCAGACGCGACCTTTCTTGAGTATAATATGGATTAAGACTTCAATGTACCCATCAAAATTACATTGACCTTCAGATAATTTCAAAATCACTACGGTTTGTTAACAACTCATAGAATGCAAGATACCAACTTAGGACACACACACACTAATAGTTATAGAGTAAATTTTCCAGCCTCAGTGCCGATGTGACATTGACCTTTGACAAAGAGACATTTTCAGACTATACATATACTATAGGTCTTCATAATATACCAATCTGGTTTCGAAAAAGCTCAACAATTCAGACAAGGATGGTCATTTTGATTCATAGCAAGCAGGTAATCATCCTACCATAAAATTACCCGGGAGGACAAATGGTACTTACTTGAGGTATATCGCAGAATGGTCAGTTTGACCTTGACCTTCGACCAAGTGCCTCCATTATTGAGTAGGTTCACCTACAACCCGCAAGCAATCATCCTACCAAGTCAGGATCAAAGAAGCCAAAGGTAACTTGAATTATCACGCAGCTAGAAAAAAACGTTCCACCTGATGCTCAGTTTGACACTTATCTTTGACCCAGTGATTCCGAATTAAATTGGGTTCATATACAACCTACAGGCAATTATCCTACCAAGTTAAGACCCGAGAGGACAAAGCTTGCTTGAGTTATCGCTCAGAAAATAATACAAATTATTTTCAGAATTAAAATAATTTCATTTATTTTTCAAAGATACCTCATCTAATTTACTGCTGTCTACGCTCTAGCATTTAGGATCGTGAACTGTTACGCTTGATTACTTAGCGCTGGTTACCGCATTATACAATGTACGGTATGGCTTAGACCAGGTCGCAAACGCAAGTTTATATAAAGAGAAACCCGAGGCAGCTCTTACACACGTTCATTCGACACGCCGACAAGTTGGTCATTTGTTAGAAAATTTGTATCAAAAAGAAATGCCACGTGGAGGTAGGAGACCGCAGCCAGCGGCTAGGAGAGTTCTGCGGAACAGAGTGGTAGAAGAACACCATGTTAACAACGACAGACGTGGCAGGGGAAGAAAAATGCGAGTGGAAGAAGTTGTCAACACGGTGGACGAGAGAGTGGAACCAGCTGAAGCAGGTAGGCAGAATGTTATAGATTTTGAACAAATTCTGCAACCAAACGTTAATATGCAATGTGCTAGTGCTGATATGTGTATGTCTAACAATGCATTGACGGGGTGTGGCGACGCGAATCAAGCAGTAACGTCAGGGAATGGTTCCCATTGTCATGGTGGGCAACATAATATGTTAAACAAGGCTACTATTAACAGCAATCAATTGAACAATATTCGTTTAGCTGATGATGATTTAGCAGCCCATGTGCCCACATCACTCAAACAAAAAAATTGCAAGGGTGAATACATAGAAGCTGTTCAAAAAGAATGTAAAGATCAAATTCAAGGTATTGAAAAATGGACTAACGCTTTCACCATTTATGCTTCAATTTACCTATCTAATACCTCAGACAAAGTTTATGAAATGTTACATTATATGTATAACATAAGAGATTGCGCTGCACGCCAAGGTGGTCTGGCATGACGAACCTACGACGAACAATATCGTCTTAGGCAAGCCGTCGCCACAGCATCATGGTCGAAAATTAACAACGATTTATGGTGGCGCTGTATACAGGTCAGGTCACCTTCCAGAACCTCAACAAATTCCCCAAAGTTAACGTGTCACGATTTTAACGCGGGTAAATGTGTGTGGCCTAATTGTAGATTTACACATGCTTGCGCGACATGTTCCGGTCCCCATGCAGAGGTTAATTGCCCGGATAATAGCTCACAAAATGAAAAACCTTGGGGGGAACGTTTTCCCACCAGAGCACATTCCTTTCATAACGGTCCTTGAGCTATTCCCGATATTAGTATCAGTGTTCATTTGGGGATCGGTGTTAATTAACAAGAAAATAAGATTTAATTGCGATAACATGGCAGTGGTAAACATTTTAGAACTATCTGTATTTTTGTCCCTCAGACCTAATGTTCAGGGCCCTTTAATTATACATGCTAACGGTAGCCCTGTGACTAGAGCTCAATTCTCGGGGGTTTTAGCAAAGTGCGTACAGGGAACCAACTTGCATAATGGTATGTGTTACAAATCACACAGCTTTAGGATTGGTAGAGCTACCGACTTGGCACTACAAGGTTTCTCATCAAGGGTAATAATGAACTGGGCCGATGGGCTTCTAGTTGTTATAAATTGAATATCCGATAGAGGGCAGTCCCTATTAGGTAACGGACACTGATCAAACACAAAAATGAAATAGTCTTAAAATTAAGTCGTAGGCACGCAATACTTAACTTCAAGTCTATAGCATGGTTGGGTGTGAGAGGGTCAGGTTGGACATCCCTTCGCCAAGAAATAGAGACAAAAGTACTTCTCTCATCTCCTCCCAGTATGATAAATTTTAGTCTTGGGGGGAACAAAGTATGTCTAACTTGGAAATAAAAGATGGCATATGACAAGAGTTGTCATACCTGCGCGACGCATTCCCCGATACCACTCTGGTATGGATAGATATACTACAGAGGCGCGTCTGGGGGTGCATCGGGCGGGTATAAAGCTATTGAAAACAAACGCCAACGCGTGAATAGGATAGGCCGCCAGTTGGTCGGTGCAACAGGCAAATTTGAAATTGTAAAACCCGATATAGATTGTAAAACAGGTTTTTTTCGTGCGGACGGTATTCATCTGAATGAAGTGGGTTTAGAGAGTTATATTTGGATTACATTAAAGATGTTATACTAAAAAAGGCAGTTGATGGTCAATATAATTTTTGGGGAATAAATTTAGCAATTTATCGTGGCGGGAAAAATTCTGTCGGCCGGGAGGCGAGTGTATGTAATCAATTTTAGAGCGGTACAATTCCCGTGTCAGTCTTTGGCCTTGCATTGACTCGAATCGTGGTTCTATCCGCTGCTTGGGAACCCAGTAGTTAATGGGATTCACGATTTGACGTTCAATGGACTGACGTGGAATTGTAGTTATCCCAGTGGTGTATGGGATTCACGTGTGACGTTCAATGAACCGAAGTGGTAATTGTAGTTATCCCAGTGGTTTATGGGATTCAAGTTTGACGTTCAATGAACTGAAGTGGTATTGTAGTTATCCCAGTAGTGTATGGGATTTGCGAATGTTGTATTCGTGGTTTACTTGCCTTGCCTTACATCGACGCAGGTTACGGTTTCATTCACTTCTTGGGAACCCAGTAGTGGAGGGAATTTGTAATTTGACGCTCGATCGACCGAGGCTGGTTGGCGGTTACATTGGTGTGATAAATCAACTCGCTTGCGTACGGTTCACGCAGGGATATCCGAAGTGCATAGCAAAGGGGGGGGATATATTTGGCATATCATATGACGTGGCTTATAAGTAAGTGCGATAGTCCGTTCCTTTATAATATATGAAAGTATCGTATGAAAATATAATTTCCTATGGAAATCAGTAAAAGAGGGTATTGTTGAAAGAATTGTTGTTTTATATATCGCGTAATTAAATAATACAAATTATTTTCAGAATTAAAATAATTTCATTTATTTTTCAAAGATACCTCATCTAAGTTACTGCTGTCTACGCTCTAGCATTTAGGATCGTGAAATGTTACGCTTGATTACTTAGCGCTGGTAACCGCATTATACAATGTACGGTATGGCTTAGACCAGGTCGCAAACGCAAGTTTATATAAAGAGAAACCCGAGGCAGCTCTTACACACGTTCATTCGACACGCCGACAAGTTGGTCATTTGTTATCCCACCCGCCACACCCCAAACTTTTTTGTCACAGTTATATAATTTTAACACAGCGTTTGGTAATGGTTCTATTAATGGGTCATGTTTAACCAGATATGTTATTTAGTTTTACTGTATATTACGGTAATTGTCCATTTGTTATTTTGCACATGTTTATATATGTGAACGTTTACTGCTTTCCATAGTATCTTCATTGCATGATTTCAAATAACAGGGATACTAACTGTACTGCCATACAGAGAGAACATGGTTATAACAAGGGCGACACGAATGGAAGGAGATTGAGAATAAACATATTTCATCCACTATCCACCCTTGCTACAAGAGCGGGAATACATGTGTACGGATAATTTTCACTCAAATGGTATTAACGTGTTGAACTGAAGTCTGCAAATATAGCGTAGATGTGATCACCTGCTTGTTGACTTGTCTAACATTTCTCATGTATAACGGGACAGCGTGTGTGTGGTATTTGTGATTCTGTCAAAATCAAGTGTTTATAAAGTGACTTAGTGGATGTCGTGCCCTTCGATCGAATAACTACAGACTCTCTGACATTATGGCAAATATGTAATTTGTGAACTTGTTTGTTAACTTATATGAATTTTTTTTATATATGTATTAATTTATACTAGGGAACTGTTCAAAGTGTTCTACCATTGTTAAATTAGTCGCTCTTGTACATTGAGTGGGAAAGTCTGGTCGGCTGGGGGGCGGGCGGATGTTATCAATTCCCTAGGGCTCCTATTTCCGTGTCGGGAACCCGACAGGAAATGGGCACCTCTGACCGGGAATCTAAATTGGGCTTTAATTAGGCGATGTACGTCGGATATGTATCATACTGTTGATCAGTGAGTGGGTTCACTGTATAGTAAGGTTTTGCCCATAGTACTTGGTAATTCCTACTGGTATTGCGTTGTATTGCGTTGCGTGGCAAAGCTTGGTGTGTACTGCTTTATATTGCGTGTCAGTCTTTGGCATTGTATGGACTCGAATCGTGGTTCTATCCGCTGCTTGGGAACCCAGTAGTGAATGGGATTCACGATTTGACGTTCAATGGACTGACGTGGTATTGTAGTTATCCCAGTGGTGTATGGGATTCACGTGTGACGTTCAATGAACCGAAGTGGTAATTGTAGTTATCCCAGTGATTTATGGGATTCAAGTTTGACGTTCAATGAACCGAAGTCGTATTGTAGTTATCCCAGTAGTGTATGGGATTTGCGAATGTTGTATTCGTGGTTTACTTGCCTTGCCTTACATCGACGCAGGTTACGGTTTCATTCACTTCTTGGGAACCCAGTAGTGGAGGGAATTTGTAATTTGACGCTCGATCGACCGAGGCTGGTTGGCGGTTACATTGGTGTGATAAATCAACTCGCCTGCGTACGGGTCACGCAGGGATATCCGAAGTGCATAGCAAAGGGGGGATATATTTGGCATATCATATGACGTGGCTTATAAGTAAGTGCGATAGTCCGTTCCTTTCCGGTCGGCAGGGTTTTTCCACATAGACTAAACATGGGTACCCTGTTTAGTCACGAGCGGCCTATATAATCCACCATTAAATGTAATATATGAAAGTATCGTATGAAAATATAATTTCCCATGGAAATCAGTAAAAGAGGGTATTGTTGAAAGAATTGTTGTTTTATATATCGCGTAATTAAATAATGACCAACCGATCCCATGTACTGATACGGTTTTGAAATTCAAACATAATGCAACGGTTATTTCATGCGATTTTGTACAGTTATGGAGCGTCGTAGATGTATAACATGTATCAACTTTATGCTAATGACACAGTTTTAAAGAATATCGAGAAATAGATGCATAAATCAAAATATAATCGGAATTGCTTAACATATTTCGTTTAGTATCGTTTAGATTTCAAGATAGGCAGTGTTTTGTACCGTTTTCTGATGCTAAGTATTTAATGAGTGATGGTTGTATAATACACAGTAGTGTCCAATTGTGTTACCTGTCACAGGTACTTCGTTGAATATTCATAGGATGAGAACATAAGTGCAATAATGTATAGAATGATACACGTTTTTGTACATTTGTCCTTAGAATATTTAAACACTGTAACAAATAACCGTAAATGGTTAAAACACAATAATAATACAAACTATCATTAGCAGCGTATTATATTATCGAAATCTGCTTTTCCTTAGAAAGTACTTTGTATTACTGTTATTCAAAAATACATTGGCATCAATATATTATATCCCGAGTTTACGGTGGTATGATTTACACACTTCCGTAGCATCCTTGGGCTGTATCTATATAGGGGTCACGAATCTATGGTATTATATATCCATGGTATACATGCATTATCCTGCGTTCGCCTTCTCATATGTTGGAGAGTGTCCAGCGGGGATTTTCTTATTTACACAAATTTGATTGGACCCTTATACCAGGTTTTAAATTGGAAACTCATATAAAGTCGATACTCCTATATTCACAATCATATACGTTTGTCTTATATCACTTTTACTTCTATAATTGTTTTCATGTATGTATAATTTCATGTCTCCTTATGCTTTCATGGTGGAGGTGCTCTTTGTATGCGACATTTCCTGCTCGAGTTCAGCATTCGTTTAAAAACATCAGTGGCGGTGTTTGCCACTGACCTATCCAAGTTTCCCGCTCAACTTCTTTATTTGCTATAAATGTACAATTTTGTATTTCTCAACTAAAGTATGAGTCACATGTTAAAACAATGCAAAGTTCATTGCTGTATTGACGTATATACAAAAAAGGTTGTGCACACTTTTTTTCTTTTACAAATTTATTCGTGAATAATTATTTACTTCCTTGTACTTGTTATTATCCAAATACTTTTGAATACAGTAACTGTATCCGACTATGAAGTATAACGTTTATTCATGAAGCAAATTATTTAAATCAATTCAAAACTTCCTGTTTAAATCCACTTATATTAGTTATATTTGTGTGCAGATATGTTTGGACGAAATTGCAAATTAAAAAATATGGATGACGCTGTTTTCGTGGTATTCCTCGTTGGACTGGTTCGCTTTTCAGGTAAGACAATAAAAAGAACTTGTTAAATGCAACTTGCATTGTAAGCATATGCATTGGTAGTTTGCAATATTCAAAAGATGTACCTAAGTGACAAGTGTACAGAGTTGATGTTTTGTGATTAAGTAATTTAGTGTAAGTGAATATATATCCGTACTTATTATGTCACTGGTGTCAATGGATCATGATTCTATGAAAAACTTCTTATCCCGATAATTATAAAATGTAGATTCCCTTTTAAGTCACCATTGTTACATATCGCGCCATATTCGGGCGATGCATCATCACATAAGAGTTGCGCGACTTGATATGCTTGAATGCATGACTGCAAGCTAAGAGTATTACAGCAAGGTCGGAAATATGCACTTGAGGTCACACAGTCTCAATGACATTGTATAATTCCCATTTAAGCAAACTAGCACTTGCATTGTACATGTTTACATTATCTACAAGTACTGCTGCACATTTACACCATGCTTAAGCGTAAACAAAAAAGTTTGTCTCTAATTGTTAAGCAAAAAACGTAAAATGTAATTACGTTGAACTCGTCTTTAAGTAATTCTTATTGTTACGAATACGTTGTGAATACTGAAATTTACCCGATAAAGAATCATTATTTTATTGATAATAATAATAATACAAATATCAAAACCAAACATAAACAGTACCGTGCACTCAACCTATCATCTATGTAATTCGAAACTAGTTTTTAGACATAAATATTATTTTGAAATCACCGGGGAGCTAAATTACCGGTACACAGGATAACACGACTGTTCATACAAACTGAGTCCCGAATTAAACTTCCGCGTTGTAGATTCATAAATCTACAAAGTGTTGGACGACACAAAGAGATGAGAAAACGGTGTCTTATGTTGATTTTATTCAAGTTTGTGATATTAATTCCAGATTCAAGTGAGTACATGTATAACTAATTCTATTTTGGTGACGATCTACAGCATACTGTTACGACATATGCGCAGATTTGTATAAATTAATGGTATCATATATAGATTCCTATATTAACATAAGAAAATGTCTAAGTAAAAATCCGTGTAATATTTCCCTCGTGTTTTTATTCGAAATAGTTTACGTGAATAAGCCTGTATTTTTTATGTCAAAGTTGGATGAACATGATCATTGAACTTGATAATTAACATATATAAACTACCATTCATTAAAGGCATTCGAATGGATGGAGAAGTTTGGCTTTGTTAGGTTATTAAAATTTGTACACAAATAAGACGACAGTAATAAAAAAATTCTTTTCACGGATTATAATTATACATTAAGATGGATTACTGGAGCATTAAGCATAAACAAAGAACGAACGTTGAATTAGCTTCCGTACATCTTTTGAGATAAGTTAATCTGAGTTTTAATCATAAGAAAGTATTTAATTAAATAATATATTTTAAAACTATGGTTAAATCAATTATACTGGTTTTGTTTAGTTGTCAGTATAATACCTTTAAGTGATGGACTCTTAATGCATTGTAGGATTTTAATTTCGGATACAATACTGTTATGATTTGTTTCGCCTGCTTAATGTCACTCGCTTTGTGATCTAGCTCACAATTTTGGGTAATGTTGCCCTCACACCATAGCGATCACCAGTTGCGTATGGTTGCGAATAAGAAATAGTGGTCATAAGTTCCGAACGAAACTCACACGCAGCTTATAGGTTTTATAGGTTTGAAGTACGCAACAAGCACGCAGATGATCGCAGACACACGCAGAGTAAGTTCGGAAATTTTGAACATGTTCAATAATTCTTTGCGAATGCCTGCGATCAATTTATACGCAACAGGGACGCAACAGGGACGCTACGCACGCAACACAATCGCAACAGGTACGCAACTCATAAGTTATGAACGCATGTGATCGCAGGTCCAGATTTGAGGTATCTGGCCAGGTTTTGTTACCGTACATGTTGCGAATGTGTTGCGTACCTGTTGCGATCATGTTGCGATTGTGTTGCGTGCCTGTTGCGATCCTGTTGCGTGTGTAGCGCACCCCAACCTATTGTGCTTATTCCCAGCGTATCCCCAACCTTTGCCCTGTGTATCAACCTATTAGTTGCGTGTGAGTTGCGTGTTAGTTGCGTACTACATGCGTGTTGAGAAATGGTATAAATAGTGGGCCTTTTCTAGATCCGTGTCAGTTGTTGGTGGACCTCCGAAGAAAAGTACTGAAGAAAATACTGAATCGGCTCCGCTTTTATAGGTTTTTATCACGTGACCGATATTCGAAAATACCACGCAACTAGCACGCAGGTCAAACGCAACTTGTAAGTTTTGAACGCAACTCAAACGTAACTCGTAAGTTCAGCACGCAACTCGCAAGCAACTCGCACGCAACTTGCACGCAACTCGTACGCCGATGATCGCAGATATTGGGAGATCATAAGTTCAGTTCACAACCCACACGCAACCCACACGCAACCCACACGCAACCCACACGCAACCCACACGCAACCCACACGTCCCCCACACGCAACTCACACGCAACCCATAGGTCGAATAGGTTACAAATTGACAAAATTGTTGATTTCGGTTGCGTTTGGTGCGTATACAAATATATTTTTACACGCAACTCATAGGTTTCAGCATACGCTATGGTGTGAGGGCACCATAACCTGTTACACTCGTTCATATATTACAGCGTAATGATATTGTGTAAACTTTAAATAATTTTGACATTATTTATTCATGATTCACATTCACAAACTTTTGTATCCTGTGTGTTTTATTCAACTCTGTAGTTGTGTATTCACAAGTTTCAATATTCGTATTGAAAACTACATATCGTGTGTAATTAAATGTATAACGACGAAATGTATATCTAGATACAAACCTGGAACCTGTGCAAATGTTATTATGTTCAGATATGCAACATTTCATCTTTAATTCGTTTAAATACGAAACGTGAGATAAAATTTCAATTTTAAATAATACAGCCATATTGTATTGCGTTTATGCAGTATACAGTTTACATTGTTTAATATTGACGTATTTGCAAATATAGTAGTTGTCGTTTGAATGGAACATTATTCATACTTAAAATTCGTTGTATTTCATGGGTATATTTGATATATAAAGTGCGGTTTCAGCGTTGATACATATACTACAGAAGGGGTATAGGGAGAGAATTCTTGAAGAAATAAAGCGACAGAACACGTGGCACTCTTCTATGGTCTCAAACTTCTGTTCAACACGAAACGGGTGTGAGACTTGGGTATTATACTTACTAATTGTCAACTTACCTTTAGCAACGCAGTACTGATACCAATCACCACTACACGTTCCACAATATCAAAACTGGTTGTGTTGTGGTCCATGCATAGAGCGCATGACTCCTCATCCGAATATCGTGAGTTCGAGACCCGCTGGGCAGAGTTTGATAATGAATTTCACATTCCCTATTTCAGGGTCGAGTACTGGTTAAGATCACAGGAATATGTCTTTGAGAATAATTAGCATAAGTTGTAAGAACTTGTATCATTATCAATGTAAAATAAATCAGTTAACATTAAATGCAACTATCTAAATTCAAAAGTGTACCTGTCCTACTTTACTTATATGTAGCCAGTTTCATGATATCTTTTTACAGGTGCAGTCAAATCCCACTTTCACATATGTATGGAAAGTACTTTTATACATATATATATTTCAATGATATCAGTGCATTAAAATATATGATAATCGTATTTGAAATACATGTTGTTAATACAACATATTAAGCGTAAATAACACACGCCTGTGTGGGCAATATTGTAATTTGTATAGAGTCAAAGTGATAACACCCGATTGGCTATCCCGGTCGAGTTAATATCTCATGTTAATATCATTTGAAAGGTATTATATTTCTAATAAATACCTCATTGACTAACGAAATTCATATCGAGTATTTAACTGAGTAGCTATAACCATAAACTCTCTTACATATACAATGTACATAGAAACTATAGGTTATATTCAATTAACGTTTAGTTAAGTTGCATGTTTTGTCAACAGATGATTCATATTGTTTATTCAAGTTTTCATTGCTATGTCAGGTCATCAATTTGTAGATAGGATGTTGACTATTTTGGCAACATAACTGTAGTGCGGTTATTTCCCCCGGGTGATTTCACTATGATACATGCATTAAACAATATTTCAGCAAATGAAAATGTTTCCGTGTTCCTTATTGGATACTTGTCAATATTCATCTAATTGGATACAATTAAATATCTCTGTAAGAAAATGTTGTTCCTTCTAAATAGCTGAGTTTTTGAATATGTTACATCAATGAATTAATTTCACTCTTTAGACCCTCGAAGTATAAATAAGTGTGTGCAAAAGACTTATAAAACAATAGTATACTCGTATGTTTTATAAGTCTTTTGCACACACTTATTTATACAAAATTTCCGTAAAGCTGTCGGTATCTTATTTCATAAAATTGTAATAAATCATCTGTTTTCAAAGGGAGAGTACTACTGTCAGAATAGTTAATGAAAACTGGCGAGTTCAGACCGGCTGTCGGAGTCTAACAACCCTTACTCACTGAGACCGAATCTCATTTACATGTGAACATGTGTGTATAATGTATGGCAACTGCTGCTTCGTCGTTCATTTTCAAGTAAATCATCTGATGTCGACACAAAACAGACACAAAACGCAGCAAACAGGAGGTTGATACGAACAATAAACCAGGCGCCATTATTTTTTTTCTTGGTTGATAACTCGTACCGCCAACGGCTTCGCTTCAATGTTATTGCGCGCCCTGGAAGCGACACCAATGTGAGCGCTGCTATGGAATTACAACCTTTTCTGTAAGTGACGTCATTTCAAGAAAACGCATCATCTGATGTCACTATTTGCAAGCAGGAAACAATGGACACTTCGTTTTCATATTGCCAAATGGGTCAAATATTGCTTACTGTCAATACATGGTGACGTCACAAGTGACGTTTTCTGGAAATGACGTCAGTTAAAGAAGAGGTCGGAAATCGTTCAGCGGCGCTCATATATATACATTTTATTTCCCTATGTACAAGATGGAAGCTATGGGGGAGAAGTCATTTGTTCATGAAAATTTATTCGCAACTAAATTACAACTACTTTTATTGGTTTCGAAATATTTAGAATGAATACTACCATAATCAAGAATTTTAATGTTCTTTCCTTACTATTCGTTCTGTACTATTCCATTGATGTTAAATGTAGTAAAAATAGATAAATAAAGTTGTATAAACAATATTAATTTCATCCTTATAAGCTAAAAAAATAAATATTTCGATTATTTTCGATTCGATTATCGATTATAAGTTTTCAAACCGATGCGATAATCGATTATGAAATTTGTCCGATTATCCATCACTACTCTAAACTCTATCAGGGTACAATAGTTGTGGCAAATATGATGCACCGTATCTCTTTGTTTTCTAAATTTCATAAAGCAATATCTATTTATGATATGAAATATGCCTCTAATCGATATTCTATCAATGAGCACACTATTGACTGGAAAGCCTGCCAACATTGTATCCTCGAAATTGGAACTTTAAGCGGTCCTCAACAGGAATTGAACGTATTTAAGTGAAAATTCTCATGCGAATAGTTATGACATTCCATGTTCGCTGATCCATATTATTAAATGATAAGTTAAATATTTATCCGAGTCACCTTTGAATGAGATTTAAACCGAGACCATGTCATATGACTAAAAGCCCTACACTCGTGATATAGGTGTATTTATGGTTTCAAAACTGGTTTAAGAAATAGCGTTATTAGCTGAGTATATTCTGTAAACATATGTTTATATCATACATGTAAAATTACACATGCATGATCATGATATTTATATTCATTACGAAATGATACAGATTTGGATCGACTGAAAAAAGAAACGGTAGCTCAATAATTGGGACCAACCATGAACAAATTAAATGTGTCAGCCAAATAGATTTACAAGTCAGTCAACCATATATATATTTGTCTTGTACCGTGATGGTCTGCTGGTAGACCTTTATTCAAAAAATGGTCGTTAAAGTAACAATACTCATGATGCTGTTCATTTTTTAATCAAGTTCACAGTTCTTTATTTATACTTGTAGTTGGGGACTGCAGTGTAAATACACCCGGTGTTTATACATTTGGACCAGAATGTCAGTATATGTGTCACTGTAAGAATGGTGCAAGTTGTGATACCGATACAGGAGAATGTAGAGACGGATGTGATACCAACTGGGTTGGACCAGGATGTCAATACAGTAAGTACATATAACATACATGAGAAAGTGGTACAGGATGTGATAACAACTGGTTTGGACCAGGATGTCAATACAATATGTACATAGTACATACTGGAAAAAGTGGTACAGGGTGTGATAACAACTGGTTCGGACCAGCATTTCAATACAGTATGTACATATGACATACTGGAGAAAGTAGTATAGGGTGTGACAACAACTGGTTTCGACCAGCATGTCAATATAGTAAGCACATAGTACATACAGGAGAAAGTGGTATAGCGTGTTATAACAACTGGTTTGGACCAGGATGTCAATACAGTAAATACATATTACATACAGGAGAAAGTGGCATAGGGTGTGATAACAACTGGCTTGGACCAGCATGTCAATACAGTAAGTATATATTACATACAGGAGAAAGTGGTATAGGGTGTGATAACAACTGGTTTGGACCAGGATGTCAATAGAGTAAGTACATATTACATACTGGAGAAAGTGGTATAGCGTGTGATAACAACTGGTTTGGACCAGCATGTCAATACAGTAAGTACACATTACATACAGGAGAAAGTGATATAGGGTGTGATAACAACTGGTTTGGACCAGGATGTCAATACAGTAAGTATATATTACATACAGGAGAAAGTGGTACAGGATGTGATAACAACTGGTTTGGACCAGCATGTCAATACAGTAAGTACATAGTACATACAGGAGAAAGTGGTACAGGATGTGATAACAACTGGCTTGGACCAGCATGTCAATACAGTAAGTATATATTACATACAGGAGAAAGTGGTATAGGGTGTGATAACAACTGGTTTGGACCAGGATGTCAATAGAGTAAGTACATATTACATACAGGAGAAAGTGGTACATGATGTGATAACAACCGGTTTGGACTAGGATGTCAATAAGTACATATTACATACAAGAAAAAGTGATATAGGGTGTGATAACAACTGGTTTGGACCAGGATGTCAATAGAGTAATTACATAGTACATACAGGAGAAAGTGGTATAGGGTGTGATAACAACTGGTTTGGACCAGGATGTCACTACAGTATTTACATAGTACATACAGGAGAAAGTGGTATAGGGTGTGATAACAACTGGTTTGAACCAGCATGTCAATACAGTAAGTACATAGTACATACAGGAGAAAGTGGTATATGGTGTGATAACAACTGGTTTGGACCAGCATGTCAATAGTGTAAGTACATATTACATACAGGAGAAAGTGGTACAGGATGTGATAACAACCGGTTTGGACCAGGATGTCAATACAGTAAATGCATAGTACATACAAGAGAATGTTATATAGGGTGTGATAACAACTGGTTTGGACCAGGATGTCAATACAGTAAGTACATAGTACATACTGCAGAAAGTGGTACAGGACGTGATACAATGTAACAACTGGTTTGGACCAGGATGTCAATACAGTAAGTACATATAACATACAGGAGAAAGTGGCATAGAGTGTGATAACAACTGGCTTGGACCAGCATGTCAATACAGTAAGTATATATTACATACAGGAGAAAGTGGTATAGGGTGTGATAACAACTGGTTTGGACCAGGATGTCAATAGAGTAAGTACATATTACATACAGGAGAAAGTGGTACAGGATGTGATAACAACCGGTTTGGACCAGGATGTCAATACAGTAAGTACATATTACATACAAAAGAAAGTGATATAGGGTGTGATAACAACTGGTTTGGACCAGGATGACAATACAGTAAGTACATAGTACATACAGGAGAAAGTGGTATAGGGTGTGATAACAACTGGTTTGGACCAGGATGACAATACAGTAAGTACATAGTACATACTGGAGAAAGTGGTACAGGATGTGATACAATGTAACAACTGGTTTGGACCAGGATGTCAATACAGTAAGTACATATTACATACAGGAGAAAGTGGTATAGGATGTGACAACAACTGGTTTGGACCAGCATGTCAATACAGTAAGTACATATTACATACTGGAGAAAGTGGTATAGCGTGTGATAACAACTGGTTTGGACCAGCATGTCAATACAGTAAGTACACATTACATACAGGAGAAAGTGATATAGGGTGTGATAACAACTGGTTTGGACCAGGATGTCAATACAGTAAGTACATAGTACATACAGGAGAAAGTGGTACAGGATGTGATAACAACTGGTTTGGACCAGGATATCAATACAGTAAGTACATAATACATACAGGAGAAAGTGGTATAGGGTGTGATAACAACTGGTTTGGACCAGGATGTCATAACAGTAAGTACATATTACATACCGGAGTAGATGGTATAGGGTGTGATAACAACTGGTTTGGACCAGGATGTCAATACAGTAAGTACATATTACTCACAGGAGAAAGTAATATGGGTGGGATAAGAACTGGTTTGGACCAGGATGACAATACAGTAAGTACATATTACATACAGGAGAAAGTGGTATAGGGTGTGATAACAACTGGTTTCGACCAGCATGTCAATACAGTAAGTACATAGTACATACAGGAAAAATTGGTATAGGGTGTGATAACAACTGGTTCGGACCAGCATGTCAATACAGTATGTACATAGTACAAACAGGAAAAATTGGTATAGGGTGTGATAACAACTGGTTTGGACTACCATTTCAATACTGTAAGTGTGTAGTACATACAGGAGAAAGTGGTACAGGATGTGATAACAACTGGTTTGGACCAGCAAGTCAATACAGTAAGTGCATAGTTCATACAGGATAAAGTGGTATAGGGTGTGATAACAACTGGTTCGGACCAGCATTTCAATACAGTATGTGCATAGTGCATACAGGAGAAAGTGGTACAGGATGTGATAACAACCGGTTTGGACCAGGATGTCAATACAGTAAATGCATAGTACATACAAGAGAATGTTATATAGGGTGTGATAACAACTGGTTTGGACCAGGATGTCAATACAGTAAGTACATAGTACATACTGCAGAAAGTGGTACAGGACGTGATACAATGTAACAACTGGTTTGGACCAAGATGTCACTACAGTAAGTACATATAACATACAGGAGAAAGTGGCATAGAGTGTGATAACAACTGGTTTGGACCAGGATGTCAATACAGTAAGTACATATAACATACAGGAGAAAGTGGCATAGAGTGTGATAACAACTGGCTTGGACCAGCATGTCAATACAGTAAGTATATATTACATACACGAGAACGTGGTATAGGGTGTGATAACAACTGGTTTGGACCAGGATGTCAATAGAGTAAGTACATATTACATACAAGAGAAAGTGGTACAGGATGTGATAACAACCGGTTTGGACCAGGATGTCAATACAGTAAGTACATATTACATACAAAAGAAAGTGATATAGGGTGTGATAACAACTGGTTTGGACCAGGATGACAATACAGTAAGTACATAGTACATACTGGAGAAAGTGGTACAGGATGTGATACAATGTAACAACTGGTTTGGACCAGGATGTCAATACAGTAAGTATATATTACATACACGAGAACGTGGTATAGGGTGTGATAACAACTGGTTTGGACCAGGATGTCAATAGAGTAAGTACATATTACATACTGGAGAAAGTGGTATAGCGTGTGATAACAACTGGTTTGGACCAGCATGTCAATACAGTAAGTACACATTACATACAGGAGAAAGTGATATAGGGTGTGATAACAACTGGTTTGGACCAGGATGTCAATACAGTAAGTATATATTACATACAGGAGAAAGTGGTACAGGATGTGATAACAACTGGTTTGGACCAGCATGTCAATACAGTAAGTACATAGTACATACAGGAGAAAGTGGTACAGGATGTGATAACAACTGGTTTGGACCAGGATATCAATACAGTAAGTACATAATACATACAGGAGAAAGTGGTATAGGGTGTTTGGACCAGTATGTGAATACAGTAAGTGCATAGTAAATACAGAGTAACGAAAAGTAGGATGTGATAACAACTGGTTTGGTACATTTGGTTTATAGAGTAAGTACAAAGTAAATACAGAAGAATGTAGTGTAGGATGTGATACCAACTGGTTTGGACAAGCATGTCAATATAGGAAGTACATAGTAAATACCGGGGAATAATGTGTGAGATGTGATACCAACATATTGGTCCAGCATGGCATTCCAGTAAGTACGTAGTAAATAATGGAGAAGGTAGTGTAGTATGTGATACTTATTGGTTTGGTCCAGCATGTCAAAACTGTAAGGACGTAGTAAATACATGAGCAACTAGTGTAGTAATACTAACTAATTTTGCAACGCATGTCAGTAGAGTAAATATATCGTATATGGAGGTTTGCGTTTCTTTTAATATAGTTACATGTATTACGTGTTGGTGTAGTATTATATTGCGAGTGTTCGTCTGTTACGTGTATCATGGTTATGCAACTGGTGATTTTACTGTATAAACACATTAATAGTAAAGTGAATTTTCTTTGCGTTGTAAAGTGCAACAATAGAAGTTGCATAATTAAAAGGAATTTAATTCATTGCAAACGTACTGTAATTCATTGAAAACGTATTGTAATTCATTGAAACAATATTGTAATTCATTGAAAACGTGTATGAACTTATTGAAATGTATATTAATCTATTGAAACCGTATATTTTCTACGAAACTGGCATGTTCATTTTTTTGTATTGTTACTTTGTTTAATATGCATGTTTTTTAATTTTGCATAAAAATACAATCATCAATTGTAGCGGATAAAAGGAATACATTTTTCACAAAGCTCACCTTTACACTTCGGTTGTCAAATCATTTGTTTCATAAATAGCTCATACTAGTATATTTGAACTTGTAACGCGATATATGTATGAA
The DNA here is from genome assembly GCA_032209605.1 of Mactromeris polynyma. NCBI lineage: Eukaryota > Metazoa > Mollusca > Bivalvia > Venerida > Mactridae > Mactromeris > Mactromeris polynyma. The sequence continues at coordinate 9,282,881 of JASFXZ010000006.1, read as the reverse complement.
CAAACATATGCGTTATATTTGTTTTTAGGAGATTTAGCCAAGAACCAGTTTTCAAGACATAACAGCAACAAAAACCCTGAAAAATGGGCTTCGGAAGCGAATGATGGAAACACATCAACATGTAGCTATACCGCTTATGCACCAAACAGTAGAACTGAGCCATGGTGGAGAGTGTGGTTTCCACAAAATGAAACAATTAGAGATATATACATACGTACTACGAATAACAAACTAAGTGAGTCAGTTAATCAATTGATAAAATATTCAGTCTGATATTGTACATTTGCAATTACAAACTTAAAGTTAAATCAATTAGTTTACATAAAACTATAGACATGTGTCCACAAAACGATGATTGCCATATAAAACATAATGTTCGTATAGTCATTAAGTACCTATAAATTGCGCGTTGAAACATCACAGAATTCGAACAATTTTCTGAGTACATATGACAAATTTAAAGATCATTGTTACCAATGTTTCGTAAACTTATTGCTTAGAATAATGGACTGATATATCCAAACTATTTGTTATTACAGAATATTTTCCTGGTTTTGAAGTCACCGTGGAGTATGTACCTGAAAACCAGAACACAAATAATACATATGTACCAACATATAAACATACATGTTACCAACACGATAACACTAAACTCGGAAGTATACATATATATGTACAATGTGAACAAGTTTTCGTTGGAAACCAAGTGAGAATTACACTGTCGAAAGTTTATTCTCAGCTTGTGTTATGCGATGTTAAACTCAGTGCAGGTAAATATTTGTAATATCCAGTACATGCACATGATATAATCAAATGTTTATTTTTGTACATGATTTAAACCAAGTAGTTACAATAGTATGCTTCTGGATTGCATATTTCTGTTACTTTGCATATTATGCCTGGAATGATTGGACATTACTGTGTTTAAGCGATAAACAATGTTAGATAATAATACATCCATAAGACTAACCATGATGTACATAATTCAGGTTGTGTTTCTTCACTCGTTCATGTTTATGTTGCTGTTTGCTTGTCTGTTACTCTTCACTCTATTTACGATAGCGGCAAGAACGTCCACGAACCGTTGCGATTACATCACTAACAATTTACGAAAGCCACACGAATATCGTACCAAATTAATGCGAACTCCCTCGATTCCAATACGAATGTCACACAAACCCAGTAGGAACCCATATGAATCACTACGAAAATTCGCGCGAGTCGTGTGCAAAACGCTCATTTCACTTCTGAATCTTAAATACCTGAAACATAAGATACTCCATTCTCGTGAAGATACAGAATGCATACATGTCTTCTATCAACTCTGCCACGAGTCGTTCATATTGTCCCAGTACGGGTCGTCGCAGTAGCCATGGTTGTTCGGTCTCGTCTGGCCCGCCTTCTTCAGTTATATTCCACCAGTTCGGCCATGGCCAGAACAATATGTGCCATATCACCCTGAAGAGCTGCTATGCCATACAGAAGATTGATTCTTTTCCAATTGAAAATTGTTGCGTTAACTCGTCGAAGTCAAAAACTCAAAACAACCCTGCGTTCAGTTACGGCTAACAATTGCGAACGTTACGAAACTGTTTTGTATCCCTTGACCGCCGTATCACATTCATTGCACAAGAGGAACCAAATTGCAAACGCTGCGAAACGTAAGCGGCAAACGCCTTTACTGAACGCAGGACAGCTATTTATTCATGTCATACAGATACGAATGACGAATAGTACGATGTATACCGAAAAAGTGAACGAAGTACTACGAATCGCTACGAACGTTTTGAGCAAGTTCAAAATTCTCGTACTAGCACCACGATCGCCACACACATATGCCGAAGTGATGCGACCCACAACGAAGTCAGTACGATCACTTCGAATAACCACGAATTTAACTTCGCACTGCTTTCGTACCCAACAATCGGCTCAGTGTGACTGGGGTCTAAAGCCTAAGTACCACCATCACGACTTTGAGTGGCGAATAGGTACAAAATGTAAGAATCGTGGACATTCCTCATAATTCTTACAGGGTTCTTGTTGGAGTCCTGGCGATTCGAGGCAGTTCTCCTCTAATCGCATGAGGGCCACGACAGTTTTGAAATCTTCAAAACATTCATGGTCAAGTCACGATTTAAGTGTGTTCGTACTGCATTATTACTGCCTTCGTACTAATTCGTATTGTTGCGTACTGGTATTCTTCCCCTATCAAAGCGATTCGTGATGGGGCTGTCAATCATTTTCTCACGCTCCAAGCAGAATGTAGTACGCTAAGTAATTCTCTGACCATCGCTGGCTCCATTCGGACAAAATTGCGAAACCCGGCCATATCCTCGTCCCTCAGCTCTTGGAGTAGACGCTCGTACTGACCAACTGACCAAGGATTAGCCACCGCAACACACAGGGCCTCACCCAGTATCTTCTTCATACCTGTCTCCATTCGTATATGAGTCTTGCAATGACCAACTCGTTTTGCTCCATGTCACCGTCAAGATGGACAAGGTTGTTCAGCAGCCGCAATCTTCTGAAATCCACTTTGTACTTGTGTGAACTGGCTTTTGTCAGACAAACACAATGGACAGACATTGTTCATTTCGAGAGCGTCTGTTCGGAATTCTTTGAAATTCATCTGTATTTGTATCACGTTCGTATCGCAATCGTGAGGCAATCGTGGTGGTTCACAGTGGTTCGTGGTTGTTCGTACTGATTCGTGGACATTCCTACGGCATTCTTATTTTGATCGTAGTGAGTTCGTGTGGATTCGTACTGTTTTTTCTTAATTCTTGTTGGAAGCGTACCGAGTTCTTACTGCTGTCCCACTGCATTATTGTGGCATTCGTACCGATGCGTACAGTAATCTCTCTAGGGTCAGTACATGGCGCACCACTACGACTTTTTCGTTATTCGCTATTCGTCGGCATTCGTGCCCAAAGTCGTGACAGTGGGACTGGGGCTTTAGTAAACATTATTAATTAGAGATGATGAGAATGGCAGAGTATCTACAAACGTATTATGTTAGCTTGTATGAATGCAACCTCATTTTTACCAACCAACCACATGTATTTTATCTCAAACTGGCTGTCTAAAAATCCAGACATGACTCCTGTTGTACAGTAACATGACAATCACGAGCGACTTACCGGACGACGACGTTATCCGATCATAAATGACAATGCCGATCATGCTGCCCGCATGTTCTGTCGCAAATAGTTGTTTCCGTGTTTTTATCTTTTCTGATAGTTATATATATAGTAGAACTACTTTCTACTAGTTTGATATCAACATGTTTATAAGCTGTCTTTAGCTTAGTTTAGACATCAAATCAAAAGAGGATTTTCTATAAACAGAGAATAACATTAGTGGCCATTAAGCTTGTTTTTCATGCGGGTCTCGTTTCAGAGATTGTCACGTTCAATAGCATATATGCATAGAGCAAAGCGTATTCTGGAGGACATATAGGAGTTAAATGTCGTATTTCAGACAAAATTTACCATTTTCATTAAAAAAGTATTTTCGTCGACAAGAATGTCCATCCTAATCAAACAAGTTAAACGTTTTCCTACCTAATCAAGGTACCTATTACTCTTTAGTGAGATATAATGTTCTTTACACAGTGAGCTAAGAGTTATTCCTCTATGAGCTATAACATGATTCTTATTAAAGTCCTAAAATAAATATTAACATTCTAAAAGCTAAAGCATAGTGTCTGAAACAGTGTCTACTATATGTTTAGGTCTGCTAACTTAATGATAGCGCATGTAAGTGTTATGTTTCGTCACGATTTAACACAGATGTATATGTTTAAAGGATACAAAACGATAAATTAACGTTGCAAAAAGGCATTGGCGTCATTTTCAACAATTCTTCAGCGCATGCGTGCATCTTGAATCTTTCATTTTAAAGCCTTTGTCTCACTGGAGACGCCACAACCGGTGGCCAATAAAATACGTCATCTGCCCATAAGGCTTGAAAAATGTCTCTACCTTATTCACTTTGGAAACCCGTAGATTGCTTTTAAAATCATTAAGACATTGCAATTTGACATGATTCGAAAATAAATTAAGATCGAAGTTTGCTGAAATTCTTTGCAAAAAGGAATATTTTATAATATAAAAACCTCACGTATTAGTCAATAAATCAAATGCGCTTCAACGGCCATGGATACTAAGTCTTATAACGAGAGAATCGAGCTCAATTTCACATGGAATTATCTTTGAACAATTGACAACAATTTACATGTGGTATAAGTTCATATCATTTACCATAGCAATTTCTAGATTCTCCATAGAACGACTTTTGAACATTCTATATGCAATAAAAGAATACATCCCTATGAATACAATTATATCATTCAGATTGCCCACCAAATAAATGCGGATATGGGTGTACAGAAACATGTCACTGTAAAGGATTAGAAACTTTAGAGAACGAAATTAACGGAATATGTTCCACTGGTTGTGATGGTAGATGGACTGGAATCAATGACTCATGTAATACAGGTATGTATGGAATGAGAGAATTTGTTGAGCTTTTCTCTGTTGTAAATAGTATAATTGTTAAATTTTGAATCATTATTACTATGCAATACATAAACAATTTCTTATTATACAAATAAGCATGACTGCGTGTTGACAGCAACAAGGAAAATGTTAATAACATCAAGATAGACGAGAACTTGCTATTTGTCATGTTGGTAGTTGGAATTATGCATCGATCATTCATATTTTGAATTACTTTTTACCGCAGAATGTGCAAACAACAAATGGGGAGAGGCATGCTTAAAAGAATGTGGGGCTTGTAAAGATTCGATGTGCGATGTTAAAACAGGAAAATGTCCAAATGGTTGTCAAATAGGTCACTATGAGACTGACATGTGTACTCAAGGTATTACAGCATTAACACATTAGTAAATATTTAAATAATATCGATTTAAAATAATAATATATGAGATACAATAACACTTTAAATAGCGTCAGCAGTCTAGATTTGTGTTAGTGTACATGTATATATGCTTGTGTTATTTCTCGATATATATAAATAAATTATTGATTGATATTTTGTTTATGTGTGTCTGATTATTTACAGTGATGGAAAGTGATTGTAAAATCATAGGTTCATTGTCACGGAGGCATTGTTTTTTATAAAAGTAAAATTAAGATGAATATGGTATCTAAGAAAGGCTGACTTTATATAAATCCTATTCATACATAATCTAGACATGTGATTCGAATATCTCATAGTGAATCAGTTCGTTAATACTATTATGTAGTAGCATAGTTTAGCTTTTTATGCAGTATAATTTATAACATGGTGTATTTTCATTATACACCTTACATGTAGGTGATACATTATTAAGTTAAATGATTATTGAAGTCGTGCTTGAAATGCATTTTAAGGGCCTAGCCAACCCGAAACACATTGACACCCTAAGATTACGCATAATTCGCAGATTCACAGTTTCTAATCGCCAGTTCAGTTTCATTATTCTTATTTAGTACATGAATTAATGGATTATCCCATGAAAAACTTATTACACAGTGTATAAGACACTTAATACATATTTACTTCATACTATAGTATACCTAAATAGATGACATGTACATTATTCAAATACAATGGGCAACATCAAACAGGTTCCTTAATTGTGTATTATCATCAGATTCACAGCTACATTACCATACAAAAACTGTTATATTGTACAGAATTTGACAATGGTAATCCCCTGGTCACATCCACGCTACGAACTGCGTACGAGTAGGTTTTCATTCGAAATTTGCAAAATCGCACGGAGTTCGTACGGACATCGTTGACTTTTGTGAGCATCGTACATATTTTTTGAACTCGTGAGGACTCGGGGACTCGGTGAAAATTATTCAAAGAGTTCCCGAGTTCTCGCCGAGCTCGTAGAAATATTCGAAGTCGGGAGCAGCTCACAAGTGTCCCGTACGTAGGGTTCCGGTAGAGCTCGTACGGGCAGCCGACGATGTCCGTGTGGATTTGTAACACCGCGAGGCCCGTAAGAGCTTGTCGATTCTCGCACGACTATCGCAGGTGAATCGCACGGTCAACGTACGTTGTCCGTACAATACTACGTACACCGGGCGGGGAACTTGCGATGTCCGCATGGGACCCGCAGGGCGTTACGTCCGCCGTACATCGAACGGATATGTTCACCTGCTATTAGACTATTTCAAATCAACTAGATCATCTTAAAGTACTGATTTTTTTCGATTCATCATATGTATTGATTTTATTTGTTCAATCTCTGCATTTATGGCATGAAATAAACAAAGTAGTATGCCAGTATCTACGCTATATCTAACATTTCAGCGAGATCAGACTAAACATGGCCAAGATACGGTCATACTTATACCTCGTTATCACACTGCACATTAAACTTCAACCATAATGTTTTTGTAGAATGCCAAAAACAAACATGGGGAATAAACTGTAACCAAACATGTGGTCACTGTTTGCATGGCATGTGTAATGCGTCGGACGGAGTGTGCTTGTCCGGTTGCATGACTGGATATAAAAACACTTCTCACTGTATTGAAGGTAAATAAATGTAATATAATGCAATTGTTATAGTTTTCCTTCATTAATGCTGAAGAATAATTGACGCAAACCTAAATTCATCAATTACGTGTCAATTTTCACCTTGTCTCCATTTCTTGTTGCTTTATGTCCATCAAACTTTGAATATTGTTTGCGTTTGGTACAGTGCACACGTATTAAGCGTTACGATTTTGGTATATCCACAAATCAAGGAAGCATATATTGGCCGTTACATGTGTCAGTTCTTCACGCGATGCGTCCTTTATTGTCTGTGATATGGCTCAGCGAATTTTATCAATATGATATGCACATGTCTTCATGACATTTCTGTTAAATTATATTTCACAGGTTTATGTCCCCGCTTTTTTAGTTTGATTAGAAATTTTTGTCTGCGATATTTCTCAGCACCCAGCAATTGGAATTTAACGTGTGTAAAATTATGTAAAATAGAGTGGTGACATTTAATTGATTTTGCATATTAATTTTGTCTGCACTGTATCTCAGTATCAACTCATTGAAATTCAACGTGGTGAAGCGCATATTGTAAGAATGTGAACATTCTACTATTCTTTACGAACAAACTATTTCGCAAAGTCGAACCTGTTGTTCTTCCTACAATCATCTTGTAATGCGATTATGTATAACATGTAATCATTCTTCATCAAGTACTTAAATATTCAACAGCGTGTGACAATGGAACTTGGGGGCTTAAATGCAACAAAACTTGTGGTAATTGCTCGCATGGTGTATGTAATCCTGCAGATGGATCCTGCGAATCTGGTTGTGCAAGCGGTTATAAAACCACACTTCTCTGTACTGAAGGTAAACATACATGCAGTGTAGTTATGATATGCCGCGTATTTATTTATGTTTGAATGAGTTTATTATTTCATGTGTTCTATTTGTTTAAACGGTGTGTATTATGAACAACCGTTTCACTCAACTGATTTTCGATACGACATGATTCATAGAACTACGTTTCATTACAGAACTGTTTAGTGATCAAGTTGGTGCATATGTCCTCTATTTAACAAAACTGAATGGTGACGTTAGGGAGTATTCTGAATGATAATGGTACTTTCTTAAAAAGTAACGTTATTGCCACGTAATGTCAACTATAGGTCTTTAAAACGTCATCTCTCTGTATATTAGTAGGAAAAAAAGTTTACAAGAGGTATTATTCCGTTTTTCATTGCAACTGTTGTAATTTCCTATAAATTCTTCTTCCTTGTCTATGCCCCACAGTGTGCTCAAGGCCTACAGCCAGTTTTGATTCAGGACAGTCATGATTTGTCTCTTCCTGCACAGTTCATATTCAGTATGAGGATACATAGAAACATTCAACAGGGTCCAATATGTAGAAATAAAGCAGTACTTCTATACTTATGTAGTTTATTACTGGCTCAATCGTATGCACCTGAGCCAAATCCTGGACCACGCACGTTAAAATTTCCTTGTGGTATCTGTACCAAAGCATGTAAATGGACCACACATTCAGTTTGTTGTGACTCATGTGATACATGGTACCACCAACAATTTTCTGGGTATGCCAGACGCAATATATTCCATGCACTTGGTAACATATCATGGGATTGTACTCAGTGCGGCCTACCAAACTTCTCCACAGGCATTTTTGACTCGAGTCTCATTGAAACAACCAACTCCTTTTCAATCTTAAGTGGCAACACAACTGCAGACAGTGAGATCAGTTTTAGCTGTCCGCATGCCACATCCTCCCCGAACCGTCGACTACAGAGCGTTGCATCAGATGCCACACCCCCACCCAGACATAATCTACCTTTGAGAGTTCTTGTTGTCAACTGTCAGTCCATAAAAAGCCCTGGTAAGAAAGCCCAATTAGAAAATATGATTACAGCAACAAATGCGGACATAATTATTGGGTCTGAATCCTAGCTAGACAGCAGCATCAACTCCTGCGAGGTCTTTCCACAAGGCTTCAATGCTTACAGGAAGGATCGAGGTGGGGAAAAAAGCGGAGGATGAGTATTCATCCTGGTATCGTCAAAACTAAGTAGTGATCAGCCAGAGGAACTTGTTCTTGACAGCAATACTGAGATGGTTTGGTGCAAGATTCAAGTAAAAGGAGTACACCTTTATATAGGTTCATTCTACAAACCTCCCTCATCCACAGACCCAGCAAACCTGCAAGACCTAGCCACTTGCTTATCCAGGATTCCAAGAGGATCAAACCTATGGTTGGGCGGCGATTTTAACCTTGCCGATATAAACTGGGAAGATGAGAGCCTACAACCCCATCCGTCAAACTCAAGACAGTGTCAACAGTTGCTTAATATTATCAAAGACTCATTTTTAGACCAGATTGTCACATCACCAACATGAATTACCGAATACACAAGTAGCCTCCTTGACCTATTCCTTACAAACAACAAGTCACTCATAAATTAATGTGAAGTTATTCCGGGATTTGGAGACCATGAAGCCATCTTCGTTGAATCAAGCCTCCGCCCCATGCGAGTAAAAGTCCCAGCAAGGTAAGTATTCTTGTACAAAAAGGCAAATTATGACGCCATCCGTTCAGAACTTGCACAATATTATGACACCTTCATTGAAACTACTTTTTGTAACACAATACACTTTGCTTGGAAGATGTTATAGTACAAATTGAAACAACTGATAAATGACTATATACCATCCAAAATGTTATCAGGAAATAAGGTCAACAAGCTCTGGATAAACAAAGAAGTTAAATCCCATATTTGGAAATGTAATAAGCTCTACAAGAGGCAAAATACCACTCACAAGGCTAGACACAGAAAACAATACATGTACCTGACCAAGACGTCTGAAACCCAGCGCCTACAAAGACAAACATACTGGAGATATATTGAAAACCTCATATAAGTTGGTGATGCTGAACCAGAGCAAAACCAGAACTACATAAAATCCCTGAAGGTTGACAACTGTGGTATCTCACCACTAAGAGACAAAGACAAGATCCACAGCGATCCTGTTGACAAAGCCAATATCCTAAACAAACAATACCAGTCAGTTTTCACTAATGAACATCTACATGATATTCCAGTCCCAGAAGGAGAACCATCACCTATTATGTCAGATATACAAGTCACAACAGAAGGGGTACTTATGCTACTACAAAAGCTAAACCCAAATAACGCAACAGGTCCTGATATGCTACCAGCAAGTGTACTGAAAGAACTTGCAGAGGCGTGTGCGCCATACTTATGCCACAACTTCCAGACCAATCTCCTACGCAGTGATCTCCCTTTATAGTTATCGGAGATCTCTGCCATCACAAACTTTTCGTCAATATTTTTGACGAAATATATTTTTCATTTGTTTAATTTCAGCTGACAAAGTTATATATATATATCTTACTTTCAAACATATAACATGTTTGGTGGTTTGAAAAGTTAAAGAAAAAACAATATTTAAAAAATATTTAAAAATAACCAACCATCGTCACGTGAGTTTCTTATCATCACGTGACTTTTGTGATGACAGTGGATATTGCTGTACTGCAAGGGAAGATAACCGCTGCGTGGAGTTTGCTTCCAGACATGCCTTACCACAAGACTCGTCCCCGATAGTTGGCGAACCGCGAACGTCTCCTCCGTGCTCAAAAGGGTGATCGATACAAAGCCAGTAACTACCGACCTGCTTCATTAACGTATATTGGCTGCAAGAAGCATCTTGATCGATACAACATATTGACTGACTCACAATATGGTTTTCGTCAAAATCGTATCTGCGAAACACAGCTCGTGTCCCTCGTTGATGAACTGGCAAAATCCATGGACAACAGGAAACAACATAATATTGCGGTAGTTGATTTTAGCAAAGCCTTTGATAGGGTACCACATAGGCGACTACCGGCAAAATTGGACCACTACGGCATTAGAGGCTCCACCCACAGCTGGATAACTGCCTTTCTGACAAACAGAACCCAGCAGGTCACAGTAGAGGGAGCAGTTTCCGACCCAGCACCCGTTTGTAGCGGCGTCCCCCAGGAAAGTGTAACATCCAAGACCCGCCTATTTGCAGACGATTGCTCTGTGTACCGCAAGATAAACTTGGAGGAAGACTGCCGACAATTACAGAATGACCTAAGGGCATTGGAGGGGTGGGAGAGAAAATTGGGCATGTGTTTCCACCCAGATAAGTGCAGTATCCTCCGTGTACACAGGAAGCGATCTCCTATCCTGTTCGACTACACGTTGAAAGGACACACTTTGACCATTGACAGCACTACCAGATACCTCGGTGTGTATCTCGTCCAGAACCTAACAGGGAACACCCACATCGACCGAACTGTGAAAAAGGGCAACAGCACACTGGGATTCCTGCGTCGAAACCTACGCATTGGAAACGATGAAGTCAAGGCAGCAATACTTCTCGCTTGTCCGTCCCAAGCTCGAATTTTGCTCAGCAGTGTGGAACCCGCATACCAAGGTGCTAACAAACAAACTAGAAATGGTTCAGTGAAGGGTTGTTAGATTTGTGACTGACCGACATAACAACACTAGTAGCGAGACAGATATGCTAGTACACCTCCAATGGGAATCGCACGAATCCAGGCGAGCCAAGATCGACTCACAATGTTCTACAAGATTATCAACGGACTGGTAGCCATCCCACATGAGCAGTAGCTTACTCCCTCAGCTAGAACCCACTTCTCCGGATGGATACATACATCAGTCAGCTTCTACATCACACTACCTGAACTCTCTCTTCACTAGAACCACATCAGCATGGAACAAGCTCCCAGCTATAGTAGCTGAAGCCCCTGACTTGGTATCTTTCAAGCAGGGGATCTCAACCATGTCATTTTAAAGCCCGGGTCAGCTACAAGTAGCCACTAAGGACTCCCAGAGCTGTGTCGGCTGCGGCCACCGTAACCGAATTGGTTGGGGACGAGGAGGTGAAAAATGTACCCACTAAACAACTTTACTCTTCTGTCTTTTAAGTATCAATCTCTTCTAACTTTTCTATCATCTACATTTAATTATTTTCAAGGTCTCGCACACTAAACGTCGCGTTATAGTCAAGAGTGACTGTGTTGACGATAACATGTAGATGTAGACATGAAACTAAAACCATTATGTTTTTTTTATTGTAATTTGCCATCAATTTTCGCCGGAGGGAGCTTCGCCGTTGTAATCGCCCAAAGGTTGTTGACACTGTCGTCATCCTCACTTCATCTCCATGTCTAGTTGCTTTATGAGCACCAAACTTAGTATATAGTTTGCGTTTGGTATTAATTGATAGGATTTTCGTATATTCTTCTCTCGGTTCGTCCAATTATTGTATGTGATATTGCTCAGCAACTTCTTATCGATATGAAAAAAACATATCTTCATTACATTCATGTCGTCTATATTTCACAGACTTATGTCCCTTTTTTGAATTTCAATTCTCTGGCGTTATATTTGAGCACCCAGTTATTGGAATTAGTCAGTTAATCACGGGAATCATCCATACTAGGGGGAGTATGCACAATTTACGTTAGTTTTAATTAAGTTACATCAAGATGTGACCTTTTATTGATTGTATTGTTTATTGTCATTGATTATTTTAGCATTGTTTATCAGTTGTTCATTTATTCAACAGCCTGTGACAAAGGAACGTGGGGACTTTATTGCAACCAAACTTGTGGTAATTGCTTGCATGGTGTATGCAATGTTATAGATGGATCATGCAAATCTGGTTGTGCAAATGGTTATAAACCCACATCTCTCTGTTCTCAAGGTGAAAGCAGATATTGTAAACTTATTTGTACCACGTATTTATCTATATCTTAATAGTTGTATAGTTTCGTGCGCTATTATTGTCCACATCTTGCAGTTTGTGTTTTATGAAAGGCTGTTTCAATCAATAAATTTACAATACGAAATGATTCATCGTACAACGTCTCATAACTTTAGTGATCAAATTTGTGAATTTTGGGTTGTTTTAGTGTTGTCTTTTACTAATTACAAAGTCGCGGTGTACTTTGATTCTCTGCTAATATTCTACGAAGTGTCGCATAATGCCAAATATATGTCAACTATATTAAAAGTCTACCTTTGAAAAATATTCGAATATTCAAAATATTGTCGAACTAGACAATGCATTTATATTATATGCAGTTTTACAGGTTTGTGCTGTTTCAAACAAACTAATGAATACGGTTATAATATAATACAACAGAATGCGACAATAAAACGTACGGAACGAATTGCAGCAGTCACTGTAGCACGCATTGTGAAGACATTTGTACTAAAGTCAATGGTTCTTGTACGTGTCTACCAGGATGGACAGGGGATTCCTGTAAAATGGGTATGTGTTGCTTAGTTTATTGTGTCCGTACTTTACGGTGTTTTAACGTTTGCCATGGTCACGTTGTAATTATTATCGAAAATGCATTTAAAATTACATTAGATTTGATTCTACATAATGAGTTCGTCCTTCTACTAATATTATTATTTACGTCATAGCATGTGGAAAAGGAACGTGGGGCTATTATTGTAACAACACGTGTGGAAACTGTTCGGTTGATGAATGCAATGCGTCAGATGGTGTTTGTGAATTTGGTTGTGCAAGTGGATATAAAGACACACCTCTCTGTATTGAAGGTAAATAACTGCGTTTTGTAATTACACTTAAGCATAATATAGCTTATATTGAAGTGGTTATTTTGTATAAATATAAAACGCAAACGGAATGTAAGTAAAATGGTACGGTGACATGATTATACTAAAATCTATTATTTACAGTTATTATATTAGCGATATTAGGAATAACATTCATTTTTGTTAAATAATATTATATGATGATGTGTCAAATGTCAAGGAATTATGATATCGATTATAACAATTTCTTTAGAATGTGACGATGGAACTTATGGCAGTAATTGTAGTGGTATATGTAGTGTCCATTGTCCTGACGCGTGCAGCAAAGAAGATGGTACATGCGTCCAGTGTGATCCTGGTTGGACAGGCGAACTATGTCAAGAAGGTCAGTTTAATACAATTCTACAGTGTAATAGTATATATATAGTTTTAAGACCATTTACTAACTGTACAAATTACAATTGCTAATGTTTTCCAGTATGCACTAATGTGACGGACATACTTTGGTCAATACTTATTTAAATCATTTGTATTGACATAGCTTCTTCAGCACATTACACTCGAAACTGCATTCGAAAGCAAAATAAATAAGTGTCCAAAATACTTAGATTTGCTCATTTTTCGAGTTATTTAGAGACACGTGGTTGTTTTGTTTTGTAATATATATGAGTACATAGCTCCATTGTTGTGATTGCATATCAGTACAAAATTGGTGTATTTTGTCTAAATTAATAAGGGATTTTGAATGTTTTACGATCACAGCAATGGAGCTATGTACTCGTATATGATACAAAACAAATCAACTAAAATTGTATAAGTGAATGAAGCATTGTAAGTCACTATGATGAATATTATATTTGTTAATCATAGGCTCAATTAAATATGAAGTTGTATTCGGTAGTGTATTTGTGCAATATACTGGTCACATCTCTGAAAGTATAATACATGTGTATAACAGCATGTCGAAGCGGGTTCTATGGACACAAATGTGAACAGGCATGTAGTGTCAACTGTGACGAACAATTGTGACACTATGTTAATGGTTCATGTACCAATGGATGTACAGCTGGCTGGCAAGGTGACATATGCGACCAAGATAAAATATGCCATATCATTATTTTTATTTCCAGTATTGATATAACTGTGTTACTATAAAGTCGTTTTCGATATTTTCGTTCAGTGCAGTTAGACTTGTTTAATATCAACGTACCCGTCTTGTAAATTGAGAACAGTTTAATTGTTCACCTTAGTTTTTTGTTTTTGGTTTGGAATTTCTCCAAACTACAAGCACATTCTTTAACAATGGTTGAATCCTTGTTATGTAATATAAATGAAGATATCGAGCAGGAAATACCTTGCAAAGAAAGGACGCAATTTAGGCTGGCTTTTATCTTGTCAATGCGTTATATAAATCGTGCTTCCAGAGTGTGAGAATGGTATGTATGGTTTCGAATGCAACTACACGTGCAACATTCATTGTCAAGAAACGTGTAACAAAATAGATGGTCATTGTACCAAGTGTGAAGTTGGCTGGAATGGAACTCTTTGTGATAAAGGTTGGTATCTTGGTTGAACAATGTCCATTTACCCTAAAGTGTTCTATTGTTCAACTTTTCTATGGAAATCAAAAGAACCAAATACATGTATGTGGGAAAGTCACGTATATACAATCTTCCATGGAAGTTAAATGCTATACATTCCCGCTATACAATTATCAGCACGTCCCCAATGTGTTTAAAGGTACCATCTATAATCAAACAACATAAATATTCTACAGTATAATTTAGTGTCCAAACTTTTTCTAAAGGCGGATTTATATTTTGCGCAGCCTATGTACTAGTGAATAAATAATAATTTATCATGACAGAATGTGAAAATGGTACCTACGGAGATGGGTGTTCTTTTATCTGTGGGAAGTGCATGGACAACGCTTCCTGTCATAAGATGACTGGTAGCTGTGCCGTAGGGTGTAATAAGGGATATAAAGGCAGTTTGTGCACCACACGTACAGGTCAGTTTTTGTTCTCTTTAGACAAAGCACTACCCACATGTTGCAGGTACATACAATAACTTTTAAATTATTTCTTTATTGTTTGTCTTTTTATACATCTGCTGTACACAAGGCATTGAAATGTTGGTATTTTGAGGATACAGTGTACCTTCCAAACTTTGAAATTTGGATTTGTTAAACATATTAACTGACAAACTTGCACATTGCTCTTAATTATATGCAACCAGTAGCAATGCATTAAAGGAATGTTATGTTATAAAATAAATAACACTAGTAACACAGCAATATTTCCTATTTCCCTTTCTAAAGAGCCTTCAACAGAGACCGGTGTCCCATCGGCGGCTGTTGGTGGTGGCGTATCTGTAGTCGTTGTCCTAGCATTAGTAGTTGTTGGCGTAATATTCTTCTGGCGGAGGAAACAATTGAGGCAAGAATTTAAATCAAAGAAACACAATTATTTATAGTATCTTTGTACTGTAAACGAAGAATTACATTTCCATTGTGATAAGTATTTCATTTTTATGTTACTCATCATTCGCAATATTTATATATTAATTACATAAATGTTTAACATTTAACGAGTTTCCTTCTGAATAAGGGACCTAGACCGCATAAACCTCACGGGCGCTTTATGCCATCTACATCGTACACACTCGATAGGACGTCAACTGATTTGAATTGCTGGTGTTTGAGCGCTAATTGACTCAGTTTGTAATACAGACATATATCAATTGAAGATCACCGACAAACCCAGACTATGAATTATTTATGTTGTTTCTATAATGTGCCTGTTACTGATGAGCGCACGCGAGCTACATAATTATATATGCGCCAAATTCACGAATATATTCAATACCAAACAAATATTGCCCTGTTTCAGCTCAAAAGCAAAGCAGTCAACCTCTAATTTACACCATATTGGATTGAACGACGTTTGCAGTACAGAAGAAGGTAACTATTAAACACAAATAAACATTATTGTATTGTTGTTAACGTTTCTGAAAATATGTGTAAATGACAATTTATTTCCAAAAAGTTGTTTTTGAAATCAAAAAAAAGGCACCAATCTTATTTTCATCTTGTTTATGCCATAATTAGGTCAGGCATTGGGTTTAACTAAATCGGTTTTTTATAACTTTGTGTTAGAACATCAATTTATTTTGTGTTCAAAGATTTGTTCCTCCTGACTAATAGATGTCTTTTACCACAGTATGCTACCAATAAATGACTTCCTTTATATTTTCTCATCCATTCACAATTAGAAACTGACGGGACATTAAGCATAAAGAAATCAGATCGTCAAAATGATTATTACGAATTTGAAGGGGACGTAACTCGTGGAAGTCAATCCCGAGCAATCGTTTTGAAAGAGCTCGCCGAATTTACAAAGACCCGCTTGGCACAGAAAGGTTTCTTTGATAAAGAATTCCAGGTTTCAATTGTTTTTCATTTCAGGTTTTGTTCTAATAAAACAATTGTAACCTATAAAATGTTACACTTAAAGGTCGATATGCTTTCCTGGATTTTAAAAAGATAACATTTCATCTTTTGAAATTATTGACCAATTGGAAAGTCGTCAATGGTTTGTGGACCAGATAATCGACAAAGATGTTTGGAATAGTTAATACAGATAAGAAGAAAAACATACTTATTAGAAGACTATTTTCATTATTTTAGGAAACGTCGTAGCTTATTGGACAGGAAAGTCAGAAGGTTTGAAGGTTCACTTGCTATTCCAAATACATTTATATATTAATAGTATATAGGCGCAATGGTCTAGGACTGGAGCACCTGACTTTTGATCCGAAGGGCGTGAATCCGCGCCCTGCGATTTCACAATTCCTAAATTTGAGAACTGGTTTGTAGCCAGGAAGCAGTCATCGAGAGTGATTTGAATCAGGTTAAGAACTTGTTCCAAAGATAAACATAAATAAGTTTAAACTTTTTAAAAATGATATTTGTTATTTACATTTTCAGGACATACCGTACGGATTACAGTTTCCAACAACAGAAGCCAGGAAAGAGCACAATGCGGGTAAAAATAGATACAGAGAAATGTATGCATGTAAGTGGAACCTGTGTACATAGCAAATATTTAGGAAAAAATGACAACCTTTATAAAAAAGAAGACGGTTATATTTACAAAAGAAAACAAAATGTAAACTAAGACATACATATATTTGTTATCGTCAAATAATGTATCTGAACTTTCAAAAGGGCATAGTTTATACATGTACAGGTGACATATGCGAATTGTAATTAGACTATAAATTGATTCACTATAGAGAAGAAAAGTGCTCAGTGTAGATAGTCTCATAAAAGGGTCAACTTTACCGAGACAATTTGTGCCGGTGTAGTTAAACAAAATGATCAAGTTTGCTGAGTGTTGTTAGTCTCATAAAAGTATCAACTTGTGCTTAGTGTAAAAAGTGTTAACTTTGCCGAGACAAAATATGCTTGCGTTAGAATGTGCTAACTGCTGTCAGCGCTTTAAAATAATCACAATTATGTTACTTTTTATGGTTTTTCAGACGACCATACTCGTGTTGTTCTGTCTACTTTGCCGACAAATCCACAGTCGGACTACATCAATGCTAGTTATATCAAGGTTAGTAAAATAAAACATGAATTCAGAAATGTCTGACATTTATTCATACTTGTGTAAGGAATTCATTTTATTCTATAGTAATGAAACCTATTGAGATAGCTTTCTGAGTTACACATGCATTTGTACATACTTTCACTTATAAATATTGTACATTGTTGACTGTTACAGGGATATCAAAAGGAAAGGGCTTACATTGCATCCCAAGGTGAGTGATAACACTGGTATCTGTTTCATTCTTCCATTATTATTATTTTGTTAGTATATTTTATCACTGCGATTTTGACTGTTTATTAAATATATTACACATCGGTGAAATAGAATGAAACAATGCAGACAAAATTCATATAGTTGATCCTCCGCATACATATCCTAGGGTAAACTTAATATTAAGGATGCGAATGGGCTTAAAAGAAAGTTTAAGGAGGTCTATGGGTAACGCACGAGCACTATACAACAGTTGAATATAAAAAGAAACTTAACATGTAACTTCCTCACAGCCTTGGACCTAACAGTAGCTCAGCCCATTTTGAATGTATGTCAACTTCCCCCTAAAACGTTGTATTGTCAAAAGTCCTGCATATATACAAATATTAACTATGATTGTAGATATGGAACTGTATGCCAAACAACAATTAGATTTATTGAAGTAATACTATCAAAAATATTTCAAAATGCTTCGCATTGGAAATATACATTTGCTTTTGTGGATTTTCATAAACTTAAATTAGTTTCAGCCGCAGCATTGAATGTTCAAAAAGGATATGGAGGTGTCGACCTTAGAATCGTGTTTTATTAAATGGTCATTGTTGTTTTGTACATATGTGTTTACAATTTTGCATTAAAGGTCCAACTGATAGTAATATCGAGGATTTCTGGAGAATGATTTGGGAAGAAGATGTGCAACTAATTGCTATGGTAACAAATCTTGTGGAGAATACAAAAGTTAGTATTGTGTGTATTTTAGTGTTAGAAATTACATTTAGATAATCCAAACTGACCGTCTTACGTTGTACAAACTGAGTTAAATTAGTGGACCGTTGTAAGTCTCGAACCCGCGACCCTCTCAAAACAAGTATGGCGTCCCACCGACTTATTTAACCGGGTGACCATCTAACCCCATACCACAACACTGTTCCTCTTGTGTCATCTGAAGCTCAACCACCGAGAGCCATCAACAGCGCTGCCACCATTATAGTAAATTCGTTAATATATGAAATATCAAAGAAATTCCGGAATCGATTAGAATAGTAAAAATGTTTCAGAAAGTGTAATTTATATTTTAAAGACCGATAACTCTTGGCAGTATTGTCGAAACCAAACGAGCCCTAACCTTGCTGTTGTCATTGTTTGCAGATGAAATGTATTCAATACTGGGTGTCAGTTCAGAGCAGCAAACTGTATGGAGACATTACGGTATTCACAGAATCCGAAGAATCCTTTGCAGAGTTTGACATAAGACGTTTTAGACTATCTAAACAGGTATCTAGTGACTTTTATAACGAATTGACTTTGATAATGTTTAATACATTTCAAATTAGTGCATTTTTAGAATGTTTTATAACATTTTCCTTCTTGGTTGGGAAGCACACTAGTGCAGAGTTACGTTTGTCTGAGATGCTTATTCTTATTCGATTTCAGTTGTTTAAGGCAAACTTATTTATTTCAGTATATATATATATCCATTTACAAACATTGTATCAACGTTTTGAAACAAAACCACATATTTAATTGTAAAGTGAACTTGCTGTAGGAAAAAATGAATTCACAATTGTCTTATTGAACTTATATTCTGTAGAGATAGAGATAGCATGTACATAAAACATAAGAACACTCAGGCTTATTTATTTATAAATGTCATTTTATGAAGCTCAACTGTGATGAAAGCATTATGCTTATTTGAATCCCTCTTGGGTCCGCTTCAATGAAAACCCAGTTTAGGTATAAGGAGTAATGATTATGAAATATGAGGGATTCGAACCACATCATTGAGTGGTCGATACCTTATCCGCTACCTTGCATATAAGAATGGTATTAAGAAGGTGTTGAATTTTACATGTCTCACAGGGTGAGAGCATCCAGAGAAATGTTGTTCAATACGCCTACACGGCATGGCCAGACAAAGATGTTCCATCCAGTACATGTAGCCTGTTACATTTCTGGAATAAATTTCGCAAAAATGACGAGAACAAGACTCACCCATGGCTGGTCCACTGCAGGTTGTGTTTTCTTACTACATGTAATTCCCTGACACTGAAGTTTTTGGGGTTTTTTTTGGAAGAGTCATATTAAACAACCATCGTTTAGTGTAATTAAGACAAGGAAGGTCGTATTCTAATCTGAACCACTTTACACAGAATCAATAATGTTGTTTTGTTTATAAGGTTTAGTCTTATTCATATGTAGTATTGTTTCAATATCAAATACCTTTTTATAACAATTTCCATTTACTATCGTACTGCTTTTAGTATAAAAACCTGATTACATTTCACAGTGAGGTTGACCGAACGTTAGAGAACTTTCAACTTCCGAAAATACCTCGATTGTTGCGTAATTGCTTAGGGTATAAGACCCTGGTTATATTTCACAGTGATGATGTTGGCAGAACGGTAATTAACATGCAACTTCCATTAATACCTCGCTAGTTGCGTTATTGCTTAATGTATAAAACCCTGGTTACATTTCACAGTGCTGGTGTTGGCCGAACGGGAACTTTTATTGCATTAGACATCCTGTATGACCAAGGGAAAGATGCTGGATATGTTGACATAAACATGTGTGTGAGGAAGCTGAGAGAGCAAAGAGTGAACATGGTGCAGAAGGAGGTATGAGCATCCACTTTCATATTCTTATAGTACCCGTTGATGAGTATGATAGGCCAATTTCAAATAGTTTTATATGTTCTACTGAATTTCATACTTTTTCAACTTTTCTATATATTAGTATCACAAAAACCATTGCTTCATGTCAAGTGGAGCAACCGTTTCGTTTAGAGATACATTTACACGAATTCCCTGTTTGACGGACTTTATGTGTATATAATTTCTTGTTATTTTGTATAATGAAGGCACAATACGCATACCTGTATAGAATAATGGTGGAAGCGTTAGTTTTACCGTCTCAACCTGTTGCTTTGAGTCAGTTTGATCCTTGGTATGATGAACAACTTGGTTTTGACAAGAAAACTGGCAAAACAAAACTGATGTTGGAGTTTGAGGTAATATTTAATAAATGTTTCCTTTTTTAAGTTGTGTTTTATGAACATGAAGTAAAGCGCATGAAGTTTAAATGGTACATACTTAAAGGAACAGAGCCGCAAGCAATGGCCTGGCAGACCATAATGAATAACTAGGAGAATCAAAGAGGACAATGAAGGGGGTGAAATTAATGAATTGAAAAGATCACAGGACAAGTCAAGACAGCTGGCAACAATAGGCCCAAACTGGGCAGGAAATAACCTGAACACTTTATAAAGTGAAAGAATTGCACAGGGGAAAGGGAAATATAACATACATTCAAAACACAAAAAGTAATAAGAACAATACAGCGAATTACTGCCTTGGAATTGTCAGTAAATATACTGGGGGTTTAAATCGATTTAACAGCTAGCTAACCTCAAACTTAATCGCTATATTAAAAGCAATTAACGATTACGTTCATAACAACAGACACACTGTAATTAATCCAGCATGCAGGAACAAGCAGCCTTTATAACAAAATAAGTAAAATTAAACAAAACGAAAGTTTAAAATGATTTGCAATGTAGGTGGTACATAACATTCCATTTTTGTTAGTGTTAAAAACGAGAAGAATACGAACATACGGAATTATGTAACAGTATATATTGAAACAATTGTTTTTCAATTATCTGGATGTTAATGGATTTACAATATGCCCGTCCTTTCAGTCAATGGTTGACGACAATATTTTTGTAACAAGCACAGATGAAAAGGCGGATAAAGACGATGCTTGCGTTTACCAAAATACCCAAGCAGACCATAAAAACAGAAATAGATACAGCAATATTATAGCAGGTACATTTCTGACGATGTTCCAGCATTAAGATTGTCTTCTATAGTTTTATCACTTTGATCAAATACCTATAAATCAACACTAATGTAACCTCAATTCCCATAGATAATTATCTAAAGTTTGCAAATTGGTAACAGCTAAGAGGATCGCCTGTTATGTTTAAAACATCTCGCTATAACTAGTTGTTTTTTTATGATTTTTAGCTGATGGATTTCGTCCCTTCCTCAGTACTTATGTAGCTGGAACCAACAACTACATCAATGCTGTATATATACCGGTTAGCTACTTTCACTCGTATTCATCATTGTCCATACGGGATGCCACGTGATTGACTGTTCAGTCATGTCATTTTATCAACAGAGCTGTTTTATGAAAAACTGGGATATGTTATTTTCTGACCCACTATTCAATTTGTATTTTTCTCTGTGTTTGTGAAAGATTTACTTGTTTCATTACCAATAATTAATTTTAATACAAAAAATGTTAAGTATACTAATTAATATTTCATTGATATTTCCTTAAACAACACAGACTTTTATCGTACTTTCTAACAAACTTCTATGAAATGTACAATGTGTTTCTTATATACGCATATTGTATAATCGTTTATGATTCTTTGATTGAAGAATAATGATGGCTAGGTCCAACATAATAAAATGTTACTTTCTAACTAGAGTTACAACGATCTCCATGGTTACCTGGTGACACAAACACCGCTACCAGACACGGCTGTGGATTGTTGCAGACTTGTGATAGAACAAGAAATCCATGTTATAGTTACATTTGATGATGATGGCGACAATACGGTAACACATAATAATGTTGAATTTTATTTATAGATGAAAAATTAACAAAAAATACCATGAATTCCCCTATTTTACAAATTATATTTTAAGAATTGATTTGTCTTTCTTTTAATTCTGGATATTTAACATCTAAACTCCAAATGCGTAAACTTTGAACACTGCAGAATGAGGCAATTACTTGATATCATGAAATAGTCCTATATATTTCTGGATTTAAGGTCGGCGTTTACCTTCCGTCCAATGGTTCTATTGAAATCGGGCCATTCAAAGTAACGTTAACATCGACGAAGGAAGAAGATGGATACTTGATACGAAAGTATATAATGGTATACAAATCAAAGGTAAAATACAAATGTATCACCTCAAATCTTTCGTCAACTGCTTTCATGCATTGGTAAAATGTACGTGTAAAACACGTATTCCATCATAACAAGATTACATTTGTGCTTTGATTAGATACAGGTGATAATTTTATATACATAAATATGTCCTATTATCCAATGATGATGACACGAAATCATTTGCGTAAGGCAATTTCCGAATATATCATAGCTATTATTTTCCGACGTTGGTTTTAGATTATATGTATAGTATATATATATATATGACAGGAACATACAGTTATCCAGTTTATATACAAGAAATGGTCAGCAGACAAGCTTGTTCCTGAAGATACATACCACGTGTTAGAATTCTTGCACAAAGTAGATAAACAGGATCGCCAGTTTGACAACAAACCTACGCTAGTACAGTGCCTGTAAGTGATTCTACAAATTGCATTATACCTCAATAATAGCAGTTCCTTTTATCAACTTTGTTGTGTATGTACCAAAACAAAGTTTCCAATTCTGTACATAGTTCGAGAAACGTTTTTGCGAGTCTTATACCTTTTTTACGGCACGACACGTGTCTTCTTTTAAATGCCAATATTTAGATTATTCTGAAGCGGTATACTCCGAACCACAGTTATAAGTATTTGCTTCATATTACCAATGAAATAATTGCTATTGGTGATACTGTACACAATTACTTTACAGTAATGGTGCTGAGCGAAGTTGCTTGTTTGTGGTACTTATGCATGTGATAGAACGTGCACGGATAGATGAGGAGGTTTCCATACCACAAGTTATTAGATATCTCAGAACAAGAAGACAACATATTGTACCAAATTATGTAAGACTTTATATACATGTACACCGAGTGATAAAATGATTTTTACTAGCTTTGGTTTTGAAAATCAATAGAATATTGATGTTCCTTTCTTTGCAAAGATCTCAACACTTTAATCCTTATTGAAAGGATTTAAAACACCTGTTTTAATTGGATCGCGTTTGCAAAGCTAGAATATTTCATAGAAATTGTTATAGGTTTGAGTATTGTAGCTGACTTTGTATATAGTAATAAACAATAAACAATGCATATGTGAGCTCCACTGTTTAAGCCAATAACTGAATTGGGATTGTTTCCCTTTGACTATATAATCGTATTGATGTTAAATGGAAAATTCTGGCTCGTATATGATCTATACCACCTTTCGATCAAGTCGTATTACAGATAATGTTCGACTATGGTAAATGTTAACTTACGTTTGGTATATATATATTAATGAGTCAAAATAATAGGTGTTCGTTGAGATGTTTTGTCTAAAATCATCGTATTACTTACATTTTCATTATTGTACATTTTATTTCATACAATTTCAGGAACAGTATAAATTCTGTCATGAGGTCATCCTCTGTTACGCAGAGAGCAACTCTACATACGCTAACATGTGATTATGTGCATTGTGTAATGAGTCACATACCTTCCTCGATTCAACATATACCTTGCTCCATTGATTACACTACACAAACATTGCTTTACAGGGCATACGATTGTATACAGGAGCAATATTTTGCCTAATGAGACGCAATTTGCTCATGACAGTCTCATTTTCTGGTTGGAAGTGATAAACGTTCCTTTTCTGTTAACACATTTTTTCCATCACTGATAGGTACTAAATTCATGTATACACGTAAGTTCGTACTGTTGTGCTGTTTATGGTTCTAATGTTTGTTTCATCGGGTTTAACGCCGTTTCTCAACGATATTTCAGTTATATACGGCGGCCGGTTCACCTAACCAGTTTTTTCTGGACTGAATTCTTACCAGTACTAACTTACCCTTCCACAAGGAGCCGGCAACTTCTCCACATGTGGAGGAAAATCGACATTTTTGTTAAATTTTCATGGAAGGGTATGACCTGCCGCGACCGGGAATCGAACCCAGATCGCCGGGTTACAAGTCCAGCGCACTAACCACTGGACCACGGCCGCGGCTCTTTATGGTTCTAAGTTATGGTGTACAATGGTTTCTACATATTTTGTTTTATTTTAAGTTTCGTTATTTTATAAATATTGAGTTTTGTTTCTCTAAGACCATAGCACCATGCATGCATTGTGTTTGTGATATGTTTCGCTCAGCACATTCTGTGGTGTGTCAACTAAATGATGGGGATATATAACATATAACGTTGTATTGAAAAGTTTGTAAATTCAATATTCATTCAAATTATATTATTGTTTTGTAATCATACATATATAGGGTTTATATATATTGTATCATATTATGGGACCGTCACACCATAACGTTCTGGTCAGCGTTCTATGACGTTTGAGGAAACGTTGGTAATCGTCCGTGGTCGCTGTTATAGCGCCAGAAGAGCGTTGTGTGAACGCTGGTGAACGCTGGTAATCGTCGGTAATCGTCGGTGATCGTCGGTGATCGGCGGAGAACGCTGGTCCGAAAATAATGTTTTGAACATGCACAAAAGTTCTCATGGAGACCAGCGTTCTTCAACGTTTAACTTTAAACGCTGGAGAACGCTGGAGAACGTTTGTGGGACGTTGTACTAACGTTCGCCGAACGTTGCACGCGTTCGGCTATTGTTAGTCAGTCGTTAACCTAGCGTTACTTGGTTGTTATTAATCGTTCACAATCTTTGCTTTGAAGTAAATGACTCACTGGCGACCTGTCAACGACCACTGAACGGACCCCTAGCGCACATGAAACCCACACGCCAGCAACACGCTAGTCTGTCGTTAGTCACACGTTAGTTACACGCTCAACACGCTCGTCTAACGTTGACTAATCGTTCGTCGCGCGCCAGTGACACGTCAGCACACGCTAATAGTTTTCAGGGGTGTCTTACTTGGTCGCTGGTACACGCTCCTCATGCGTTAGTCACACGTTAGTCACACGCCAGATGTGTCCATCTCACCCTAGAACGCTCGAAAATTGAACGATTAAACATTCTTAGAACGTTCATAGAACGCTGACCAGAACGTTATGGTGTGACAGCCCCATTAAGCAGATGAGATACTACATGTTAAAATGTGAATTCCATTCAAATGTTCGTTTAAGCAGGTCTTTATATAGTGTGTCGAGGGATGGGGCAAAACGTCAATTTGTTTCTTTGATTATATTCAGATGGACTAATCCCGCTGTCAACCGTGCATATTTTGAATTAACATCACTCCTATATCATTAGAGACAATCATGAAATCATTTTTGAAAAGCACAGACTCAGTTACTCTTTCTTTTTGTTCGGTCGTACAAATAATTAAAATTCTGAATACATATTCCATATAAAACTAAATAAAAATGCACTCTCAAAACGACATTTCGGCTTATAGAAATATATACATAAAATTAAATATCTAAAAATAAATTAAACTTTTTGTAACAAAAGGAACTGACCTTAACTACTTACTGCCAAAGCTCCAGACGTTCAATTTTGTATTAAGCTTATGTCTTAGTCTGATAATATGCATACATTGTAATAATTATGTACATATTTAAGTGTTCTAAACCAACGCCGCATGTTACCATGTTATAGCAATGTATGATAAGTGTGATCCATTTCAAATGAAGTTATGAAATAAATATGCGCTATTTAGCGAAAGCCCTCATGTATTCAACATTTTGTATAAATATAATTGTTTGATGCGATTTATTTTGTTACACAAACATCAAAACTACAGAAGAATTCTCACCTGATTTGGAAGTTTCTGCTATGGGTATGGATCACTGCTGATTTTAATCACATTTACTGTCTTTCTTTATTAGTGTCTTTTTCTGATTTTGTATCTATCCAACTACATGATATATACTGTAATTAGGGAAACTCGCGTGTGATATTTCAATAAGTGTAAGAATGTTTGTATATTGTGTACGTTGTACATATGTATGGTTGTTATGTTGTTTGATGGATGGGTTCAAGTGAGATTAGCTTTTGACTTATCAGATCTATAAATAAACAAAAACATTATCAGCAGATTTGAAAAGGGAGCAGAAACACAGTTTATAATTCAATGCGCAATCTATATATCCGCAACTTTCCAATGCAATCGTAATGCAATTTCCATTTTTATTAATTCATTGATAATTAAGAAACCACATTTCTGTACTTTACAACGATCTTGAGATTTACAGCTACATAAGTCACTGTGGAAAATGATCTTGCAGACAATGCGAGGTTCTGTGTATCTATTCTGAGCCACATATCAGTTGGTTATGAACGGTATACAACGTGATTAACATTGTATCAGTAACTTACCACAAACAGTATTTTTCTGAAGGTTTGAATTATATGTTTATATATCATTTTTAGTGTATGTGTTTCATATTATCGATAGCATTGTGTGTACATAAGTGAATATTTTACAATTACATATCATTAACCTATAAATGTATACACTGCCACTCACAACTCCTAGCAACACTTTTTAATTAGTTTTTTGTTTCATCCAATGGTAGCATTCTGTTTGAATTATCAAAATAAAGATTCAACTAATATGCATCTATTTTAATATGTATTAACTAAAACTGTATTGTGTTATCATGTTGTAATGTATCTATGATAAATACAATAAAATTCTTCTAACCCGATTCTGGTGTTATTTGATTCACATATTTGGAGATATTTTCAAGTTCGGCGTTTCATACGTCGCTAATCCGAGACTTCTCTGACCCTATAGCCTTTTTTTTGCGGCTTAGGGTCAGAGGAACTCCTATAGTAAAAACCCGGGGATTACTGAAAACCACACAGTCGTGTACAGTCGTGTACTTTCAACGGTGTATGTGGCGTTTGTCCTCATTTTAACGGAAAGTTAGCCGAACAAATCGGTAAATTGATATTTAATTTACCAATCTGCATCGATCACGTGACAGCCAGGTGCTTTGACCCAAATACATATTTACATGAAGAAAATTATTTTTTTAGCTTACTCTGAAAAGGATTGACCGTTACAACGTATTAAAGGTTTTCAAAACAAATGTTACGGTTCAGATTAGTTAATTAATATATTGATAATAGATGTATATGCTTGAAATGTTAATCCAATGAATGTTTACATAGATATATTTATTTAAAGTTCCTCTCCCGCGCGGGAGAGGAAATCCCCGGGTCTTTACTATAGGAGTTCCTCTGACCCTAACCAGCAACATGAAATATCAAAAATCGTAAAAGGGGCTGGTTTAGGGACAGAGAAGGCTCGGATTAATGCGTCGCATGATGGTGGCTGTTTACTACAAAATACAAGTAATCACGACGATTTCTTGAGAATGTTGTATATGAGATGTGTCTTCACAATACATAATTTTGGCACGTGTGATAATAACCGTTCATCAAAAGCCTTTTCCATAGAGACAAGAAGACGCACATTCATTCCCTAGAAAGAGAGACGGTGTATATTGTGTAGTAATTAATAGTGATGGTACGATTATCGAAAATAATCGAAAAATCGTCATTAGACATCGGACGTCAGCGACAATCGATTATGAACTATAACAATCGATTATAATCGGAACTTGTGACTGCAGTGTTATTTCAATCACATGATATTATAGATATTCAAATGTTATAAACCCGATCATACTTTCAATTATTAAATTTGGTGAATACATTTACAAAACATCTAGTCAAAAATAGTCAAATGTTTATTAAATGATAAAAATGTTCTTATGTAAAACCCCATTAATGTAGTTAAAATAGAGATAAATAAATGTGTATAAATGAATTAAACTGTGAGCATAATACTTATACTAAAAACCTAAATATTATTTCCGATTCGATTATCGATTATGAGTTTGTTTTCAAACTGATCTGATAATCATTTATGATATTTATCCGACTATCCATCACTAGTTATTTGAACGAATTGTTTGGTTTTTTACATATAATTGAATAAAAAAATAAGACTTTTAATCGACTCATTGGGCTCTTTAATTGTGCGATAAAATGTATTGATTAATGCAAACACGTTTATGATACTATTATGTATTATGTTTCTTATATTTTATGTACAATTTATTGTTTTAATCAAATCCCAAAATATGTTTCCTAATCTTTGACATTTCCTGTATTGGGCATCTTTTCATTTCAAGAAGAACTACGGGCGTCTTTATCGGGCACTGTGCAAGATAAATACGCCTACCACATATACATTTATGTGTTTTATTAATGGTACCAATTAAACCGCAAAGTAAGACGTTCAATGATAATATTAAATCCACACTTATTATTCAGATTATATCATTAAACTATGCGAGTTATATTTATGTACGAAAGCACTTGAATTTAATGTGTATGACAATAAGATGGACAATTGTTGTTGTAAATGTTACCAAGAGAGATAATTAAAGCATAAATTTGGTGAAAAAAGTTTGAGTTATATCCCTGTTAATACTATAATAAAACGTATATACCCAGTTATAATTCATAGCAATAGCGTTTTGTAACTTATTAAATGTATCATTACGGATTTGTTATTCTTAAAATTTGATTGACGGAACATGTGATACAGACGCTGACTAAATCATATTTAACACATTGTTTGTCGTACAGTTACCATAAGCTTTCCTGCGAAACGCGACGTTTGACTTCATGCAGCGGATGTTCGTCTGTTCTAATTGATATTAGTCTTATCGATCCATAGGCATTCCACACATGATAAATGCATTATTTTCCAATTCTTATTTCAAAACTTTTAAAAGTACATTTTGTGATTATGAGCTTTCAGTGCTGAGTGTCAGTATCCGTTATAATATCGGGCCGTTATACAATGATGCGTCCGCCTTCACACTTATCGAACAATCACCTAAATAAAAGAAGAGTTTGAATAAAAAAGTCCCGTTGGACAAGTCACTAACATAATAGATCGCGAAAACAGGATATTGAATGTAGAAGTCGAATCTGCAACCCGTCTCGGACCAAACCTATTTCAAACTCAAAACCTCTTAAACTATATCTGTATCAACGTTCAACACATAAATGTGTTACTGTGTAACTATGTGAGCGGTCATATATAAAATATAAATTGGTAACAAGGCCAGTGGTTATCTTCGACATATAAATGTTTAACCAGCTCCATGGTTATATACGACATATGAATGTGTAATTATTTAAGTGGTTATATATGACATATAAATAAGTTACTGTGTAACCAGGCGAGCGGTTATATATGACATATAAATGTGTAACAATGCGAGCGGTTATATACGACATATGAATGTATAATTATTTAGGTGGTTGTATATGACATATAAATAATTAAGTTACTGTGTAAACAGGCGAGCGGTTATATATGACATATAAATGTGTAACATTGCGAGCAGTTATATATGACATATAAATGTGTAACCATGCGAGCGGTTATATACGACATATGAATGTATAATTATTTAGGTGGTGGTATATGACATATGAATAAGTTACTGTGTAACCAGGCGAGCGGTTATATATGACATATAAATGTGTAACCATGCGAGCAGTTTTATATGACATATAAATGTGTAACCATGCAAGCGGTTATATATGACGTATAAATGAATAACCATGCGAGCGGTTATATACGACATATGAATATATAATTATTTAGGTGGTTGTATATGACATATAAATGATGACTGTGTAACTATGCAAACAGTTATATATGACATATAAATGTGTAACCATGCGAACAGTTATATATGACACATAAATGTATAACCATGCGAGCGGTTATATATGACATATAAATGTGCAACCATGCGAGCAGTTATATATGAGATATAAATGTGCAACCATGCGAGCAGTTATATATGACATATAAATGTGCAACCATGCGAGCAGTAATATATGAGATATAAATGTGCAACCATGCGAGCAGTTATATATGACATATAAATGAGTAACCAGGCGAGCGGTTATTTATGACATAAAATGTGTTACCATGCGAGCGGTTATATATGACATATAAATGTATAACCATGCGAGTAGTTTTATATGACATATAAATGTGTAACCAGGCGAGCGGTTATATATGACATATAAATGTGTAACCAGCGAGCGGTTATATATGACAAAAAAAATTGTAACTAGGCGAGCGGTTATATATGACATAAAAATGTGTAGCCAGGTAAGTGGTTAGATTGTTTACTCAGATAGTTTTCGTTTTTGTTCATAATAACTTATCCTCGACAGGTGCATTTTCTGACGTCATAAACACACTACACAATACAAGCACACGATAAAATTATTGCTGCATTCCGATCAATAAAGCACAGCAAAAAACGACGAAGCTGCGTTCTCGATCGAATAATTTTCTGCCGAATCATTTATTTGTGTAATGACGCAACGATAATGCTATGCTTCTGTAGAAAGCTATTGGATATGTGGACTTAGTAAAGGTAAACACAAGATAAACAGTATCCGTTCATACACTTCCTAGCAAAAATACTTGAGGATAACTTTGAAGGTGAAGTTAAGGTTACTTTCCTGTGTATATCTACTATCACTAAGAAGAACAATCATCGCCCGGCGTTATCAACAATGAATGTCAGTCATTCAGAGAATTTTTGCGCCAGATTCATTTCATCAAACCACAGTGTTTTTTTCTGAATCGTTCGACTTATGATTCCTGGTCCGATTTTGTAAGTCGCGCCATATCGCACACACGAATTCGATAACAGAAAGTGATTCTATGCTCGTAAGCAATTGTACAAACGTTCCCCGAAATTTAAACGGTGACATGGTATAATTTCTCTTTCAAAAATATTTCGATTTTGATTAATGACCTACTCGCTTCTTTCATTTGTATTCTTTGGAACGACGCCGTCTATGTTGTTTTTGCGAAGATAGAGCACATCAATGAAACGCCAATAGAAGTAGTGTGTAGTAAAACTCAATGTTTTAAAGCATTTAATCAAAACGTTGTTGTGAATGTCTTCTAAACCACATACAGACTGCGAATTTGCTCTTGTGTGTATGCAAGTTTATTATAATACTATATTAGTATGTTTTACTATAATTCAAAATTTATGGATGACACGAAGTTTTGCTATTGCTGAGTAGCAGCTATACTTCCGAAATCGATTCATGGCCATACCTTTAAAATTTGCTAAGCAGGGTTTTAGAAATCTACTAGCCCGACGTTACAGACTAGTCAAATGCTGATTCGAGATACCAACAGCCGAGTTGAAGTTAGTCCGCGATAAGTTTGTTTTAAAAGCTAATCCGCACCACAAAAGTGACAAATAACAAAAGTACTTTATACAAACTCTTCATACTTTAATCAAGTCCCCATTAAATGTCGAATAATGGTGTCAAAGGCTACACCAACAACCTTTGGACTGTCATGGCTGCAAGCTGAATCCAAATGTTCCACATGAATTTTAATTTTGCGAGATGAAAACTGTTGAATAATATACAAGGCATTTGTCAGTTTAAAAATCATTAATTGTTCTGTTCTAAGTCGGACAAATCAAATTTGACATTTCCATTAGCCCCGGACAAGTGTCTTGAATATTTCCTTTCTTAATACGTGTAAATTGCTAGAAATTAAGAATCCATTCACCTGAAATTAGTATTTCATAACGAGAGTAAGGGTGACAAACAAACAGCATACATATACTTTTCAATGTTTGATTTGGGTTTGCCGAACGTCCGTTACTTGTCTGCACACATACAGGTATGACCAACTTTGTAATAGCAACAGAAGTCAAACTTCATATCTCAAATCGTTTCGTTGAAAACACACATATTGTACTATCAAGTATGTCTTTACGTGCATTCTTTTAAACCCACTGCTGTATAATTTGCATTATAGTGTTACGATGCTTGTGGGGTGTAGACTGAGGAATGTGCACTTGCGCCTGTGCGATTCAGAGATTGATACCCTATAAAATGTTATAAAATGTTAATACTTACTGTGGAACATTTCAAACTTCAGAATATGACACCATTGTAAGAACTTACACCATTAACTTGATATTCTCAATAAGGATACATATAGTTGCTGGGCAATTTTGTTAGCAAACAGTTGAGTCTCTGATGCATTCGGTGTTTGTTCTTCAATTTACCGAAGAAGCTTCAAGAACATAAGTGTGTGTCACATTGCGTCCCGTAAAGAATGTCGTATTTTCTGGCGATCCAATAGTATCAGCTACGAACTCTCCGAGTATGGTTGCTTGTCGTAAGAATAAAATTGCATTTTACTTCTGGCGATGTTTCACCGGGCTATAAATAAAATTAAAACATACAGTCCCAATAATGTCGAAGATCACTTCCGAAATACGACATACATTCGAGAGTTCACTCATTTAAATTTTCGTTCAACAATTAACAACACATCATGAACCGGTTGAACATAGACTACATGTTCGGTTCCCTCAGCAGACTGATATACTATTTCTAGATAGGTTTCAGTTAAGGTTCAGGGTTCTCCAAGCTCAGTTAAATCTGACGTCGCTTTAAACCTAACTTGCTATGGATTAGTTAAGGCTTTATAAGACTTAACGGAGCTTCGAGCATTGAGACCCTGATGTATATGAACTTGAAATGATTGGAAATCATGCCGACATACATTGTCTTGAAAATTCCTTGAAAATTGACCATTGTGATGCCGATAAAGTTATCAAAGTTATCAAATATGGAATTCCGGACAGTTCCGGACACTAGGACTGTTCCAAACCAGTGCAAACTATTTCAGTAAGTCAGCAGTAATGATGTTATGAGCTCAATGAATGAAAATCGAACATTCCAGAATCAACACGCTGGGTACGTGACGATTATATGCAAACAACCCGCTCATAACACAATGATTTGATTTCTTAACTTATCTCAACAAGAAAAATACTGATATGTTCCCGGTACAATAAAGCGGTAATCTAGACATGAGTATGCGCGTAGGGTGTACATGTGCCAAGTTGGCTTTTCGCCCACCATCCGATATATACCTGTGGAACGAACATTCCATTCTTCCGCTCACGTATCAGTGTGGCGGTATTACCTCGCCAAGGTACATTACCTGCTGTCGCGAAATGCAGTATGGGTAATCGGTTGATATTTGTCATTTCCGGTCGGTTTCCAGTACACATTACTTTCATTGACAATTTCTATGACAAGATCATTTTGATTCACACTGTTGACGTAGGCAGTTTCTCCACCAGCAATTGGCAATTGTTTTGTTTCACTTGACAGGATTTTCCAAGTAATCCGTTGCGCGCCGATGTGCGCCAATCTCGTCCAGCGAGCAAAGCAGCAATCAAGATGGCGACCAGTAACGAGGACATTTGATTGGTTACAAGAATAACCGGTGCTGGCATCGTGCGAAATATCCTACATGGTTTTCTCTGATTACAGGAAGTATAAGGAATATGAACGGCAAATACATGTTATATTATGAGTAATTAATCATGAATAATATAGTGACAAATGACGTGTCTGTCTACGTGTTCAACTACACTTTGAATTATTAATGATACTGAAGCACTGGAACGTTACTTTGGCCTGAAGCCGGTGTTTTTTCTTGCCGCTCACGTGACCGGCGTACGAATGGTTGGTTAGGTGAACAGTTTTGGCACGTTATGCAAGGAGAAAGCATTCATAAGTTGAAGACATGTTAAAATGGACAATGGTGTCTTGCATAGGCAATATTTTTAATATGAGAATATGGTATTGGAATCGGTCATTATAGCACTTTAAGGATGACGCTCCATCGAATGTATTTCGGCCATTAGTCGGACAAAATGTTAGTAATCGGTATTTATATAAGAAATAAAAGCTCGAACAAAACTATCCAGTTCGATGTACATTGAGCAGCATAAGATGTAAAACTTACTTACAATAGTGTTGTGTGTCAGAACATAGAAACCATCCGCGCTATTTGTAAATGATGTTATCGAATGTAGATCTATACTTATGATGAAATTTATGGTACAATTATCAGGGTGCTTTTCAGCTGTAAAATCTAATGGTTTATCACTGATGTACATGGGCATTCATTTGCATGTGTAATGTACCCGACAATGTATGTACACATTCAGTGCGATTCATTATGGATATTTGTTATTTCCGCCTTATATTCTAACACAAATATGTGCAAAATAGATATTTAACCAAATAAAAATATGCAATAACATCCGTTTTATTTCTGGTTCTGGGGAGAAATTGTACCTTAAATGTATGTATATCTACAGGTTTCATAAATGACTTCTTCCCACTGCACTTGTCAAATACACTCGAAGGAAGAAAGACAAGACTTATTATTTTAATTTGCCGGCCTTTCTCATCAACCCGCCATCACAACAACATCTGGACCTGCTTCATTGAGACAAAAATGGAAACGAAAACCAAACAGATGCCAATATCTTTGGAAGACACACACACATTTAAAAAAATGGCGGAAGTGGCAAAGTTCAGTGCACGTAAAAAATAAGACATGTATGGTAAAAATAATTAGTTTGTTAACTGGAGAATTTTTTTTTAAATGTGCTGTTATCATTTTTAACATGTGTTTGTATTGTTAAACAGCAGCTGATCACATTTACTACAGCCCAGTAATGCAGCAAAAAGGTTCAGGAAACCATTGTATCGCAGCTTGATTGCCAAACATGATATATAGCAACACATAACTTACATCCCCCAATTTAAGTTTTGACACGCTGATTTCAAACACACAAGGTGTTCTAGCGGAACATTTTGATTACTTTATCAACTGATAACCAGAATATCTGACAGGAATTATATAATTTTATGTATCAAATTTGACGCGATGTGAGAATGGATTTTAAGTGTTTTATGCATTATCGCAGTTGTGAGTGACTGTGAATTAATATAACAAGTGTACTTCACTTACACCTCACAGATAAGTCACAATCTCTCAACATGAACTGATTGCGGAAGAACACATCGCAAACAAGTCACAACCTCTCAACATGAACTGTCGGCGGAAGAACACATCGCAAACAAGTCACAACCTCTCAACATGAACTGTCGGTGGAAGAACACATCGCAAACAAGTCACAACCTCTCAACATGAACTGTCGGCAGTAAAACACATCGCAAACAAGTCACAATCTCTCTACATGAACTGATGGCGGAAGAACACATCGCAAACAAGTCACAATCTCTCTACATGAACTGATGGCAGTAAAACACATCGCAAACAAGTCACAATCTCTCAACATGAACTGATGGCGGAAGAACACATCGCAAACAAGTCACAATCTCTCTACATGAACTGATGGCGGAAGAACACATCGCAAACAAGTCACAATCTCTCTACATGAACTGTCGGTGGAAGAACACATCGCAAACAAGTCACAACCTCTCTACATGAACTGTCGGCAGTAAAACACATCGCAAACAAGTCACAATCTCTCTACATGAACTGATGGCGGAAGAACACATCGCAAACAAGTCACAATCTCTCAACATGAACTGCTGGCGGAAGAACACATCGCAAACAAGTCACAATCTCTCTACATGAACTGATGGCGGAAGAACACATCGCAAACAAGTCACAATCTCTCAACATGAACTGATGGCGGAAGAACACATCGCAAACAAGTCACAATCTCTCAACATGAACTGTCGGCGGAAGAACACATCGCAAACAAGTCACAATCTCTCAACATGAACTGATGGCGGAAGAACACATCGCAAACAAGTCACAATCTCTCTACATGAACTGATGGCGGAAGAACACATCGCAAACAAGTCACAATCTCTCAACATGAACTGTCGGCGGAAGAACACATCGCAAACAAGTCACAATCTCTCAACATGAACTGTCGGCGGAAGAACACATCGCAAACAAGTCACAATCTCTCAACATGAACTGTCGGCGGAAGAACACATCGCAAACAAGTCACAATCTCTCAACATGAACTGTCGGCGGAAGAACACATCGCAAACAAGTCACAATCTCTCAACATGAACTGTCGGCGGAAGAACACATCGCAAACAAGTCACAATCTCTCAACATGAACTGTCGGCGGAAGAACACATCGCAAACAAGTCACAATCTCTCAACATGAAATGTCGGCGGAAGAACACATCGCAAACAAGTCACAATCTCTCAACATGAACTGTCGGCGGAAGAACACATCGCAAACAAGTCACAATCTCTCAACATGAACTGTCGGCGGAAGAACACATCGCAAACAAGTCACAATCTCTCAACATGAACTGTCGGCGGAAGAACACATCGCAAACAAGTCACAATCTCTCAACATGAACTGTCGGCGGAAGAACACATCGCAAACAAGTCACAATCTCTCAACATGAACTGTC
Organism: Mactromeris polynyma; assembly: GCA_032209605.1. Taxonomy (NCBI): domain Eukaryota; kingdom Metazoa; phylum Mollusca; class Bivalvia; order Venerida; family Mactridae; genus Mactromeris; species Mactromeris polynyma. The sequence goes on along the minus strand of JASFXZ010000006.1, from coordinate 9,245,663 downwards.
GGCGGAAGAACACATCGCAAACAAGTCACAATCTCTCAACATGAACTGTCGGCGGAAGAACACATCGCAAACAAGTCACAATCTCTCAACATGAACTGTCGGCGGAAGAACACATCGCAAACAAGTCACAATCTCTCAACATGAACTGTCGGCGGAAGAACACATCGCAAACAAGTCACAATCTCTCAACATGAACTGTCGGCGGAAGAACACATCGCAAACAAGTCACAATCTCTCAACATGAACTGATGGCGGAAGAACACATCGCAAACAAGTCACAATCTCTCAACATGAACTGATGGCGGAAGAACACATCGCAAACAAGTCACAATCTCTCAACATGAACTGTCGGCGGAAGAACACATCGCAAACAAGTCACAATCTCTCAACATGAACTGATGGCAGTAGAACACATCGCAAACAAGTCACAATCTCTCTACATGAACTGATGGTGGAAGAACACATCCAAACAAGTCACAACCTCTCTACATGAACTGTCGGCGGAAGAACACATCGCAAACAAGTCACAACCTCTCAACATGAACTGTCGGCGGAAGAACACATCGCAAACAAGTCACAACCTCTCAACATGAACTGTCGGCGGAAGAACACATCGCAAACAAGTCACAATCTCTCAACATAAACTGATGGCGGAAGAACACATCGCAAACAAGTCACAATCTCTCTACATGAACTGATGGCAGTAAAACACATCGCAAACAAGTCACAATCTCTCAACATGAACTGATGGCAGTAGAACACATCGCAAACAAGTCACAATCTCTCTACATGAACTGATGGTGGAAGAACACATCGCAAACAAGTCACAATCTCTCTACATGAACTGATGGTGGAAGAACACATCCAAACAAGTCACAACCATTCTACATGAACTGATGGTGGAAGAACACATCGCAAACAAGTCACAATCTCTCAACATGAACTGATGGCAGTAGAACACATCCAAACAAGTCACAACCTCTCTACATGAACTGGTGGCGGAATATATATAAAAGACAGAGAACAAGTTGCAACAGGGAACGCCCCATACATAAGACAGTGCCTCCCCACACAGACCTCCGGGTAAGCAACAATTCATAAAACATAAGGCATTTGAGGAGGCTCAATTGTACATACGTAAGGGAACAGGGGTGCAAGGAATGGCCTGGCCGAAAATAATGGATAACTAGGAGAATCAAAGAGGACACACAGGGGGACTAATGGATGAAAGAGATCATAGGACAATTTAAAACAGCTGGCAACAATAGGCTGAAACTGAAACACTATATAACGTGAAAAAATTGCACAGGGGGGAAGGAAAATTTAACATACATCTAAAACACAACAATAAATAATAACCATATAGCCTTGGAACTGGCAGTAAAAATTATGGGGGTTGAAATCGATTCACAGCCAGCTGACCTCACATGTAATCGCTATAGGGTCATTGATTTCCAACATACATGTATATACAAAAAAATACTAAGTAGGCAGTAACTAATCATTAAAAGCAATTAACCGTTACGTACATAACAACAGACACACACGAAGGAACAAATTAGCCAGTGATGTTCCATTATTATTGCCCGCTGTTTGTGTATTAGCCTTGACACAATGTGATGATCAACAATGTATGTAATACATTATATTGCTCTTTTCATTACCACATATTTTGAAAAACCGCAAATTGATATTTTTAATCTATACTATCAATTATAAAAGTTGGGCACACAATATTTTATCACAAATGAAAATCAATTCAGGAACTTCTTTTCCTAATACTTCTTATGCTATAAACCTCGCGTTACAAATTTAAGTACAGAGGCAAAAATATAACTTAAGCATAAAATAAAGTCGGGTATCTTTTCTAACTATTTAAATTAACTTGTGCGATTATATCGAATATAAAACTGTGTAAGAATGGTTTCAAAACAGGAATTCGGAGAGCATTCAGCTGCAGGTATCGATAAAAAGATTATGAATCATCTTCAATGCAGCACCGCTATCAGACAACTAGATGCACCAACATACAAGACAGTTACAGCGTAGCATTCTTCACTCGGCACCTGCGTTAATTCAAACGCGGTAGTTCGGTTAATCAAGCCGGTAAATGAGTTGCAGAAGTTACTGATTGAGATAAAGGTCTCTAGCGTAACGTGTATCTGTTTTATACAAGATAGCGGATTGGTCGATTAGATGGGATATCCATTGCACTTATCTTAGCATTTTCCTTCGACTTCTCTGAACACTATTTAAACAATGTCTGCATTGTTGATTTAATCAAGTCCTTAAGAACTTCCAAGTCTGCGTTCAATTTTGTTCAAGTGCAGTGATTTGGAATCGGTAAAAAAATCGTTTGAATTTTAAGGTTCAGTTCGTACTTAGATATTCTTTGGTAATGAAACAAATGGTATTTTTATACTTTGTATTCTTCGGTATAGATACTCAGACATGACATTTCGACAAATGTACAGTATCTTTGTGACAAAACAAGGGATATATTTTAGAATCGTACATTACATTTCACATAAAAATGTAATTGCCTCAAGACATGTTATAAATATGCAAAACAAATTGATCAGTACCAGTCTTGTAGGCGCCGTTGTATGATAGATTTTGGCATTTTATGATGTCTGATATTAAGCATTTGAATACTAGTATATGAAAACAAGCATTTGAATACGTCATATCGAAAAGTTAAACACTATAAAGTCTTACTTGTTTCCACATCTTTGATGCATACAAGCGCAATTGTCCTGGTCCATAACGTTATGGGTTACACATCATGTCACCTTCTTCATGTGCTAGTATCTCATCAAATCGGTCGACAAGAGCGATTTGATTATGTTCATATTTTTTGGCTTATTATTAGTATAAACAAGTTAGTAAATATGTGAAGTAAACTTGTTATTATTACCCCAGAATGTAGATGTAATGGTGTCTACAGATGGTTCTAATAGACAGAAGAATCCTCACCAACATAACAGGGCTATAAAACAATATTCACCCAGGAGTATGATTGCTGTCATTACTTGTGGAACGTTAGTGACATTAGGGCATAAAACACCTAACTTAAGTGTTATCATGTTTTAATGATAAGTGTTTAGTGACCTCCTCCAAGTATTTTGTTCAACTGCATCTCGTTAAGTCCGCTTATTGTATTCACTCAATGCTAAATAGATGGTCACAACACACCTGGGATTCATTATAGGAATTACAACGAGGATTTATCCCCGTGTGTACGGTAGGTTGTTGAACCCGATCATCAAATCAGTCTTGGCGAGCTCTTCACATAAGAAGATCAACTAAGGACATTAACAAGACACGGAGCAGTTGCATTAACGAACTATATGTATTTCTGTACTCTGTCACGCCGGCATATACAAGTATATGCAGAGGACATAAACAACTGAATTGTGTCAGCTTATTCGCCACAGATGTCCTGAAAATCTACTCTGAAATGATAAATACTTAGGTGTCAATAGTAAATCCAAAATATATATCAATCAAACTCAGATTAATACAAAGGGGATATCTGAGTACAGTTGTGTGTGTATTATAAACATTTTTATGACAAACATGCGAAATGTAGGGATGATTATTGCGCCTATAAAAACAAATAACGACAAAAGGTACGGTGTGGAAAAAATACAAATGTGTAATGATAAATAATTTCTTACACATTTAAGAATCTTTTCTGAGGACATAAAGGCCACTATCAGTTTTATGCTCTAGGCAGCTGCATTCCGGTATTATTTCTATACGAAACATATGGACGTTAATGAACGAAACTACAACCATTGGCGCAGCGTAAACCACAAGTATTCCGGCAGCATTAGTCATGGATAAAATATTATCGAGGAAGATACTCATTGATATTGAAAGGCGAGGTGGGAGTATGCATAGAATCCAATTATTTAGCTGCAATTTGGAATCAATTAGGAGGCAGTGAACAATAAATATTGTTGCTTGTCATAAAATCGGCTCTTCCTCCATCGACTGTTCAGAGGGCGATATAAACACATAAAATCATTCCGCCGTTTATTACAGTTCATTGCTAGTTAATATACAACAGAGATCATTAATTACACAAGGTAAACATGTCGAGTATGTTGATGTTTTAGCTGTGGTCGTTATGAGGAAAGTATGTATAGAAACTGGTCAGATCCGCTTCCGTGATGATATAAAATACATGGTTTTCTGAATGAACTTAGCAGAAAATGTAATAATGTCTTTCTTTCCGTCAACATTGTTAAAGCTCATTGAATAAGATATCAGTAAAGGTGTTGTTGTTTTAGATAACTCTTATTTTCCTCGTCTCGTTAGTATTTGTTGGTCGTACATTGCATCCCACAATGCACTTTACAATACAATTGTACAATTGTACAAATCAATGTTATCAGTTATCATATAATTATATAAAGTATGTGAAGATAATGAAGAATATACAGGGTCTAAGATAGGTATAAAAAATGAGCTTATGAGATTATGATCGTCTAGTCTGCCAAATAAAAACAAATATCGTCCATGAATTTTGTTTTATTTATCAGTGAAGTTTTATCACTATTGAGTATGTGTGGCCATAGAACAGTCAGTAGTAGTGACTTGTAAATGAGACGTACCCTTGGGTTGAGCTTACGATACCATACCCACAATACATTATTAGTTTATACTCGACACGAAAGGCAAAAAAAAATAATTTCAATCAATAAGTTTGTTTCTAGATCAAGCAATTAGTTAGTTAATGTAAGGCATTATAACACATAGCTTAAATCTGATAGCAGCAATATAAACATCGTGATTTAAGTGGATGCCTGTTCGGGTCATATAATTATTAACCTCAAACTATGCATCACTTTGGTGCTATTTTGTGTTTGTTAATAAGTATTTGCCGCATTAGATAATATATATAATAAAGTAAATCCCCTCTGTATATGTAAGCAATGTTGTGTGTTTTGATACAGAATGCAAAATAATAACACAGCGATTAAAAAATAAGCTAATTTAGCACAGGTATAATAGAAATAATTTAAATGAAGAATATTTAGTTAGCATCATTAACATTTAGTTATACATGGCAGTCTGCTGACCTTAACAGACTTCCTTGAATCAATGTTCAAGTAGTACCTCGTTGGATCTGACAATTTTCTTTACATGAATCAGAGGTGGAGGATAAATGACATATCCTAATGGCATGAACGAACATGACCCGTCCCGCCCTCGAATCGAGCCCGTTCCTTCTAGATGACGGCCTAGCGCTGTACACACTCAGCTAGCCAAAAGGGTCGGGTAGGGAATTGTGCAATGACAAATTTTACCGTTACTGTAACTGTAGTGAAAGTCACCATAATAGTTTATATCAACCATGTACATTAGATTTTCACATAGTTACAATTACACTATTACCACAGTCTAGCACTGTCTGAGTATCACTTTGGATCAGTAAAACTGTAGTTATATATTTAAATTACCCAAGATGAGACTGTATAAAGAGATTTATATAAAAAAGAGCACAATTTATACTCTTTATGACAATGACAGTTTTTAAGAGACATTTTCCTGGATATCTCCTGGTTCAAAAAACACATAATATGGGGCTCTGTTTGATTGATCGGACTACGACAAATCTGTATGCCAAAGGTAAATCGCCGCTACATGTGCGCCAGCTTGATTGACAATGGTGCTACGTTAGATATAAATATCAAAACATCAACTTCTTAGTAACAATACTAACAACCGATACGAATCACCAATCAGAAAAGCCGTTGTAGACGCCAAAACTCATTATTTCTCATTATGAACATGGCACAAGTCCATACAATGCCACAATTATAGGTCTTTTAGTTTTTCGGATATTTAAAAATTATACAAAAAATCACAAAAATAAGTATACGGTCGATTGGGACACAACAGGTGTTCAACACAGTCGTCATACTAGGGTATGTTGCATATTAGGAAAAGATGAATTCCTAGGTGATTACAAATATATTTGCACATGTAAATGTCACACGTATTTGTGTGGTAAGTTGCCCCATTTTCGGATGGTGACTCACCCATTACCTGATCAATTTGATTTCGTCAATAACAAAAAAGAATCGTGTATCTCCAGCAGACGATAAAATGACTGTACCAAAAAGTATGTCAGGTATTCCTAGTAAACACACAGGCAATATTGCATTCCTGTGAAGTGACTTATACGCTATCCAGCAAATAATACACAAATGTTCTCACTTGACGAACGCTGTAGCACACAAAGCTATATAGTTCTGTATTACCTGGCGAATATCGTCTGCTCAAGAATTTCATACTTCATCATTTCATTGTTTTGTCGTTTTTTTCTGCCATATTTCACACTAATTTCACTGGCATTACGTCGTTTGATGTTTCTTGATGACAGATAAGTTCCATTTTCTAGCCACGTGACACAGTCTAATTAATGACGTCACACGTTAGGTGTGCTTCTGCTACAAATGCGTTCACTATGTTTTGCACACGACGCTACATTGTCTAGCAAAACTTGTTTTTTGCCGACAGCTTCATCGAAATATTCAAGTATGTTACTGTTCAACAAACATTCTAATCATCATATATATGAACAATGTAATTCTGAAATAAAGATCTCTGGAGAATCACTTGGCAACAACGACACAAGTTATGATATTACAATGATATTCATAATCAATATCGTCAACTAAAATGCAGATTCGCTGCTTAACGTTTAAAGCGAATGTACGAAATGACAGTGACGTAAGCACAGATGTCACTTATCTTCGTGTGGCGCTCAGGGAGATAATATTTATAGTGAGTGGTTACCAAAAGTGAAAGAAAACTGTGTCAATGTGCTAAGTAGTTTTATTTCCTTGATTCAGAATAAAACGACCAATTAAGGTCATGCGCTTAAAACAAACCCCTCAAACACAAAAAGCATGTACGAACGATGCAGAATTACTCTACAGTGAACGCAAACAATGTGTAAATCATATATACAACACACTCGGTTAGCCACCATTCGAAACAAAACGAATGTGCGAGGGTTCGATCCCCGGCATGGTCATACCGAAGCCGTGAACACATGTACGGGTAGCTCTCTGACCAGGCTCTCAGTAGATAAATGAGCCGATGTATGTATGTTTCTGAATACATGAGCTTTGTATGGCTTTTTCTTTTTTGCTTATGATAATAGGTGACATGAAGATTATTTGTCTTCAATGGGTGCAGTTTTGGCACAGCACATAGTTAAACACTGGTAGATATATTGTATAGTTTACCTTCACGGTCACTATAGAAATGGTATCGTCAATAGATGAATTTGCCAGCTGCGGGACAATTCAATTAAGTTTTACAAGTTTGTTTTGTCTATCTTTAAGACGCAAGCTTTATCTGATAAGTCTCAGCTTGATCTTGTTTAACCGTTTTCTTGCTACATTCTAATTCTGCATTTGCGTAAGAAATCGTAAAATTGTTTCATTACTTATTTCTCACTCCGAAGCGGCCGAAAGCTGAAATGCCACATGGGTAGCTCTAATATACCAAATATTCAAAATCGTATTCTAGAAGCAAGAATGTTTTACAAAAATGAAAATTTACGAGACAAATCTTAAGGAGTTCTACGCCTACGCTTTGGAAATGAGATTGAAAACATGTATTATAAGACTCTGTATTCTCTTATTTACCTATGTCAGGTGGTTGTCTGGAATGTAACATGTACGTATAATAACATTTCAGTACGGGCGTCGCTCCGTAGATTTCACACTGAATATAGATCGCGATTATTTCGCAAGTATTCGGCGTACGTGTTGCAAACGCTCAAAACTGTTCCGAAGATGATCCGTTGCTGCTACGAAACTGTCCGAAGATGTCTCGTTGCTAGTACGAAACTGTCCGAGGATTATCATGTACAAACTTTAAATAATAACATTTGTTATGAAGATGTTCCGAAACTTATCGAAAACTGGCGACTTTATTCCAATTAAGTTCCGTGAAAGTTCGTCTGTTTCCGTTGATGCATCCGAAATATCACGACACGTATGTCTCAACCATTTAAAAGTCAGGAATTAAACAAAACAACATAGTTTGATGCATCAGCTTGCATCAAATACTTAAACGCTACAAAAATGTGTTAAACTACATTTTGCTCTATCAAGAGTTGATTCTGAGCAACGTAAGTACGCTCAGTGATTTAAGTAACGTTATTACTCGTCCTCCAATTATATTATTTTGCCATTCTTACAAGACGACAAACTGACCCGAGTATGATGAAAAGACAATAAATGTTCTATTCTATTCGTGTTGGCATGTATAGCATAGTGATACCACAGCAATGCGGAAAGCTTGCAGGAATCTCAGTCTAGATGGTAGTCACTCTTGAAATATTTTGTGTAATTATAAATTACACTTATGTTTTGCTGAATGCTTTTACTTTCCGATCTTGTTTCTCATACCAACTGTATTATACGAAGGTTTCCAAGTTAATGTAGACATGAAAGTCACTTTGTTTTGCACAAGATAACAATCGGCAAATCTGCTTACTTTTCAACAAAATCTTTGCCAAAACTTCTGGAAGAAGATAAGTACCTGAAAGTACTACTAAGATACTGCTAAGTGGAAACTGTCTATTTCAATCGTTGATTTATTATTTTCTGCGCATCATTTTATACTATTATATTATACTTTGAAGCCCTGGACATAAATGGAATGCACGGCCATGATTTCACTTGTGTATGCAGATGTGAAAAACAGGTTCGATCGACACCTTATAGTAACCGTCGATTTATTGATTTACATTTTTTGCTTTATAGACTTTAGATAAAAGCAGCATGGTTATCAAAAAGTCAAGAACTCTCTCTCATGCTTTGCTGCATTCTCTTAAGAGAGTTTGAATACAATAGTAGGCAGACGTACCCAAAGCATATTATCAGTTAAATAATATTTAAATTGGTATAATATACACCTCTATGGCTGCGTGTATGACCGGCCAGGAAACATCACGCGTCGGGTCCATAAAAGTCATATACACCCGCAACATATATATTGACCCGCGTATGTTCAATCTTTAAGTGAACAAAGTATATGTAACTATACACTGCTACTAAAACGGTTGTCAGTCTCTGTCATGCTTTCTCTTTGATGCCGCTTTGTTGTGGACTTTATTATTGTAATTTTTTATGATAGAGCGCCATGTTCAAATATAGCATCTTATCTACATGTGGCCGTAAGATCTTGTAATCATAGAACTTATACAATAGACAATCGTCTTGTTATAACTTGAATATCAGATGCAAAGGTGTTTAATATTTCAAAATAGTATCCGTTCAACCCATTCAAAGGTGACAACAAGTGTGAGTGTTTCAATGTGTTCAGCTTGGTGTGTTACACATAGTCCATTCAACGTTTCTTACAGTGCGAAACTAATATATCTTCAAGGACATTTATTCCTTCCTAGATAATAGTGTTAACAATACTGTTGATAATATAGTATTGCTATAATCATTATAATCATTTTTATCATATTGGTTATTATTAATATCAACATATTATTACTTGCATTGTTACCATTGTGATAATTATCAGTGTAATTATTATCTACATACATGTATGGTTTTTTATCTTTATTAACATACTAATAAAGATAAAAAAATTGTATAATGTTATTGATCATTATCATCCCTATCATTATCATCATTATTATCATCATCATCGTTATCATAACTGTTATTATAAATTCGATAACAGCCTTCACAATAATAAACGATCAATATTACTATCCACTTTGATGTGCGAAAACTTAGCGTCATTTTTAAAACGCAATTACATTACTGCAACATTCGTCTCCGTCCCTGGAATTCCTAAATACGAGTTTAAGGAGAAGGGCGGATAAGCAATATTGATATAATTAAGCATATGCAACATAATTTCCAATTGGGAGCCATCCTACGACATATTGATAGTCTAACCAATAGCTCAATTGAGTAAACCGACGGAGCATTAATTAATTCAGTTACTAATTTACTCATAATTTATTTTCCACACTAAATTGCCTTAAACGGAGTTCATTTAAGAAAATATTACTCGTCAGCGGATACCGAAAGTATTTGGAGTTAATACTAGTATTTATTAACCGCATTTTAGTGTTAATTTTCCTTTCACAACAAACCCACTGAAATATTGCTAACGGCTAAAGATAATTAACTGAATTTATCAAAAAGTAAATAACGGTATATAAGTCACAAAATATAATAACGAATGCAGTAATCAGTTATTAATTGCTAATTGATTGATCGTTTGAAGTGTAACGCGCGATTACGGGATGCAGAAAAAGTTAAGTTGAACATGATTGCTGAACTCATGCTTAGATGAAAAGTCGATGGTATGAATTAACAATCAAATTATCCACGTCCTGTATAGAATTAGATCTTAACCAATTAACAGTGTAATTAAGTTACGTAATAGCAATTATGAAGTTATTTATTATCTCCATGCTAACGTGATGTGTGTTTTTACCTTTAATGTAGAGGTGGAATAAAATAAATTTCAATTCTTGCGAAGAAATAAAAAAAAATGAATTCTATTTTTTAATGAAGGCTGATTAAAAATATCCAGCAAGCTATACTAGGAACGAACAGAATCAAATCATGTGAAACGCATAAATGAATACGAAATCTCTTGCAACGATGGCTGGCTAAAAAATCCAGCAAACGATAGTTGGTACGGAAAGTCTATATATACTACAAAGCGAAATGACCTTGGCGCAATGTAGCTAATGTTCTGATGACGAAAACATGATGGGCTCCAAGTTTTTGTCGTTTTCCAATTAACTTATGTGCTTATGTACAACACGCTTGATTGGCAATTTCTGTAATCTTCCTGCATTTAACAAACATGATCGTTATCTTGCACAGTTCTGAGAAATCTCCAGGTTCGAAATCAGCCAAATTGTTGCATGAATATAATGTTAAGTCAGATTCAATCTACCAAAAAGCCAACTTGGATTCTTCTTCGAATACAAGGGGTACATTTATGTATGTATACAACACATAGACAATTTGGTTCTGGTTGTAATAAGCTAAGTCTGATTACGATGATACAGTAGTTTGGCCCGTTGGATCGTTTTAATTAACTGCACTTAAAGTTAAATATGTTACAGAAAGTTAAATAAACATTAATATACTTTGGAAATACTAAGATATAAACATGAGTGAAAAATGAAAAAATGATCAGTAGACGCAGATGTGAATATGAAACTAACTTCTATTATTAAGTTATATTCACGCATACATTCATTACTCAAACATCCGTTATGTTTGGTCGAACAAAAACGTCAATGATTTCGACAATTACTTGTCAAGTGTCAACATAATTGTGATGAATGGCAAACCGAACAGCTCGTGAAAGATCGACATACCAACTACTGGTGGAATAGTTTCATCGACATTCTTATAATTATTATATACAGTCGGACCTCGCTTATTCGACAACATTCTATCCGAATACTCGATGTCATCCGAAATAAATATCAAGTCCCGGCGCATCTTCTTACGCACGTCGAATTGAAATGGTCTATTCGAAATCATGTGTTATTAGCCCACACAACACACGAGGATAATGTCTTGTATGGCGTTTTTGCAGAGTATACTGTTTTTAACATACACATATAACCCCGGGTTCGGACAGGTCTTAAACTTCCGCGACATTGACTACGGTCATGTCCTCCATATGGGGAGAAGGTGTCAGTTGCTTGCGGAAGAGCAAGTTAGTACTGGTCGATAATCAATTCCAGGAAAACGGGTCAAGTCACCTGGTCGTAGATTCTATATGAATGAAAAATTGTTGAAACGGCGTTAACCCCGATGAAAACAAACCAAACAAATATAACGTGATTGTTACCAATATATATACCAAGACAGAATGTACCAACTGAACACTGTGTCAAGGGGATTGGGAAGGCATCGCGTGCGACTACACATAAGCTCATACCATCAATGAAAGAACGTGTGTATATATATATGTATTTTGTTTCAAGGTTACATCGACTTCTGTATACTAATCGCATGCGTCAATTTGCGGATCTTAAATGAGATAAATAAAGTTTGTACACTTTTTTGGACTGAACTATCAAACAGCTACGTAAGTGGCTGTATCGTAGATAAGTTGGCCTTTGATATCAAAATGTATTGAGAAATGTTCAAGGTTGCTAAAACAAAGTATGCATAACCGGCGTGTTAGTTTTTATCGTTATACATCAAGACTTAGTTCTGGTTAAATGTTGTGAAATATGTGAAAAATATTTTCTAACTGGACGTAACTAGAATTATACGCAGAAACTGTTCATTTTTATTCATAAACAAGTATATATATAAGGGTATCCGCAGGTCCACGACACTGTTATCTAAATGTTCTTTTCATCAAAAATTCAAAGATGTATGACTCATTGTATACCAATATGTCTATTGCGTAAGTTGATGTATACATTATGATTATATTTGGATATGGTATAACAGAGAAGGAATAAGTTGCCACAGGGAACGCCACATATATAAGACAGTGGCTCCCCACACAGACCTCCGGGAAAACAACAATCCGTAAAACATAAGGCACTTGATGAGGTCAAAGGGTTCATTCATTATCTTCATTCATTGATACTTCATCAGTTAATTGTTTGTACATGAATGTATGTTCATTATGACCGATTCTAATAACAAACAAACATGTACAGTTTCCAAGGTTGAGTGATTTATGCACAGATAAAATTCCATACTAATTTTTCTAGGGATGTTTCCTTCAAGGTTGTGATGTTTTCGTGCGATATATAATCACAGATAATTGGTGTAATTGTCATAATGATAAGAATTAATGGATAAATACATATGACTAACGCATACACACATATAAGCGAAACATATGGTATTATTGAACACTAGCAATGCGCTTGCCTGATTAACCAATTAGGTACATTTATATACCGGTGTGTTGGGCCATTTACGTCCTTAACAAAATATTTCCTTTTTATGTCAATGATTTGATGTTATCCAACATGTCTCGAATAGTATTTTGTCAGTACCATAATTTATTTCAAAAAATCAGATGGCGATCTTCTCTTAAAGGTTGTGTTCAAAACAGGTTTGTTCGTTACAAATGCTTCACATAGAATGTAAATGAAACATTTATTTAAGTGTACACATAAACATCATACAAGTGATTAAATTATTGTGCAAAACATATCTGGTACTTCGTCTATTAAAACCAATGATGAAATCCTAGTGCTTTACATCTTGGCGTGGGGTCCAAAACTAAGAGATCTACACAAATACACAAGGATTAACCCAACCCAAAAGAATCGCACAATAATAGTTAGAACAAAAATATTATTATTATTTTTAAGTCAGAGAATGTCTCTATCCTCTCTCCATTTCTCACAAATAAAAATTAACACTCTCGATCCGTTCGTCAACCTCATTGTTTGTGGATTGTGGAATGGAAGGATGTAATGACTTGCTCAGTAATGTATATAACAGGCAGTTGGGGGTACTTGCATAGACTAATATATTTTATTAATTTTTGGTTAACCTATGTTTCTGCTGTATAACTTTTACCATTATCTTTGATGATGGATATCTTTGTAAAATCAAACATAAATCGGTTCTAAAAGCTTGAGATATGCGCCAGTATGAATTCAAACAAATTGAGTCGCTTTTTATTACAATGACATTACTCTAGAACATCCACTAGCCCGACGTCCCGGACTAGTCTTACGCTGAATCGGGCAAGTCTGTTTTAAAATTAACCAACATCAGCAACTGTTCAGCAGTAAAACTTAAAATCCCACAAACGCATTCATGTGATTATCAATTGTAGATTGTGGAGCTATCATTGTGTATGTTTATTTGTTACTAAATTGACCGATTTCTCGGACAACTAGCTATATACCTATGTCGGACAAGTAAAATTTTACATTTCCATTAGTCCGGGACAAGTGTCTTGGAAAAATATTTCTAGAGCCATCAATTATGCATTTATTTTGAAAGTTTGGCATTACAAAACTGACCAATTAGAACATCATTAGAGTGTGTATCTTCTCTCTGACCTCTTCACATTCCTTAAACAATGTTGAAATGTAGTCTGCAGACAGAAAGCCATTTCGGCGCATCAATGATCGGTCAATGCGTAACAATATTAATTACGACCTTGTCAGACCTCATTAACTCTCCGTACACGATTATGATGCTTATCATTATAAACCAGTACTCCACTTGATGATTAATAACTGATAATTGATTAAGATAATTGATAAACGCCGGGTGTATTACCCGATCAGGGGTATGTATCAAGCTGCACCCATTTCACCTATATGCTCCATCTCCTTGTTTACATAACCGCGCATTAAGATATGATAGTAAATGCAGATAATATTGTCGCCTGGTGCGTTGGACCATATGAGTCCAATTATATGACGTCACGATACGAATTCCGTGCGGAATCCTGGTATTATGCTTCATATGATTTAGTAGGCATCTATGTGCCATATTGCTGATCCTTTTTACTGACGATACACACTGCAAAACAACGAGACACCGTTTTCTTAACTGTATTATGCAATATAACCTAAGTGCATTGCGTTGAAACCGCCATAGGTGGGGCACTTGACTTTTAACAACATAGTGTTGAGCGGTGTGTTTGTAAATATGAGCAGATTCCGACAGACTAGCACAATGAGGAGACGAAAGCTGCAAAAACAATGCATACACTCCATAATTACAGTACACAATATGCATCAAATACATCCCCTGTTATATAATTAATTACTATAACATTTGCTAAATCGTTGGTATGTATTTGCTGATCACTGTAAGCTTGTCTGCAGTGTTAGTGTCTGTCATAACAAGTAACTGTATATACTGAAGTGTGGTGTGATTATTATATATATAATATCATATATATATATTATACTTATTATAATATAGTGTGTATAAAGGTCTCCCGTGGTCGGGTGGTTAAGGCATCCGCCTTAGGAGCGGAATGTTGAAGGTTCGAATCCCGATAGGGCTTCGTTCTGATAGGGCCGGTTGGTGAACCGCCACGTGTTAATTAATGGTTACCGTGTGCCTACCTGTCTGGTGCATGGTATCATAGGATAGGAATCGGGAAGTAAATGTGCTCAGAAAGTTAATGTCTCATAAGTCAGAAATGACTGGCCCTTTAAATAGGGGTGACACTATACTAAATACTTTATATATATATATTGCATAAAAGTGCATAAAACCCCCTAAATTGTGTTGGAAAAAAACTTGTAAGCAATTATTTCTCGCATGTGTTCGTAATTTAGTTATATTGTAAACAACGGGTGAAACAGTAAAATATTTGGTCACGTGGTAAACTGATCAGCGCTATCGGCAACTGTTAAACATTATTGTATTTCAATAAAAATATGTTTTTAATAGAAAATGACAATTAGTTTACCAGTTTGCTTCAATAGAATTAGCTTCTCAATGGCAATTTATGCATGTACTTTTGGGGATAGGTTCTAGGAAAACGGACATTTTTACATGTGAAAATCAATTCAAATTTAGCCCGCCGGCTAGCTCAGCTGGTAGAACGCTACACTGTCACCCGGCATATCCAGCTTCGAGTCCCGGGTTGGGAAGGTTATGTTCTTCCATGACATTGGCTACGGTCTTGTACTCAACAAGTTATCAGTTGCTTGCGGAAGAGTAAGTTAGTACCGATTGACAATTAATTCCTGGAAAACTGGTTAGATCAACCGGGCGCCGTATGTGACTGAAAAATTGTTGAAAATAGGCGTAAAACCGGACGAAAACAAAACATATATATTACTGTTGCAATTGTAATCGATTTATTAAAGCAAAGAGTCTTAATATTTGGCTATTATTTGAAAAATGAAGCTCTAATAATAGCGATAAGAGTATATGTTTTCGCACAGTTATTGAATAAATTTGTGTAAATAAAATAACCACACCGCATATATGTACTTGTAAACATTTGATATAAGTAAAGAACCCAAAATAATTTTCCAGATTTCCGGGTACTTCTTGAAAAGATCAGAACAAGTTGTATGCTATGTTCGCATGAAGAGTTTCCCAACACACGTAACTCCTAACGTCGTCATTTATTGTACAATTTGGAAATTTCATTAAAATTCTCTTCTCATTTCTCATGCCAGGATTATTTTTCTGATTTATAAATAAGTTGGCAAACAAACTGTCCATATTGTCTGTGGTTAGGTAGAACTTTGTGTTATTTGTTGTCACATTGTAAGTTTGGCTGTGATACGAGGGCTGTTCAAACTTAACGAGGACGCTATATATGTATAACTTATATAACTTGTATGTATATTATTTTTATAAATCAAAATAAAAAGGTAGATATTCTATTTCCTGAACTGCTTTTTTTTTCATTTTGCCTACTATTTTTATTGCCAATTTATTGTGTCTGTGACCAAACTATAAGTAGGTACTTCTCTACGACAGCAAAAGTCAGTGTTACCTTTGAACATCGCTTGTAATGGAACGGATATAGCAAGATCCGAATTTAAAATCTCAAGTTACAAATACATGAAGCATCGTCAGTGTCGGTCAATGCTTGGACACTTTTACAGAACTTTCCCAGTTTTGAAAATAAACAGCAGTGAAAAAAATTGAAGAAATCTTTTTTTTTAAGATATTTTAATAATTCAAATTTTCAAAATTTGTTAAAAAATAAATTATAAATAAATTATAAATAATAGAGACGGTTGTATTTATGACAATCTTCGGTTTCGTACTAAAATGTTAGTGCATACAATCGAAAGCCGTATATATGTGTAAATTATGTACATTTGCTATGTTAAGATTTTAAGGTACTAATATATTGTGTTACTTTTATTACAAATACTTTAAAAACAAGTATGAATTCATACTCATATATGATATTATATTGAATGCCAAAATCAAATTATTAAAAATACTTATTTGAATAAGTTTATGAAGGCAATATGACTATCGTCTCAACACTATTAGAAACTTCCTATCTTTTTGTTATATAGACCAACTATATGTTTATTACCGACTACATAGTAATTAATGAGCTGTAGTATATATAAATATTTTCCTCGAATAAACCCGTAAAACTACATGAACACTACCCCAAAACTTTGAGGAAATAAAGCTGAGCTTTATTTACAACTGCGGTAGAAAACTGTTTTCTAGAAAGCGACCCTGATCTTTGACAATACATAACATCCCTGTCAAACGCTTTCAAATCTTGCGTTGTAATTAACCTAACCACTACTGGCAACTCCTGAAGTTCGGTGGAAGCCAATATACATAGACTTCTAGAAGCTCGGAGTATACGTATCTAATTACACTCCTACTAGCAATTTTCAGGTATTAGCTTTAAATAGCTCCACCTGGCGGACGCTTCTGCTATATAACTTAATGTATACAGGTATTTAAGGAACACAGTTTCGGGAAGGCAAGAGTAACATAGTCTGTCTGAGACCGGGCACGGATTTGGAATTTAACCTGTTATCGTGGTGGACGCAGTCATTTCGCTAAATAATATTCTATCTTGTTAATCTCGTGTAATCAGAAAATTTATAACCCGCAAAGATGTCTAACTGGGACGACTCTTCATCCACTAAAGTGACACGTGTCTCTAGGACATACAATGTCTACAGGGGTTCTTCACCCACCTCGCAAGGCAGATTAGAGGTAGGTCATTTTTTTAAGGGTTTGTTAAATGTAGTCAACTGTTTTATACTCGCCATTCTATGTAGTTCTACTAAATGTTTTCTGATTAGACTTTTTTCTAATGCTTATGTTGGATCAAGGCTTTGATAAATGTTGTGAACTTGCATCGTCTATTTTCACATTTCATCATCACAAACTGTATGATTGTGGCTTTATGCATTTTTCTTGATGTTGTATTTTGTTGTTTTCTATGTAAATGTGCTTAAATCATGTCTTGCTTACAGCGAAAGAGATTTTTCTTTAAATGTGGATTATATTGAAAAAATGAACAATGTCACCATTTCATCTGTTGTGTTTATGTGTGTCTACGTGTGCTTTTAATGTGTTATATTCAATCTGAGACAAGGAACCAGCCAGGAAATTTATAAAGCATAATTGCAGCTCGCAAGAATATGATTCTACTCAAAGGATATATACTTACGTTGGAAATGTGTACGCTTAAAATGTGTGTGTATGTGTGTTTATGTGTCTGTCTGTCTAGCTTCTCACCAGATGTCTGGATATGTCTCATGCATGGATTTTTATGTATGAAGCGGAACGTACACGAAGTTATAGAAAAAACACGATCTAAACAAAAGATGGAATGTTAAATCTGATTGGATATATCGCCCAAAGCAAGGTATCACATAATCAGTGAAAGTTAATCAAAAGTTAGGTGATATATGTATCACAGCGTTAAGACAATGGAATGCTAGCGAAACAATATCTTGCTATTTCAAATGTTTAAAAGAAACGCCCATTTACAGAATAATCATAGTCGATATTACAAGCAATTATACGTGTTCGCTTTCACCAATGTTTCAGGACATAGATATTAAAAGTTCGTTAACTTTTGTTTGTATTACACCTGCTAATACAAACATATCCCGACCGACATGATAATTATGTTTATTAATGGACGCCGAGAATCCCGGAAGTTTATGTTGCTATGTGCGCGAAAAAGCTCCACCTATTGACTTCCCTGTTTTGGTTAGGATGCAGCGATTTACCTGAGCAGATAGGTTTCATTAATTCTATTAATAGTAACAATTAACGGAGCAGGACTTCTGTAGTACGAATACCTTGAAGTAATCATAGATTGAAGATAGGATTTCGGATCTCGCTGAAATATCACAGAATCATTTAACTGTAACAATTAAGTTTTAGACATATGAGTTTATTCGAAATAGTTGATTTAATCCGAAAAAAAATATTGATATCTAGATAGACAAAATAATATGAAAATGGTCCAATGGGGCGGGTTTTTTTAATTTTGCTTTAGATATTGTCAAAAAGGCTTAGTGAATGAGTTTGTACTATATGATTTAACAATTCTGAATTCTTACATTTGTGTAAAGATTTTTAACGAAATTTTAATATTTGCAAAGATAAGCAAAAATCGTTCAATTTTGTAAAAAAATATTATTTTAAGGGCAAACATGAAAATCTTCATAAAATATACGCATACAATTCACAGAAATGCAATTATTGCATATCAATGGGCTGACGTGTCTGAGTTTCCTAGAACTTATTTCTGTAGTTATTTCTAAAACAGAGCAGATACCTTAAACACCAGGAAGTGAATTGATTACCACAATAATAAGACCAATATGTAAGCGATGAAATTATTCAAACGATAAAATACTGCTTACTGTACTGACGTAAGCTTTTCAGCTGACATAACATCTTTTTTGAAATTTTGTCAAATCGTTAAGCCGCCATTTTGATTCGCTGGTGAATCTAAAAATAGATCACACATCCTTTTATGGAGAGCGCGCACCTAGGTATGCCAGCTGTGTGTATTCTTCATTCGATTATTCCAGGTATTCTATCTTTGCTAGCTCATCAGCGATTCTCGGGATCTGAAATAAATGAAAACTGACAGCAGACACGCGCATCAATTAATGTAAGAAAAAAAAGAACTTTTATGATATTTGACAGGTTTCGCGGAATACGGGGAAAATCTCTTACACAGCGGTCTATACTAAGAAATAGTTCGATACATTATATTCTGCAAATGGTTTATACAAACATAAACCAAACATGACTGTACTTTACACTTTAGTTCCTGATAATTACGTGATATTACACAACCTATGGCTGATATGTAATCCAGATGCGAAGATTATATGGATAGTTGATCACTGATTACGACTTTGGTCCAAAGGTTATTTATTACATGATCACTTTCTACAGAAAATAAGGAAGCAAGTGATATGTCTTGTTAGGAACCTGTTTCCAATTATATGAATAGTTGATCACTGATTACGACTTTGGTCCAAAGGTTATTTATTACATGATCACTTTCTACAGAAAATAAGGAAGCAAATGATATGTCTTGTTAGGAACCTGTTTCCAATTAACGCGGACGTTGTTAGTGATTATGATGCTCGTATTAATTAATAGTCTGGACTCAGAAGGTGGGGAACTTAGATTAATGACCCGATACTACAAAGGGCAACGACTTTATGAAGTTTTTAGTCGCTAGGCTTTCTGTCTTTTATAAAATACTTTATATTAGATAGCATGTTTAATATAGTTGCATTTCGTAGCATTGTCGGCTTGCAAAGTTGTTTTCGTTCGTTCTCTTATTTCAGTCAAGGACATCAATATACGCATGCGCTTGTGTATGTGTAGTTGTTACGTCATCACTTATTGTGTACATTTATCCAATCAGAACGCAGGAACTTCATCAAGCTCACGAATTGTCAAGAGAACTGTTATCGTTGATGGTAATGATGTAGGCAATACGACAAATGTCGAGAGCTCAAGAAGGGTTATCAATACAAAAGACAGATTCTATCGTGACGAGGAATCTCGCTATCAGGTAGAAACTGGTAATGGCAGATGATGGCTATTTGGCTTGATTCCCGTTTTCTACCTCCGACTCCCTCCATTTACAACAACTGAACAACTCCAACGTTTGTTGTAAAGAGAGTTCGTTCCGTATTCTTTATCCCAATTCCGGAGTTTTAATCCGTTTCGGATTTTATCTATTTTTCCCGTTCTTTATGTTTTAAACCTTAGTTTGAATTCACACTCAAATTAACAACTTAGTATAGTCCAATACATCTACTGAACATGTCCGGATTTTAAAACTGCTAATAACGAATTGGTGTGTTCACCCATTACACTATCTTTGATTCCTCTCACAAAATTCGAGTAAATGATAAGCATGTGCCTAATATTGTTACCACACTGTTCAATTGACAATACTTCTCCTTGATTCAAACACCAATATATTGACTATGAATTGTCTCTGATATATTATATTACACTGTGCAAGGCTTTTTCATTATTGAAGTCACATCAAACCATTAACTTAACTTATCATTAACACATTACGTGCATTTCAATACAAATAAAAAATCATAAACTCTTTTAACAGTTATAATTATTTATCATACATAAGCAACTCATTCTGTCACCAAGGACATATAATACCCATTACATTATCTGCATTCTTCACATGGATAATTGTAATAGAATGTTACGCTGCGTCCATTTGTTGTACATGCGATTTGAATGGGCCATCTGCATGCATTGCATGACCGTACGACTTTGACATTTCATTCTAGCTTCCGGGAAAGACTCCAGTATTTTCACAAGTCTATTCGCATTTCCTATCTTCTCCTTAACCTTTAACTTTATAATTATATATTCATGTATCTATATAATCCGTACTGTTATTATGTATGCTTTTTATTTTACAGATTTTACTCTTCCAAATCAGTTTGTTCTTCATTCTAAATGTTGTTTGCATTTTGACTTTAAGTCTATGTTAGTTTATCATTCTTTATATTGGATCCATTAGCATCATTAAGTATCATACATAACAAAATTTGAACTATGAATCTAAAAACAAAACGTGGACGAGAGATCAACTCTTGATTATGAACACTTCGGGGTTTGTTTCAGTGTGTCAGAGGAAATTTGGTTAACAGGATGACTGAAAGATATTGCTTCAAATGTTTACATCACAACATTTTAACATGGCTTCAAAACGTTCATATACGTTACTAAATGGTCATATAAATGAATATTCATTTGCTTGTTTCTATATTTCAGGGAAGAATCAGAGAATTGGAAGATTCCCTTGATTCTGAAAGGGATATGCGCATTAGGGTAAGTTTATAACTTAAGTATTTACTCATATAGGTAAGTTTATAACTTAAGTATTACTCAAGTAATTCAAGTGGTTCTCATACTCGTACCCACCAAGCTTTAATTATGTTTAATGCTCTAAGTGCGCCTATCACATATTGTTTGATTTAGCTCAAGTAACACATGTACACACATTCGGAATTTCACGCTAACTATTACCTGTTCATAAAATGAACATTACGCTTTTTTGTATGTATATACACATATGCAGCAATGTGAGCGCTTTATGGTATTATGTGCATAATGGCTAAAGAATCTGGGTGTGACGATATATAAATCTGTCTTACCTACGTCTCACACCCAGTGTACATAAATAACGACTGGGATAGGTTTAGTGTATATAACAGAGAAACACTGTCAGCAATTCTTGTGCATCATTCTTGGCAACAAAGCGACATTCAAAGTAATATTCATAAATGTTTAGTTTATTGCCATGGAAACGAAGAAAAAACACGCGTAATCACGTTAGTACTACGTGAGGACATGCGTTGAAAAGCTGCCACTTGTTGCGGTGTATCATATTTAGTGTTAAATTCGCATTGTTCAAGTCCTTTACGTTATTCATAGTTATGCCAGATAACTAGTGAGGTATGCCTAGACACATACGTCTGTCAGTTGCAATCATACTTTTATCGTTATCAACCAACACCCGTAATGTAACTTTCAGACGTTTCATGTAAACCTCACACACGTTTATGTAAATGTCTTTCCTAGTTTTCACTGGTACAGAGATCTCTATTAGTACAAACAAATTGATGAACTGATAAAAGTTCGCGTGTGTAAGTAAAAGCAAAAAGAATGATGAGTATTTGGGTTGTAGGTAAATAAACCCCCGTTGGGAGAATTGCTTAGTTAACGAGAAATATTTACTGGAACAGAACTATAGATGTAGAAACATCATTGGCTTATCACTTAGGAATCTTCACTGACGTAAAGGCGTGTTTTTTATGAATGCTATGCTGCAAGTTACAGTAGTACAGTTGAGTAGTTGATTTGGTTGGGCTTAAACACGCACAGAACAATCCGATTTTAACGCAGGTGTTGATACAAGATTTGTAGACTTACCGTATGCCCAAACTGCATTCTATAAACATGCTCTAAATAGGAAAACATACAAATGCATATGAATAGATGTAAACCAAGTATGGAGTATATGCAATACTCCTGTTACGTTAATAACAATAATTAATCAATTAATAATTAACCATAGTTCATGTTAAGTGGAATCCACCTTCTGACCATTGTTCCATAACTTATCCTTGTAAATGTGTACACTTGAGTTCAAATTATCGTTATATTTGTATAAATTTTGTTTTAAAAAATAATTTTATTTCTTACCTAAAATTTTGAGAGATTAGAAACACGGCGTGCAAACTACTTACATGAACAGTAGATATAAATCTTTTACGATATGTGTAACCTTTGCGTTGTAAATATCTTAAAATGTTAGGTATTTATGCGTAGGTTTATCACACCTTTGAAAATCTCCAATGTTTCTCATATAAAATCTCCATGGAAACCACACATACATACTTATTGACTTCATAGCTCGAGATTATACTCGCGTTCCATTCCAAGGTACATTTCAATTGTTGATATGCTGTCATAATAAATAATGGTGTTTCTGTACTCCGTTCAAAACAGGAACAATAAAGATTTCAAAACTGTTGTAAAAATCATTGTTAACAATACCAAGACAATGTTAAGTGCAAATTTACATGTTTATCAAATTCTTATAACACGTCCTTTGCCATATCTGTAAAACAGTTTCGTATCAGAAATAATATGTAATCAGTTTTCAAAGAGTGTTTTATGAAAATGTCTGACAGTCTTTATAAAAATGAATGAATATGAAGCAAAAGGGGTGTTCACAAGAGCACACATTATTTTCTACATTTTGCCGATTAATTCTGTTTATTGTACAGCTGACTATAATTATCTTATGTAAGTCATAATACATGTGTTGAATGTATAGCAAATTATCCTCAAGAGGCCTTTCTAATCCTTCGTCTTCTAACTAATCATATCAGACAAGAGCTTTGATCATAAAAATCTTGCAACTCAGCGGATTATAATACACTGCAAAAAAATCACCTCACAGGTAATGCAAACATCCAAATTTTCATTCACATCACTTTCCCTAGCAACGGTTGCTATATTTGTCTTCTCGAATTCCATGACGTCATTGGCAACTACCAATCAGATTTGAGAGTTTATCCTAGTCTCGGAGAAAGAGATGATTGCTCATCAAAATACCGCAATGTCATAACCGTTGCCAAAGAAATCGTGATTTATGATACTATATACAAAACAACAAAACATATCAGCAAAAACAACAAGTAGAGGTGGTAGTTATGTTGTTTTTCGTTAAACATGTTACCTTATAATTGAAGATAATAGTAATTTGTGGAGTAAGCAATTAGTTTCCTGAAAGTGAAATAAGTATCAAAGAACATTTAGATTCTCAAGAATCATACGTTATACTTTGTACTTGAAATGTATCCGTTAAGTACACCTCATACATTCCAAAGCTTTTTTGCGTTCATACAATCGTATAATATAACTGCTTTTAAAACTATATCCTAATAGAAACATCTCAGTATTTTAACACAAAAATAACGCATAGTTTAATAAGACAAATTATACTCTTAATACTTAATACATTAAAATGTTAACAAAACGAATTTAATTAGATGTATTTATTCTTTAATTGTGGTTCTGTAATATATATAAAACAATACATGTGTTTTATTTGTAAACTTTCATGAAACAAAACGTGAGCGCATTTGTAATCGAAAGCATTATCTATCGCGGCATCGTAGGATGTAAACAAAGGGTTCATTAAGACTCAAGTTGATATACCAGAAACAATCTCTACTTTCAGTTTGAGAAACAATGCGCCGAGTTCTCTTTCCAAATCGAACAACTCTCAGACAGACTTGAAGAATCCGGCGGCGCTTCCAGCATGCAGGTAACACGTCATGAAAATAACTTCATGTCTAAAAATGTGTTTGGAAGCCAATCGAAATGTGTTGTGTTGAAAAACGATATTCATTTTCCCCATAAAGTTTATTTACATTTCGATAATTAATCATTCAATCAAACTGCTGTTGAGATGAATTGGATTTAAGCAAATAAATGATGGAAGTCGACTCAGATTAATAGGAGAATGACACAATGCTGGTATAAGAAAGAATTCCATTTACACATCAATTATAGTTAAACTGACTATTATCATTATCAAGTTTTCATTTGGGTCCAAGTCATTTGTATATTACCATTTAGTATAATTCCATTAAGATTCTGATTAATCAAACAACTTATCTGCTAATTTAAGTTGATCTGCATTTTACAGTTTCTTTTAAATGCCTTAAGTTACATAATATCCAACAACAGAATTTCCATGTTCTTGATCGTATGAATTACAAAACAATATTTCGTCTTTTCTGAAAGGATGTATTATAAGAAACGTTCATTTAATAAGTAAAATGTTATTGACAATCCGTAAAATGACTGTTTCTAGAGTAAACTGCATTTCGGGTGCTAAAATAGGAGTTACAGTCAGTGAGTGCATGAATGAATTTCAAGTTGTTTCTATGACGTTTTATCCTCATATAACGATTTAATTGTATATTAAACAATACTGCTGTTTTGCAAACATTAGCACGAGCTCGTCAGAAAGAAGGACACCGAGAACCAGAAGATCAGAAAAGATCTCGAGCTATTGACCATTCAGTACGAGGGACAGGAATCTAGCATGAGAAAAAAGCACCAAGAGGCTCTCAATGATCTCTCTGATCAAGTAGACTATCTCCAGAAAACTAAGCACAGGTAGGCTGGAGAAAGGTGCATATATGTGTCTATAACTCATTTCATGTTATGTCCACGTGTTGATAAGTGTTTGTGTGTTCGTCTATATCATTATTTCGTCTACACATATCTAACATTTTCATCCCATCAGGCCACAATCGTTATAAAGAAGGAAACAGAAATTGTAAAGCTCAGGAAAGATATCGAACTATTGACTATCCAGTATGAATCACAGGAATCTAGTATGAGGAAGAAACACCAGGAGTCTTACAATGACCTCTCCGACCAAGTAGATTATCTCTCCAAAACAAAGAGCAGGTTCGCCAAAAATTCCAGCCAGTAGAATAGCTGTTGATACGTCAGTGACATAAACTTTAAAATTATAAAATCACACCGAAGTCAGATTTCTGACCATTCTTTCAAACAAATGCAATTTATCATTTCTGATGGATATCTTTTGTTTATCATACAAATTGCATTCGTTTGTACCTTTCAACACACTTATTTTGCCATGTTTTCTGTTTATTTTCACTTAAAATTATTATAAACAATTCATTGACGTATCAAATAATACCACAATGGCACTTTGCAGTGACTGCTGAAGTTAAACCAGCATTTGCAATAGCATCCAGATGACCTTGTTGTTTTGATGCGAAAACAAAACGTTTACAAACACTTTCCTGACCATACCTCATAACCTCTCCATTTCACCCTGTTTCATCCTCTTTCAACTAAATCAGCTTCCATTTCCTTGTTTCAGGTTTAATCTTCCGTTTTATTATTAATATTTGAAAATCGCATAACAACTGAAAGCAAATTAGTTTTCTACCATTAACACTTTAATTTTTCCTCTCTGAAGTTTGTTTGCAGTGGATTTTATTCTTAACGCTTTCAACATTTTTTTTTTAAAAAGGTGAACATATTTTTCTAAATTACTATCTATTAATACTTCGAATAATAACTCACGTATTATCTAATATTTCAAGATAATTACAGTATTTTTAACATTTTTGTTTCTTTTTCTTATAAAATTGTAAATGAAAATCGCCTCTATCGCTCCTTCAAACAGTATTTTATTATATAACGTTATTGACATATTTCAATAATTCAGAGTTGAGAAGGAAAAGAGCACTCTCCTCATTGAAATCGACAACTTGCAAGGAATCAACGAAGCTCTTTCAAAGGGAAAGGTAAGGGAGACAATTTGTATTACTATTTTCGAAATGTAAGCAGTAATTTGATTTGCCTCCCCTTAACTGTTATCTGAACTTGTTATATAAAATCAACGGAATATGTGATAAAGAAATGATTTTATACACGGATGTATACAAAATAGATAAACTACTTTCTTATACTTAAATAAAATAAATGTTTTTATTATTCTATGTGTTAGAACATGTCATTAAAAGTGTACATATACGATTTTAAAATGCTTTACACAGTACTAGTTCATAGTTTCTGAAATCTTTTGCGTATTGCACTGAAACAAAAGAAGGCGCTTTTCATACAGAGACAATGTTGTTACATTTCAGGCCTCTTCTGATGCTAAGGTTGAAGCTCTTGATGCATCTTTGGCTAGACTGAAGGCTCAGGTCGATGATCTCACCAGGTACTAATTCATAAAAATAAATCACTAAACTATAATACCATGACAACGCTATTATTTCAAGTGAGCACTTCTAGTATCTAACAAGTCAGTAACTTGATGTACGAATATTTCTTTGTGCAATACAAAATCAAAATTTTAATTTCACTGCGTACTCATTGCTCGTATAAGATCGTAACATTATCAATTAATAATGGAATTCGACTCGCTAATGTATAGTAAAAGTTATTTAAGTATATGGAATGTTATGATTTTAAACATCCTCTCCATAGCCCTCTAAAGAGACTATTTCTTTGGAACTGCATTTCCATTTTTCAATGGTGAACTGTTGCTACCAATTTAACCTCTCTGAAGAAAATTTCTCTAAACAACAGCTGAAATTTGCATCTCCCAAAGGTTTTGTTCTGTAATTTTGTCTTATTGATCTAAGCCGTGCAAACATGCTTAATGTACCCGATCGTTGGAATAAGTTGTAAAATAAATTAGATTTTTCTTCTTTAATGAATTCTCTATTGATTTTTACAGACAATTGAACGATGCCAACGGCGCCAAAGCCCGTCTCACCAAGGAGAACTTTGACCTTCAACACATGAACCAGGAACTCGACAGCGCCAACGCCTCTCTTGCTAAATCCAAACAGAGCCTTCAGTTGACATTGGATGACCTCAAGAGACAACTTGATGATGAATCCAGGGTAAGTTCTGCACTAACATCATTTCAGAGTTGTTGCCATCAATGAATTGACTAAATGCCTTTATTCATGGAGCAAAATAGTCCAACACATTAAATGCGTTTCGGGTACAATATCAAAGTTATGATATTATAATGTACGATTAATAAATACAATACTTACCATTAGATGAAATAATATGACGCAAATAATTCTACAACGCTTACTTTCACTTGTTCATTCTATATATGTATTCTATTACTGTTGTTAATATGTATTGTGTTTTATAATTACAGCAAAGACAGAACTTGCAGGTACAAATTGCAGCTCTCCAGGCCGACTATGACAACTTGAACGCTCGTTACGAAGAGGAATCCGAAAATGCTTCCATGTACAGACAACAGGTATTGATCACAACATTATCTTTTAACTCATCGTTTCAGTTGTAAACTAAAATATTTTCATCGCAACAGGGTTTGTCAATTAATATTCTGTTCAAATCATCGAAACTATATTTGACAGCCGTATGATTAAACGGCTAAGGTTATTCCGCTGACATTGTTAACTATGCATCGGGTTTTTTTTTGCTAAAACATCCAGAAACAAGCGACATTTTAAGCGGTATATCCTTATTGAAAAGCTCGTGATATGTGGTATATAGTTTTCTACATTTTTCTATGAGTGTGTATATTATAACTAAAACCGTTTTTATTTCGGTGTACAAAAAACTTAATTCAGGTTTGTAAAGCAGAGTGAAGTAGTATGAATATTTTTCGATTTTCAAGTAATAAATTTAAAAGAACATACAACACGATGTATGCAAGTAGTGTAACATTTGATTTCCTATCTGTTTAACAGTACAGCAAGATTCAGGCCGAGTTCGCTACCACCAAAACCAAGCTCGAGAAGGACTTGATGACCAAGACCGAAGAATACGAAGACATCAGGTAAATCCACTTACAATATATACTTATTCTATATACCATCTATCAGTTACATCAGATAGATTAACATCATGCTTCTAGTTTGTTGGATCAAGCGTTTTCCTTTCACACGCACCACGCGAGTTCTAACAAACCTATCTGGTCTTGGAACTTCTCTGTCGTCACTCGGGTGGAGTGCAGCGCTGTTTCTCTTTCAAACTCAAATGTGTTCCGTTTTCTACAACATTATCATTAACAGTTTAGTTTTGCGCATTGGTCTGTTCTGAGTTAAGATCAGGTAGACTGCTCTAGAATGTGGTTATTCAAACACCATCAATAAAGGTAACACGCAAAATAAACTGTCCAATATATGGTTTAAATTCGCGATTAATCACATTTCTTATGGATTAAAATATAGTGACTCTATAGTACAGTAATACATCACATCACAGTATAGACATGACTATCTATGAATGCTTCACTAACAACTGATCACTAATATTTGATGGAACACTAATAGAGCAGTATGTCCAATATACCCTTGCTATTCACACAATTGTTGCTCATCATTTACCATAGAATCAATGCTAAAATAAGTGACTTACACAATTGTACTATGTATTTAACAGACGCAGACTGAGCGTGAAGATCCAGGAACTCGAGGATATGGTTGAGCAACAGAGACAGAGAGCTGCCAACTTGGAGAAGGCCAAGAACAGGCTCACTGTTGAACTCCGTGAAGTCACCATTGAACTCGAAAATGTAATAGTCCCACCATCAGTTTATTCGATTTTATCGAAAACACGAAATGATTTATATCAATTAGTTCTTTACTAATTATTGATTCATTTAGGGAACGTCTACATTGAAATAATACGGCTTGCAAGCATTTTCTCTATAGTAGTCAATATTGCACACTATTTGCCTGTATTAACTTCCAAAATAACAAAGATTCGCACTTTTCCATCGACAAGGATGGATAATAAATGTTTGGTTCTGATCGATTTTCCGAAACTGTTGTTATTTTGTTTTAAATTTGAATACACAGACTACTTTTTCCTTATGTTTTGTATTTGCATTGAAACTAAATACTTTTCTACACATTTGTCTTATGCTGATATGATGTTAGCTAACCACAAATATCTTTACATTTGCAGACTCAGATCATTGTCCAGGACCTTACCAAGAGGAATAGACAGCTCGAGAACGAGAACGCTGTCCTCGTGAAACAGGTGACTGACCTTTCCGCTGAGAACCAGGGACTCCGCGCTGATAAGGCCTCTCTCGAACAAGAGGTCTACAGGCTCAAAGTTTCCAACGCCGAACTCCACGAGAAGAACGCCAATTTGGAACGAGAGAATAAGGCACTTTCGGGTAAGAGGAAAAGGGTTGCTACCTATCTGTGCTTTTGAAATTAATAGGTTTTAAGCTGCTCATATTGATTGGTCGCTAGGTTCTATAAACGCTTTGAAATGATCATTAGTTGACGTTAGCTATTAGCAATTAATTTGTGATTTGAAGTGAATGAAATTAATGTGGCAACATAAAAAGATATTTTCGGTACTTCTAAATTAAACGCTTTCTGATCGATGTGTTTTGTCGGAACTTAATTAAAAACGAGAATAAGAAATAGAACAGTCACTATTGCACATGTAACCCTTCTTTAAACATAAATATTCTCATTACATATGACTTGTTAACATCAAAGTGTACATATTACTTCACAGACCAACTTCGTGAAGCTAATAACGCATTGAAGGACGCTAACAGAAGAATCAACGACTTATCCTCCGCCAACGCCGCTCTTACTGCTGAACGTGACAATCTCGCCGCTGCTCTTCGTGACACCGAAGATGCTCTTAAGGATGCTGAAAACAAACTTGCCAACGCCAACGCCGCCCTCCAGGCCCTCCGTGCCGAAATGGAACAGAGACTCCGTGAGAAGGATGAAGAGATTGAAGCCGTTAGGTGAGTTCAGTTGCAACGACTCATTAAAGCCTGGGTCCGACGTACTTAGCATTGTTCAATTTATATAAGACCATATCCCGTGGCCGAGTGGTTAAGACATCACACATTGGGAGCGGGAGGTCGAAGGATCGAATCCCAGTAGGGGTCCGCTCTGGTATGGCCGGTTAGTTAAACAATGGTTACCGTGTACCTGGTGATTGACATTAAAGTTTAAGAATCGGGAAGTTAATTTGCTTGGAAAGTAAGTGACTCATAAGTCTAGAAATGGCTGGCCAATTCAGTAAGATAAATAAACACTTTTTATTGCTCATTTGACATGAAGAGAAGTTTGCATAGGAATCCAAACAAGGTTCTATCAGTTCATTTTAGTATCCATATAAACTATTTCCATACATGTATATTACTTGAATACCAACGTATACAACCATGACCTAACATAGTTTTCAAGGTACGTTTTATAAATTAGTGTTATTCAAGATATCTAAACCCGTTGGCAATTGAATTTGATTATTTGCATTTTGGTTTTACATAATAAGGAACTGCTAAACGTCAGACTTCAATCGTAGCAGTTAGAAATTGTATTTCTGGGTGATCTAGGTTATTGATGATATAAGATATGTTGTTGGCAAATCAATTGACTAGTTCAATAATAATATTTCATTAATATGGAATTTGATTTGAAGATACGTAGACTTTATAGACAATACACTAGTGCAAACTAATTGAAACTATAAAGCGAGTTCAATGGATCTGTTTAACAGAGACTCTTTACGCGTACACCTGATATAAACCGTGCAATGTTGCTTATGTTCGGCATATGTGAACAAAATATTTGATTTATGAAGCGATAACAGAACTATGTGTATATTACTGGAAAGTCAGATGTTGTGGGTGATAATGGATTTCGCCTCGTGTTAAATAGCACGCCTCGAACGATTCGCCCTTCAAAATCTTATTCCCACCTTTAATACGAAAGACCAGCTGTTATAAACATAAGAAAAGTTGGTACCTTGCGTTTCTTATCTTCTCTGGAATTTGTAAGCATATATATTGAAGTATTCTGGACATACGCCAAGCATCGTACACAGTATAACATACCTCAGCCAATAGTATCGTATACGTGTGTGCTCTGTCTATGTTTAAGATATACATAAAACATTCCATTAATGTTTTGGCGAGAGGCCCCAACATTACATATGTAAATTTAACGCTACAGATATAAACAGGGAAAAAATATAAACAATTTTAACACTCATTATGATAACTTGCTGAGTCGGGGGAATTTTAGATATAAAATAAAAAATGACTGATGATATTTTGGAAATTAGATAAATTTATACCTGAACAGTTGCGACCTGAAGCTATTTCTGCAGCAGAGAGAACGAAAACAGCATACGCATGAAATAAATCAGTTATTTTTACCACCCTTCGCTCAAAATATGTTGTAAAACAGTTGGTAACAGCGTGTACTAAACTAAACAAACGTGCTGTGAGATAGGCGTAAATAGTAACTGAAATAAAGTTACATCAAGGTTAAACAAATCCTCGATTATATGAAAACATTCAAAGCCGAATAGAAAGGTATGATGGTATGTGTAATATAATGCACCCAATGTTTGTATTTACTGGGAAAACGGCTTAATACTCCAGAGAAAATGAAAATCATGTAAAGCTCATCTTGATCATGAGAATACTCATATTAGGTTGATCTGATCTATATATATCCAGTAACTGTCTATATTTTAATGAGAAACGATGTGCCTCTATTGAGGTAATTTGCTAACAAGCTTTAAAGATAAAAATCTGGGGGTTTCCGCACTGAAGGTCGAATGCGTCTTGATAAAAATCGCTCAACAACCATGAATTGTAACATTTTAGTCGAACCGTTTTCATAGAAACTCTTTAAACAAACGAACGATGGATGGTAGACAAATGGATGTTCGAAAAATTCGCGTAGGGAATTATGCATTGACTATAACGTATGTTTTATATCGATAAATTATAGATAATTAATTGATTAGATATAATAAATAACTGTAATATGGCATTTGGTTGAATAAATACGATCATATAAGATAGGAACTGGAAGAATTAGGTAGGAAAGCTATTCACTTAGTGTATGTTGTTAGAAGAAAGGGCAACCAGGATTTACATTTTCTTTTGAGTAAATTATTTCAAATGGAAAATCAGTAAGATGAATTTCAAATTTCCTTCGATTGCTGTGCATTTCGAAATCAACTGAATTAGCTCTCGGATATATCGGAATCAGTTAAATTACTATTGATCAAATATCAATATTGTATGCGATGGAAGTTAATGAGATGTGTTGTTTGTTTTCACAGAAAGAGCGGCCAGCGTGCCATTGAAGAACTCCAGCGCACTCTGGTGGAGGTTGAGACACGTTACAAATCCGAGATCTCTCGACTCAAGAAGAAATACGAAACTGACATCCGTGAACTCGAGGCAGCCCTTGACAACGCTAACAGAGCTAATGCTGAATATCTTAAGCAGATCAAATCTCTCCAAGCCAGAAACAAGGTATGTTTGTCACTATATTAATATTGCCAATCGTTTAAAAAAAAGTAAATAAGTACTATTTCAGTCAGATGTTCACACCAATGTATACTTTGTTTATCTAACACTACTTGATAGTAATATTTTATCAGAATTTTTATTACGATAGTAAAACTATTAGCTGATAAGATATGGTCACTGTTTGTGAACATGTCTAATATATATAAATATGGCGTTGAGTTAGAAATGTTACTGTCATGTTTCACCGCTAAAGAGTAGTATACGCATATGCGTTTTGATGAAAAAAAAAATTGAATGTTTCATTCTTAGTACCAACACATTTCTATTGGGCAACTTTTCTCTTATCTAGGAACTCGAAGCCGCCCTCGAGGATTCTAACCGCCTTTTGGACGACTGCCGCTCTCAACTCTCCATCTCCGAGAGGAAGCGCATCGCATTAGCAACCGAGCTTGAAGATATCCGAACGATTCTTGAATCCGTAAGTAACAGCGGTTTTTATTTGAAACTTTGTTTACTTCACATTAGTGTGTGTTCTTAAAATTTTGGTAAGTCTGTTTCGAACTCAGGCATTCCCACCTTTCAGTTAATGGAATACATTTCAAGTTTACGCAGTGCGTATGTTTCCATTTGTACGCAAGACTAATGACCAGAAATGTTCGCTCTATTAATTTGAATCTTCCATTGCTAAGCTTTTAAAATAAAATATACTTTGTTTGTCTACAGGCCGAGAGAGCTCGCAAGAACGCTGAAAATGAACTCCACGACACCACTGTCCGTCTCACTGAAATCACCATCCTGGTCACCACCCTCACCAACGACAAACGCCGCATGGAAGCTGACATTGGCGCCATGCAATCCGATCTTGATGATGCCATCAACGGCCGCAGCGCTGCCGAGGAACGTGCCGACAGATATCAGGCTGAGGTGAACAGACTTGCTGAGGAGCTCAGACAAGAACAGGAGAACTACAAGAACGCCGAATCTCTCCGCAAACAACTCGAGATTGAGATCAGAGAAATCACCATCAGATTGGAAGAGGCTGAAGCCTTCGCCACCAGAGAAGGCAAGAGACAGATTGCCAAGCTCCAGGCTAGAGTAAGGGATAATTCTAAAAAAAATATAACATTTGACTATAGCTATTGAAAATTATTGCTTTAATTTAAAATAACACATCTTTATTTTTAATAAGTGCTATGCTATCCCGAACACATCGAACATACCGGAAAACTTTGAAAATGTCTCCCTTTTACCTACACTAAGACAAAATATCTGGTTTGCCTGCGATAAGTTTTATGTCGCATTATCTATATTAACTTTATCTTTTAGATCCGTGACCTCGAGGCTGAATATGAGGCTGAACAGCGCCGTTCTCGCGAATCCCAGGCTGGTATGCGCAAGGTTGAACGCCAATACAAAGAATTAGTTGTCATGGTCGATGACGACAAGCGCCGCGTTGCTGAATTGTACGGCTTGAACGATTCTCTTAACCTTAAGATCAAGACTTACAGAAGACAGATCGAAGAGGCTGTATGTATTTATATTTGTGTTCCCCTGTCAATGCAGTTCATTTATGATGAATTCTTGAATTGAAAATACTTCTCTTATCAATTTTGGTACCATCCTAATTAAATAAAAAAACTGTTGATTATATACGACATCACGAAGTAGAAACCGCACGGATTGTTATAAAAGAACGTATGTTGTCTTGACCATTGCCGATCTGCATTTGAGTAAAGTTTGTTTAACTTTATTGAAGAATGGTTCAATTCGAAATGCTTAGAACTACTTAGATTTAAAAAATAAGATTTCATGATTCGTTAAATAACTGACGTATCTAAAACATGTATCTGTCAAGAAAAATGTCGCCGTTATACGGGAAATATTTGAATTTCGATTTATACATATCCATTTGTTCTACAGGAAGAGGTAGCCAACATTGCAATGAACAAATACAGAAAAGCCACTACATTGATAGAAGAGGCTGAAGGCCGCGCCGACCACGCCGAGAAGAACTTGCAAGTCGTTCGCCGCGCAAGATCCATGTCTGTTTCCAGAGAAATCACCCGAGTTGTTAGAATGTAAATTTTAGAGTAAGTATGATATGTTTAATTTTATTAATTGTAATTCATTTTTTCTAAAATTTTAGCCACCTTTATTATATGTTTTGTCGAAACTATGACCGTGAGAGGGCATATTTTTTTTAATTAACTTTAACCAGTCTATCAAAATTTGCATCTGGCAAAAAAAATACATCATGGAAGGCTTTCAACTGCAACTTCGGATAGCGATTAACAATGTTCAGCCTATCCATATTTCATTTAAATTAAGTTTTTCGGCATGATGATAGATAAATTTGTATTGAAAAAAATGAGTGTCGGAATTAAATTCTTAAATAATAAACGGAAACGAAACATGTGCTGATAAATTATTTTAAGACATTTTGAGGAACTTTATCAAAAACAGAGATAGCGTATGTAAATATTGATTTCGAGAAATAAAGCATTCTTTCTAGAAATTTAAATATATTGTTGCCTTGGCAATTATTTTGACGTATTTCCGGATTCCTAATACTTTTTTGTTTTTCTTTGCAGGTTTGATAAGAACATTTTCCAATTTTGAGATCTTTCGGATCAAAAACATTGCAAGTTTGTGTAAATGTTATTTATGAATGACACTTCATGAAATACCCCCCGTTAAAAAAGCTATTTATTACATTTGTTGAACAAATTGTATGTGTTGGTGTACTGCAAGAATGTGTTAGCTCAATTCTCTTCA
This sequence comes from Mactromeris polynyma, assembly GCA_032209605.1. NCBI lineage: Eukaryota > Metazoa > Mollusca > Bivalvia > Venerida > Mactridae > Mactromeris > Mactromeris polynyma. The sequence goes on along the minus strand of JASFXZ010000006.1, from coordinate 9,209,492 downwards.
ACCTACATCGGCGTGCAATTGGTTCCTGTTTCTGGAATACAGAACATTACGCGGTGCAGGATTCCAGCAACCGAAAGGAACGCCGATATGACGTCATCACATTGTTGCTTCATTTTGGCAACTCCATGCATGCGTTCAGCAGTGGGAAAATTTCAACGGATTTTAGTTTTTGTGTTAGATAGTACATCAACAAAGATAATCTGAGTAAATTCTTTGAATTTCTCAAAATAATAGGCCATGTGCAATAAAGTTATAGATAGTTATTTTGTTTCCAATTTGTGATAAATGGGAAGAATTTTCTTTGACGGTGTATGTATTTATTTTTGTTACTATTTACAAACTATAGATACAATATTTGCTTGATTGACTAAATTGGTGAGATGTTAATCGTGTACAGATCTGGGCTGTTTAAGTCGTTGATACTTGTCTACCTTGTCTATGTGTCCTTAGCCTCCAAAATGCTTCAAAATCATTAATGTCCATACGGCGGTATATCCGAAATACGGGTGTATCCGAATATGGTCAGACTGTTGCAAAATTTCATTGTCATTTTACATTGATTTCTTATTTAAAACGTTAATTATAGTAATATTTTCGGTTTTTGATGGGTAAATAAGGAACTTTTGATCTTACTCCTGCAAATCATAACAATTGATGTCATGTACATAAAATGTGATTGAGGTTTTTTTTGCAGAGATAAAAAATAAAATCGTATGTTGCTGCTTTTATAATGTCTTACTTCATTTATATTCAGTACAATAATTGTACACTACACTGGATCTTCGCACGAGTCGAGATTATACAAGTCACAACGTCAACTTAAACTTAAAACTAATATGGAAAATTCGATAAAACAATTCGTGTTAAGAGGCAACCTGTCGAGAGCGGGCCGCTCATGAGCAGCAATCGCTCTTCAACGACAGTATCAATTGTCCAGCAGTAAATGCGTTGTACCAATCAAACCTCTCTAGAGCAACAACCTCTCAACAACAGACGAAATTTACTTTTCCCAAAAAGTGTAGCTCGGGAGAGTGCACTGCATATTCGAGAAATACAAGAATTACACGCTTCACCGTAAACTCACTTTGTGAAGAATGAAAAACAAATATTGTAAACTCTGCCAGAATCCATCGCAGTGAAATGCATTGTGTCAGTTGGTAGACGTCAACTGTGCAGATTTTCAGCATCATTTACATACGAGTATCAAACACAATTCTCGTCGCACACTTATAAAACACAACAGTGACATACAATTTTTCCACAAAAAACAACAGTGTACACGTTCGCACACTGGTAATCCAGTCAAAGGAATAGGAATAAATTTAAGTATCACTATTTCAAAACCAAATACAGTCAAACATCAATAATAAGACCACTATTAGTTCTGATGAATGTCGCTCTTTCGGGAGGTCTGACTATTGATTAAAAATATGGAAGAAAAAATAAAAACCTTTCAATAGAAATACGTTTTGTATTGATGAGGTGGTTGTATTTTCAAGGAAGACTTCAAGTGATATTTGATTGTAACCTTATACACACTATGGTGTTTTAAAGGAAATAATGATTTGACAAACAAAAGGAACACAAATCATTTCAAACAATCAATTTTATTGACAATGTAGCAACTCTAACTTTTGTAGAAAATCAAATCTTTCGGTATTGTCGGTTCACATAAAACACTTTTTGGAACATCGCTGATAGACATACTACTAGCGGTTGGTGGCTTCCTTGTCAATATATCCTGCAGTAACTTATTTCTATATTCAAACCATTTCCTATTCTCTTGGAACTTGGCATACACAGCCTTGTTAGATGGTAGGGCATTTTCTCTGTCCTTAGTTAGTCTACGAAGTTGTTCCGACTTTCCTTGGATACTGAATTGAGCTGCGTTTATGATCAGTAACTCGGATTTACCACGTGATATGATAAATGTATCTCTTAGATTTTCTCCTGAAGAAAATAATATTTTGGTTAAAGAAACTTGCGAACTTTAATCGTTAGTGTCTGGTAATAGTATACGAGCCGGTTTGGCTCCATGACTGCGCATGCGTGGCGGCCATCTTGAATCTATTTTAGTCTCATTATTTCAAAACCACCATACAAGTATAGCATCAACCTCACTCCACGCTAGTGACGTACAATGGCCTATTCAATTGTCAAAATTATGCCCATTATTCTATCATCGTTTACTACTTCTGAGGCCGTTTTCACGATAACTCAAAATCATTACGCCCATAAGAGATTCACCGAAATAACACACTGATAAACAGCTAATACTTGATTCAGTTAGAATCGATGATTATGCGCCTACGACTTATGCTGACTAATAACTTATCATAGTTCGAGTTATCGAGTCGAGATTGCGGTAGCTGCATATCCGTTATTAAATACATGATTGTATACATATGATATAGTTATTAAAAGGATAGAGATGACGTATGTGCCAAAATGAAATACATACAATTGAACAAACGTTCATATTCCACAGTTTGGCATTATATACTAGGACATATGGTCTATGTTAACTATATGAGTCAATAAACACGATCAAGGACAGAGTTAACTTTTGAAAAGGAAAGTTTTACTATGTTATACTTAATAGTGTTATTATCAACATTTACATTCATGTAAGACGTGAACCATTTATCATAAACGTGGCGAAAATGTAACGGCTTTACGACGGAATCTGAGGTCCATATATTGATTCTACGAAATGTATCTATATAGTGATATAGCTAAATACAAACTTACCCACTCCAAAATAGTTGCCGGAATTTAAGGTTGTGACCGTCAGAAACCGAGTCTCGTTTCGTTTTATTCGTCTATTCTTACAATATTGCTTATTGAGAAAACCTGATTGTTTCTTTGCGGCAAGCGGTAACAAGATAGCTGGTCTCTGATATGGTGACTGTTGTCGCACTACCAGGATACGTCGAACAATCTCACATTTTCCTTTGCTGATAAAATACACACTATCTGTTGGTCCATCTATATCCCCAATAATAACCTGAAAACATCGCAGGTTGACGTTTAAGAGTGATTATATCACTAATTAGTATTGTTGAAGTGTAGTATAATTGTAAATAGACATTAATCGACTAACCAGTCACGTGCACGTATTTCTCTGGAATGGCCCCTATTTAATTAGGTTTTGTTTGGCGGTTTTTACCTGAACATCTTAATTCAAGTATTGCCTTACTTAAAATGACAAAATGTGATTCAAAACTTTTATTCAGAACACTTAAATTGTATAACACATTCGAATCCAGTAAATTTCGTGCGAGCGAGTAATCAAGTAACAAAATAAAATATTATTATATATTTGATGCTTTATGACGACACAAGAATTGAAATACTTCTTATTTCCGAAAGCTTACCTCAGATATGCAAATAGTTTCATTTATCATTGCTGTAAATCATCGTAATTTTAATATTTATTTATAAAATAACTCAGCATCATAGCAGCGCAATTTCTCAATTGCACGGCAATACTCACACTGTTGTTAGCATATGCTTTAAGTTCTGAGGAATCGGCACACCCCTGTAACTGTTTGTCTGTCCATTGATCGAAATGCTCAGATGATCGAAGGAAGCCGAATCTCAGGTTACAATCTCGTTCCCAATGAGATCTCAAAGCTTGATTGAATTCTGCTTTACTTAAACTAAGAAATTCTGACGAACCTGTGAATGACAAGAAAATAACTTTATTTGTATACATGCGCGTCTAATGTTCCATAAATAAGGATGATTAACTTTGCAATAATTGACGACAAACGACTGCACAAGTCCAGTTTCGTTAAGCAGAATGTTCAAATGAAACATTATTTGTTCACCAAACACAACGCATAATGACAACAGATTCCATAATGTTCCTTACGTACAGATGATTTTCAATTAAGGAGATGATGATTCAGTACATTGATCATGATCTAGACATGTTGGTTTTGTTTGCTTCCATCGGGTTTTACGCAGTTTTTTTAACAATGTTTCACTCAGATATGGCGGTCAGTTGACCTAACCATTTTTCCTGGAATTAATTATCAACCAGTACTAATTTACTCCTCCGCAAACCAAACAACTGACAACTTCTCCACATATGGAGGACAAGACCATAGCCAATGTCACGGTAGCATATGACCTGCACGTCCCGGGAATCGAACCTGGATCTGCGGGTGTGACAGTCTATACCACCTGAGCTAGACATGTTGGCGATGACAGCTTTCCAAATAGAGTTGTCAGTGAAACGTTATTAACAAATGGTGATGATTTTTCATTGACAGTTGTCAGTGAAACGTTATTAACAAATGGTGATGATTTTTCATTGACAGTTGTCAGTGAAACGTTATTAACACATAATGATGATATTACATTACAGTTGTCAGAAACATACTACCAAGTAGTATTGGTAATGCGGTGATGTCAATTCAAGATACATGTTTTCAAGGAATACTGGCGATACCGCTATTTCATTTTGCGTTATCAGATACACGTCGTCAAAGCATGGTTGAGATAGCACTAGCTCATACATGTATATATTTTAGCAGACAGAAAACGTTGTAAATGAACATCAGTGAAGACTTTCGAGTTGTAAGAAACACATCACCAATGCGTGTTGATGATAAGGTAATGTCAAAATCCAGTAGGCAAGTACACGTTGCTTAGATGACAAGTCCATGTTGCCAAGACATGCTGGTGACGACGTTATTTCATTTCAAGTCGCCAGAAACGCATTGCCACTGCATGTAAGTGGTGGCGTTATTCATTCTGAGTTTAAAGTTACACGTTTTATATGTGTAAAAGTGATAACGTTATTTCATTTCGAGTTGCAAGTCCACGTTGTCGAGGTATGTTGGTGATGACATCATTTCATGTCGAATTGTCAGCTTCAGGATGTAAATGTACCACGGCCAAGGCGTAATGGTGATTACCTTATTTCATCTCGAGTTTCAAGTACATGTCACTAAGGCATACTAGAGATAACATTCCTTCATATTGAGCAGTCCAAAATACGTTCCAATGCATGTTGGTGGTGACATTGTTACTTTCCGAGTTGGCCGCTACACGTTGTCAGGGCATAATGATGATGCCGTTATTTCATTTTGCGCTATCAAAATCACGTTATCAATGCATGCTTGTGATGAATTAATTTCATTTCGAGTTATCAAGTGCACGGACCATTGGTAATGACTTCATATCAATCTGAATTTCACTAGTTGCATTGTAAAGGCTTCTTGGTGATGACGTTATTACATTTCGAGCACTCAGTAACACGTTTCCAAGGCTTCTTGGTGATGACGTTATTACATTTCGAGCACTCAGTAACCCGTTTCCAAGGCTTTTTGGTGCTGACGTTATTTCATTTCGAGCACTCAGTAACACGTTTCCAAGGCTTCTTGGTGATGACGTTATTACATTTCGAGCACTCAGTAACACGTTTCCAAGGCTTCTTGGTGATGACGTTATTACATTTCGAGCACTCAGTAACCCGTTTCCAAGGCTTCTTGGTGCTGACGTTATTTCATTTCGAGCACTCAGTAACACGTTTCCAAGGCTTCTTGGTGATGACGTTATTACATTTCGAGCACTCAGTAACACGTTTCCAAGGCTTCTTGGTGATGACGTTATTTCATTTCGAGCACTCAGTAACACGTTTCCAAGGCTTCTTGGTGATGACGTTATTTCATTTCGAGCACTCAGTAACACGTTTCCAAGGCTTCTTGGTGATGACGTTATTACATTTCGAGCACTCAGTAACACGTTTCCAAGGCTTCTTGGTGATGACGTTATTTCATTTCGAGCACTCAGTAACACGTTTCCAAGGCTTCTTGGTGATGACGTTATTACATTTCGAGCACTCAGTAACACGTTTCCAAGGCTTCTTGGTGATGACGTTATTACATTTCGAGCACTCAGTAACACGTTTCCAAGGCTTCTTGGTGATGACGTTATTACATTTCGAGCACTCAGTAACACGTTTCCAAGGCTTCTTGGTGATGACGTTATTACATTTCGAGCACTCAGTAACACGTTTCCAAGGCTTCTTGGTGATGACGTTATTACATTTCGAGCAATCAGTAACACGTTTCCAAGGCTTCTTGGTGATGACGTTATTACATTTCGAGCAATCAGTAACACGTTTCCAAGGCTTCTTGGTGATGACGTTATTACATTTCGAGCACTCAGTAACACGTTTCCAAGGCTTCTTGGTAATGACGTTATTACATTTCGAGCACTTAGTAACACGTTTCCAAGGCTTCTTGGTGATGACGTTATTACATTTCGAGCACTCAGTAACACGTTTCCAAGGCTTCTTGGTGATGACGTTATTTCATTTCGAGCACTCAGTAACACGTTTCCAAGGCTTCTTGGTGATGACGTTGTTACATTTCGAGCACTCAGTAACACGTTTCCAAGGCTTCTTGGTGATGACGTTATTTCATTTCGAGCAATCAGTAACACGCTCCCAAGGCAAGTTAGATATGACGTTATTTAATTTCCAGCAATCATCGCCACGATACCAAGGCATATTTGTTATTTCGAGCAATCAGAGACACGATACCAAGGCATATTTGTTATTTCGAGCAATCAGGGACACGATACCTTGGCATATTTGTTATTTCGAGCAATCAGGGACACGATACCAAGGCATATTTGTTATTTCGAGCGATCAGGGACACGATACCAAGGCATATTTGTTATTTCGAGCAATCAGGGACACGATACCAAGGCATATTTGTTATTTCGAGCAATCAGGGACAGGACACCAAGGCATATTTGTTATTTCGAGCAATCAGTGACACGATACCAAGGCATATTTGTTATTTCGAGCAATCAGGGACACGATACCAAGGCATATTTGTTATTTCGAGCAATCAGGGACACGATACCAAGGCATATTTGTTATTTCGAGCAATCAGGGACACGATACCAAGGCATATTCGTTATTTCGAGCATTCAGGGACACGATACCAAGGCATATTTGTTATTTCGAGCAATCAGGGACACGATACCAAGGCATATTTGTTATTTCGAGCAATCAGGGACACATTTCCAAGGCTTCTTGGTGATGACGTTATTTCATTTCGTGCAATCAGTAACACGTTTCAAATGAAAGTTGATGATGACGTTATTTCATTCCGAGCAATTGGTAACACGTTTCCTAGGCAAGTTGATGACTACGTTGTTTCATTTCGAGCAATCATTAACACGTTTAATATGAATGTTGGTGATGGCGTTGCTCTATTTGGAGCAATTAGTTACACGTTTCCTAGGCAAGTTGGAGATTAAATTATTTCATTTCGACCAATCACTAGCACGTTTCCAATGCATGTTTGTGATTACTTTATTTTACTGCTAGCTATAAGTAACGTTTCAAATGCTTCTTGGTGATGACGTTATTCCATTCCGAGCAATTACTGACATTTTCCAAGGCTTCTTTGTGATGACGTTTTTTCCATTGAGAGCATTCAGCAACACGTTTTATAGGAATGTTGGTGATGCCGTTGATTCATTTGGAGCAATTACTAAATCGTTTCCAAGGTTTCTTGGTGATGACGTTATTTTATTTTTAGCCATCAGCAAGTCGAGTACAAGGCCTGTTGATGATGACGTTATTTCATTCCGAGCAATTAGTAACATGTTTCCATGTAAGGTTCGCGATGACGTTATTTTATTCCGAGCAATCAGTGACATGTTTACATGTTAGGTTGGCGATGACGTTATTTCATTCCGAGCAATCAGTATCACGTAAACAAGACATGTCGATGATGACGTTATTTAATTGCGAGCAATAAGTGACACGTTTCCAATGCTTCTTAGTGAAGTCGAGCAATCAGTACGACAAGTCCGAGGCCTGTTGGTGATGAGGTTATTTCATTATGAGCAATCGGCGACACGTTTCCAAGGCTTCTGGTGATGATGTTATTTCATTGCGAGGAATCAGTGACCCGTTTCCAAGGCTTCTCGGTGATGACATTACTTCGCGTCGCTGATTGCAAACAGTGAACAACGTCATCACAATGAAGTATTGGTGATGACGTTATTTCATTGTGATCAATCAGTGACAAGTTTCTAATGCATGGTGGTGAAGTCGTTGTTTCATTTGGAGCAATCAGTAACACGTCTCCAAGGCAAGTTAGTGATGACGTTATTCATTCCGAGCAATTAGTTAAACATTTCTAAGGAAAGTTGGAGATGACGTTATTTCATTGAGAGCAGTCATTAACGCGTTTTATAGGAATGTCATTTCATTTTGAGCAATCAGTGACACGTTTCCAAGGCATGTTGGTGATGACGTTGTTTCATTTGGAGCAATTAGTAACATGTTTCCTAGGCAAGTTTGATATGACGTTATTTCATTTTGAGAAATCAGTAACACGTTTCCAAGGCTTCTAGATGACATCGTTATTTTATTTCGAGCAATCAGTTACACGTTTCCAAGGCAATTTAGTGATGACTTTTTTCTTTTCTAGCAATCAGTAACACATTATCAATGCAAGTTGGTGATGATGATTTTTCATTGCAAGCAATCAGTAACACATTATTAATGCAAGTTGGTGATGATGATTTTTCATTGCAAGCAATCAGTTACACATTATCAAGACTTCTTGATGATGACGTTACTTAACTTCAAGCAATTAATATAAGGTTATCAAGGTATGCTAGTGATGACGTTATTTCATTGCGAGCTATCAGTGACACTTTTTTGGCTTCTTGGTGATTACGCTATTTCATTGCGAGCAATCAGTGACACTTTTCCAAAGCTTCTTGATGGTGACGTAATTTCATTTCGAGCAATCAGTGACATCTTTCCAATGCATGTTGGTGATGACGGTATTTTACGGCGAGCTATTAGTGGAACGTTCCCATGGTTTCTTGATGATGACGTTATTTCTCTTCGAGCAATCAGTAAAACGTTATAATGGCATGTTGGTGATGACGTGATTTCATTTCTAGCAATCAGTAACTCGTTATCAAGGCATGTTAGTTATGACGTTATTTCATTGTGATCAATCAGTGACACTATTCATTGGCATGGCGGTGATGACGTTCTATCATTGCGAGCAATCAGTAACATGCTTCCAAGTCAAGTTGGCAAGGACGTGATTTCATTCCGAGCAATCAGTGATACGTTTCCAAGGCTTCTTGGTGGTGACATTATTGCGTTGCGAGCAATCAGTGACACGTTTCCAAGGCATGCTGGTGATGACGTTACTTCATCTCTAGCATCAGTTATTTCATTTCGAGCACTCAGTAACACGTTTCCAAGGCTTCTTGGTGATGACGTTATTACATTTCGAGCACTCAGTAACACGTTTCCAAGGCTTCTTGGTGATGACGTTATTACATTTCGAGCACTCAGTAACACGTTTCCAAGGCTTCTTGGTGATGACGTTATTTCATTTCGAGCCCTCAGTAACACGTTTTCAATGCTTCTTGGTGCTGACGTTATTTCATTTCGAGCAATCAGTAACACGTTTCCAAGGCTTCTTGGTGATGACGTTATTACATTTCGAGCACTCAGTAACACGTTTCCAAGGCTTCTTGGTGATGACGTTATTACATTTCGAGCAATCAGTAACACGTTTCCAAGGCTTCTTGGTGATGACGTTATTACATTTCGAGCAATCAGTAACACGTTTCCAAGGGTTCTTGGTGATGACGTTATTACATTTCGAGCACTCAGTAACACGTTTCCAAGGCTTCTTGGTAATGACGTTATTACATTTCGAGCACTTAGTAACACGTTTCCAAGGCTTCTTGGTGATGACGTTATTACATTTCGAGCACTCAGTAACACGTTTCCAAGGCTTCTTGGTGATGACGTTATTTCATTTCGAGCACTCAGTAACACGTTTCCAAGGCTTCTTGGTGATGACGTTATTACATTTCGAGCACTCAGTAACACGTTTCCAAGGCTTCTTGGTGATGACGTTATTTCATTTCGAGCAATCAGTAACACGCTCCCAAGGCAAGTTAGATATGACGTTATTTAATTTCCAGCAATCATCGCCACGATACCAAGGCATATTTGTTATTTGTTATTTCGAGCAATCAGAGACACGATACCAAGGCATATTTGTTATTTCGAGCAATCAGGGACACGATACCATGGCATATTTGTTATTTCGAGCAATCAGGGACACGATACCAAGGCATATTTGTTATTTCGAGCAATCAGGGACACGATACCAAGGCATATTTGTTATTTCGAGCAATCAGGGACACGATACCAAGGCATATTTGTTATTTCGAGCAATCAGGGACGGGACACCAAGGCATATTTGTTATTTCGAGCAATCAGTGACACGATACCAAGGCATATTTGTTATTTCGAGCAATCAGGGAGACGATACCAAGGCATATTTGTTATTTCGAGCAATCAGGGACACGATACCAAGGCATATTTGTTATTTCGAGCAATCAGGGAAACGATACCAAGGCATATTTGTTATTTCGAGCATTCAGGGACACGATACCAAGGCATATTTGTTATTTCGAGCAATCAGGGACACGATACCAAGGCATATTTGTTATTTCGAGCAATCAGGGACACATTTCCAAGGCTTCTTGGTGATGACGTTATTTCATTTCGTGCAATCAGTAACACGTTTCAAATGAAAGTTGATGATGACGTTATTTCATTCCGAGCAATTGGTAACACGTTTCCTAGGCAAGTTGATGACTACGTTGTTTCATTTCGAGCAATCATTAACACGTTTAATATGAATGTTGGTGATGACGTTGCTCTATTTGGAGCAATTAGTTACACGTTTCCTAGGCAAGTTGGAGATTAAATTATTTCATTTCGACCAATCACTAGCACGTTTCCAATGCATGTTTGTGATTACTTTATTTTACTGCTAGCTATAAGTAACGTTTCAAATGCTTCTTGGTGATGACGTTATTCCATTCCGAGCAATTACTGACATTTTCCAAGGCTTCTTTGTGATGACGTTTTTTCCATTGAGAGCATTCAGCAACACGTTTTATAGGAATGTTGGTGATGCCGTTGATTCATTTGGAGCAATTACTAAATCGTTTCCAAGGTTTCTTGGTGATGACGTTATTTTATTTTTAGCCGTCAGCAAGTCGAGTACAAGGCCTGTTGATGATGACGTTATTTCATTCCGAGCAATTAGTAACATGTTTCCATGTAAGGTTCGCGATGACCTTATTTAATTGCGAGCAATAAGTGACACGTTTCCAATGCTTCTTAGTGAAGTCGAGCAATCAGTACGACAAGTCCGAGGCCTGTTGGTGATGAGGTTATTTCATTATAAGCAATCGGCGACACGTTTCCAAGGCGTTCTGGTGATGATGTTATTTCATTGCGAGGAATCAGTGACCCGTTTCCAAGGCTTCTCGGTGATGACATTACTTCGCGTCGCTGAATGCAAACAGTGAACAACGTCATCACAATGAAGTATTGGTGATGACGTTATTTCATTGTGATCAATCAGTGACAAGTTTCTAATGCATGGTGGTGAAGTCGTTGTTTCATTTGGAGCAATGAGTAACACGTCTCCAAAGCAAGTTAGTGATGACGTTATTCATTCCGAGCAATTAGTTAAACATTTCTTAGGAAAGTTGGAGATGACGTTATTTCATTGAGAGCAGTCATTAACGCGTTTTATAGGAATGTCATTTCATTTTGAGCAATCAGTGACACGTTTCCAAGGCATGTTGGTGATGACGTTGTTTCATTTGGAGCAATTAGTAACATGTTTCCTAGACAAGTTTGATATGACGTTATTTCATTTTGAGAAATCAGTAACACGTTTCCAAGGCTTCTAGATGACATCGTTATTTTATTTCGAGCAATCAGTTACACGTTTCCAAGGCAATTTATTGATGACGTTTTTTTCTTTTCTAGCAATCAGTAACACATTATCAAGACTTCTTGATGATGACGTTACTTAACTTCAAGCAATTAATATAAGGTTATCAAGGTATGCTTGTGATGACGTTATTTCATTGCGAGCTATCAGTGACACTTTTTTTGGCTTCTTGGTGATTACGCTATTTCATTGCGAGCAATCAGTGACACTTTTCCAAAGCTTCTTGATGGTGACGTAATTTCATTTCGAGCAATCAGTGACATCTTTCCAATGCATGTTGGTGATGACGGTATTTTACGGCGAGCTATTAGTGGAACGTTCCCATGGTTTCTTGATGATGACGTTATTTCTCTTCGAGCAATCAGTAAAACGTTATAATGGCATGTTGGTGATGACGTGATTTCATTTCTAGCAATCAGTAACTCGTTATCAAGGCATGTTAGTTATGACGTTATTTCATTGTGATCAATCAGTGACACTATTCATTGGCATGGCGGTGATGACGTTCTATCATTGCGAGCAATCAGTAACATGCTTCCAAGTCAAGTTGGCGAGGACGTTATTTCATTCCGAGCAATCAGTGATACGTTTCCAAGGGTTCTTGGTGGTGACATTATTGCGTTGCGAGCAATCAGTGACACGTTTCCAAGGCATGCTGGTGATGACGTTACTTCATCTCTAGCATCAGTTATACTTATCAAGGCATGTTGATGATGACATTATTGCGTTGCGAGCAATCAGTGACACGTTTCCAAGGCATGCTGGTGATGACGTTACTTCATCTCTAGCAATCAGTTATACTTATCAAGGCATGTTGATGATGACGTTATTTCATTGCGAGCAATCAGTAACACGTTTCCATGGATTCTTCGTGATGACGTTATTTCATTGCGAGCAATGATTTACACGTTTCAAATGGATGATTGTGATGACATTTTTTCCTTGCAAACAATCAGTAACACTTCGCCACGTGTTTTTGGTAATGACGTTATTTCATTTCAACAATCAGTGACACCTTTCAAAGACTTCTTGGTGATAACGCTTTTTCATTGTGAGCAATCGGTGACACTTTTCCAAGACTTCTTGGTGATGACGTTATTTCACTGCGTGCAATCAGTGACGCGTGTCCGAGGCATATTTGTTATTTGTTTTTTCATTGCGGGCAATCAGTGACAAGTTTCCAAGGCTTCTTGGTGATGACGTTGTTTCATTATGAGCATTCGGCGACACGTTTCCAAGGCGTCCTGGTGATGACGTTATTTCATATCTAGCAATGAGTTTGACAAGTCCAAGACATGTTGGTGATGACGTTATTTCATTGCGAGCAATCAGTGACACGTTTCCAAGACTTCTTGGTGATGACGTTATTTCATTGAAAAGTCGTTGACACGTTTCCAAGGCTTCTCGCTGATGACGTTATTTTACTCCGAGCAATCAGAAACACGTTATCAAAGCATGTAGTGATGAGGTAATTTTATTGCGAGCAATTAGTAATACGTTTCCAAGGCATGTTGGTATTAACGTAACTTCATTGCGAGCAAAGTGGAACATGTTTCCAAGTCAGGTTTGCGATGACGTTATTTCATTCCGAGTAATCAGTGGCACGTTTCCAAGGCATGTTGGTATTAACGTTACTTCATTGCGAGCAATCTGTAACATGTTTCCAAGTCAGGTTTGCGATGACGTTATTTCAGTCCGAGTAATCAGTAGCACGTTCCAAAGGTTTTATGGTGATGTCGTTATTTTATTTCTAGCCATCAGCAAGTCGAGTCCAAGCATGTTGATGATGACGTTATTTCATTCCGTGCAATCAGTGACTCGTTTCTAAGGCTTCTTGGTGATGACGTTATTTCATTTCTAACCATCAGTAAGTCTAGTCAAAGGCATGTTAGTGATGACGTTATTTCATTGCGACCAATCCGTGACTCGTTACCAAGGCTTCTTGCTGATGACGCATTTTTCAATGCGAGCAATCGGTAACCCATTATCAAGGCATGATGCTGATGACGATATTTCAATGCAATGAATCAGTTACACAATACCAAGGCTTCTTGGTGATTATGTTATTTCATTTCAAGGAATCAATATAACTATATCAAGGCATGTTACTTTAACGTTATTTCATTGCGAGCAATTAGTGACACGTTTCCAAGTCAAGTAGGAGATGATGTTGTTTTTTGTTTGTTTTATTTTGAGATATCAGAAACACGTTGCATAGGAATATTGATGATGTCAGCTACACAGTGTGAAACATCACTGTAATGAAGTTATTTCATATCGATTTTACAGTTGACGTTTCCAAGGCATGTTGGTAATTACTTTATTTTATGTCCAGCTGCCAGAACACATTACGTGGTGACGTTGGTGATAATTATTATAACATAACGATTTTTCAGCTACACGTTGTCAAGGCATACTGGTGTTTCCATGGCACGTTGGAGATGAAAACTTTGACAAGGACTGATTCGAAGTTGTCGGACACACGTCGAACGGTGACGACTTTATATGAATCAGAATTTCCCTTTTCTCGTTGTCAATGCATCTAGGTAATGACGTTATTTTATTCGGAGACGTCCCGACAACGTTGTCAAGGACTGGTGATGATGACTTTATATCATTCCAAGTTGTCAAGTACACGTTGCCAAGCAGCTTGGTAATGACTTTGTTTCATTCCGAGCTGTCAGTAGCAAGTTTCCAAGGCATGTTGAAGATGACGTTTATTTTTTCAATTCGAGCTTTCAGAAACACGTTTCCAATGCATATCGTTGATGACTATGTCGTGTTGGTGATGAGAAGTTGATAATGGCGTGTTCATTCAGATTCGACCACTAGACGTCGTAAATCCGTAGGGAATGACATTTTGACACTGTCAACTCGTGTAGGTGTTGACGTTGTTTCATTAATTTAAATAACTAATTTGAACAGAAGTTGACAAGTCGAATTGTTGAATGATGAGGCGATTTCTTTCACTATCGATCGACAGACGTTTTGAAGTGGTATTGATGAAGTTGTTCCCATTAAGCAAATACTACGATGTCAAGTAGTGTTGGTGAAGACATTCTTCAATCTATTTACGACGTACACATTTAACAAACAATGCATTCAATGTTCTGTGCTAAAGACTTACCTCGGCATATCGCAGTGAATTCTCGTTTCATGTTCCGTATTAGCGCTAGTTCACCAAATGTACCACCAGCAGAAACAGTTTTCATGTGGTAACTTGTTTCTTCACCTACAAATAATAGACGACAAGACGTAAGTTTCTGAACAGGTGTAGGAATGTGAGGATTTCTTCTTTTAAATCAAAATGTATTTCACTCAAGTTCATGTTCTGCTGGTACACGTATCATTAATAATGTGTAGGATATACTCGTTTAACCTACCGATGTTCATTTCTGACTCCGGATTGTTGCCAAAATAATATTACATATCAACTTATCGACATAAAACTCATTAAAGACTATTTCAATTGCACCCCTCGACGTGAACATTACTTCTATGTACAGACATAAACGGTTGTTCTCAACGGCTTACCATTGTCTTTCATCGCGACTTTCTTCAATCAATATGTTTTCGCAAAAAAAATCTTGCTTTCCTTCTGTTCTTACAATCAGGGTTTGATGACAAGATGCTATCGATGCACTATCAGGAGCACATAGTAGAGCACACACAATCAGGGTTTGATGACAAGATGCTATCGATGCACTATCAGGAGCACATAGTAGACCACACACAATCAGGGTTTGATGACAATATGCTATCGATGCACTATCAGGAGCACATAGTAGACCACACACAATCAGGGTTTGATGACAATATGCTATCGATGCACTATCAGGAGCACATAGTAGACCACACACAATCAGGGTTTGATGACAATATGCTATCGATGCACTATCAGGAGCACATAGTAGAGCACACACTTTCCGGTTGTTTGTTCCAGTCAAACTTGGAGCAGTGGTCTGTGTTGAATTTTCAAATTACATGTATTGTCATACATATTATAAGCATTCACGATTTGAGAACAATAATGTACAATTTATTGAGTAAACATTCGAACAAGTTCGCTTACCAGTGTCAAGTTTCTCCGTCCGTTTCAAATCAGCTTCACCGGAAATGACGAAATACATCCGGCTGCCCGGATAACCCTGTTTTACTATTACACGACCTTCTTGGAAATTATCATACCACATCATGCGTACCAATCCTTGTTTAACTGATACAGGATACTTAACAAACATGGGCAGGCGTAGCAAAACTTCCTGCAATAATAGACAATGACATTATGTTGGTGAATTGTTTCACTACGGGAGTAAAAGCAAGATTGCAAAAAACTAATACAATTACCAAAACTCAAAATATCCATTTGATAATACAACCATTTAAAGACAAAATTACACGTGTTTTATATATAATCCGACTAATTTTCTGTCTTGTGTAGTGAATAAAAAATCGACAGTAGGGCGAAAATATGTCATACAACGAATATATACATTGTTATGGGTTATTTTACCTTGGTACTTAAGTATTGTCTTAAAATATATCACATTCGCATGCTGAACTTTATTTACTTATTTAGAAAAATATATGTATTTGTTATTTATTGTAATGACCATGACCCCTGTTTTCTTATTTGTGGTTGTTCAACGTGTGTTTAATTCAAATACTTTTTGTCGAATAACATGCGCAGTCAGATGATAGAGCGACAAATCTATGCAAAAATAATAAATAGGTATTTTGTAAAAATACATTGACTTTTGCATCTTCCAAAGAAACTAATCACTGTTAATGACGACACAGATCGAATAGTGTTTCATTGATTTGTCCATCGTTTTGAAGATATTATAAGCAATAAATGTGGTTGGCAAATAAATATTGCGATTGGTAACTTGCAAAGGATAAGGAGTCAGCAAATGAAAGATTGAAACCATACTTACTTGTTTTCTTGTTTATGTATGTTAAAGATTGTGAACTGTAAATATTCGACAAAAAGTCAGTTTGTTAAAATTGATCCAGTTCAGAAAAAAAAAGATATTGAGCAGACAGGAAGAATCAATCGAAACATATTTAGCAATGGGTCAATGGTATCAACTAAACGTGTATAACGTTATAACAGGGAATAATATTGAACACACAAAAATAAGCATTGACCTATCGTAGTCTGCTATATCTGATACAAATAACTACCTAAAGAAAACCAAAACTGACAGTCACAAACCATCAACATAACTCAAGCAAACAATATCTTCCAAATATATATTCATCTGACTATGCTGACAATATCGTCCAAATATACATATCGGACTCAACTGACAATATCGTTCAAACATTCATACCGGACTAGAAGATGACAGAATTGTCCGAACACACATGTCTGAGCCAACTGAACATATCGTCCAAACATTCATGTCGGACTAAGCTGACAATATCGTCCAAACATTCATATCGGACTAAGCTGACAATATCGTCCAAACATTCATATCGGACTAAGCTGACAATATCGTCCAAACATTCATATCGGACTAAGCTGACAATATCGTCCAAACATTCATATCGGACTAAGCTGACAATATCGTCCAAACATTCATATCGGACTAAGCTGACAATATCGTCCAAACATTCATATCGGACTAAGCTGACAATATCGTCCAAACATTCATATCGGACTAAGCTGACAATATCGTCCAAACATTCATATCGGACTAAGCTGACAAGATTGTCCAAACATACATATTGGACAGAAATTAACAGTATCGTCCAAACATTCATATCGGACTAAGCTGACAAGATTGTCCAAACATACATATTGGACAGAAATTAACAGTATCGTCCAAACATTCATATCGGACTAAGCTGACAATATCGTCCAAACATTCATATCGGACTAAGCTGACAATATTGTCCAAACATACACATCGGACTCAGCTGACAATATTGTCCAAACATACACATCGGACTCAGCTGACAATATTGTCCAAACATACACATCGGACTCAGCTGACAATATTGTCCAAACATACACATCGGGCTCAGCTGACAATATTGTCCAAACATACACATCGGACTCAGCTGACAATATTGTCCAAACACACATCGGACTATGCTGACAATATTGGCCATACATACATATCGGAGACAACAAACACTATCATACATACATGTCGGAGACAGCCAACACTATCATACTTACATGTCGGAGACAGCCAACACTATCATACATACATGTCGGAGACAGCAAACACTATCATACATACATGTCGGAGACAGCAAACACTATCATACATATCGGAGACAACAAACACTATCATACATACATGTCGGAGACAGCCAACACTATCATACTTACATGTCGGAGACAGCCAACACTATCATACATACATGTCGGAGACAGCAAACACTATCATACATACATGTCGGAGACAGCAAACACTATCATACATACATGTCGGAGACAGCAAACACTGTATGTACAAACATACATATCGATGACATCCGTCAATATCGTCCATACTAACATATAAACCACCACACCAAGCAATATCGTCAATACATATATATATTGGGTATGCTAATAGATCTATTAGTAACATTTCGAACTGCAAAGACAGTGGTTTCCATTCTTTTCACCAAGAAACATTGATAATTATGACATTGATAATTATGACATTTTTCTACAACCTCATTACTATATTGACATAATAGAAAATGGTCATATTAACAGATGAACGAAAAAAACGAATAAAACCCTGTCACCATCAGAATCCGTCCATCTTCGTCTGTTCTATCAGATGGGTTTTTCTTTAGCGCTTTCCGTGCACGTGCTGTAAGCCCACTGTAGGAAACTGCTGACTTGAATGCCGATGCGTCAAAACTCAGTTCAAGTCCACCATCAAAACGCTGAAATAGTGGAATAAAACACTATCATACGTTAATGTTAGCAACATTAGGGAAGGATGCTGGCTAAGCAGAGAATTAATAAACTCGAATTAAACTTATTTGTTTTACAACCTAGAACAACTTATTCTAATCACTCTCGATGACTGCTTCCTTGGTTGCTAACCAGTACTTTGGCACGAGAATTGTGAAGTTTGTGATCATACCCAACTCAAACAATGGGCTCGAACTTACGATCTTCAGGTCAGGAGTACCCCTCAACCAACAGAATCCTAATACAACGTAGTACCGGTTTTTAGTTTCGATATTTGCACACTTTATTTAGTACGGTACATATTGGTAATGTTCATTGATAATGTCACTTGATAATGTTACTTGACAATGTTTATTTATAATGTTTATAGACAATTTTTATTGATACTGTGTATTGGTAATGTTTATTGATACTGTTTATTGATATTGTTTATTGATACTGTTAATTGCTAATGTTTATTAATAATGTATATTGATAATGTTTATTGATAATGTTTTTTGATAATGTTTTTTGATAATGTTTATTGATAATGTTTATTGATAATGTTTATTGATAATGTTTTTTGATAATGTTTTTGATAATGTTTATTGATAATGTTTATTGATAATGTTAAAAATGTTTATTGATACTGTTTATTGATACTATTTATTGGTAATGTTGGTAATGTTTTTTGTTACGGTTTATTGGTAATGTTTATGGATACTGTTTATTGACAATGTTTATTGACAATGTTTATAAATAATGTTTATTGATACTGTTTATTGCTACTGTTTATTGATACTGTTTATTGATACTGTTTATTGATACTGTTTATGGATACTGTTAATTGATACTGTTTATGGATACTGTTTATTAATAATGTTTATGGATAATGTTTATTGATAATGTTAGTAATAATAATTGATAATGTTTAATGATACTGTTTATTGGTAATGTTATTGACAATGTTTATTGAAAATGTTTATTGATAATGTTGATAATGTTTATTGTCAATGTTTATTGTCAATGTTTATTGATAATGTTGATAATGGTTATTGATAATGATTTTGATAATGTTTATTGATAATGTTGATAGTGTTTATTGATAATGTTTATTGATAAAATGAAATTCAAACTTATAAATACAAGAACAATCAAGCACACATATAATAATGGGACTAGATGCACAGCGTCAATATTCTCTTAAGTGTAGTTGTAGCTGTAACACAATTTCCAAGAGACCAAAATTGTCGATTCAAAACTAGTTGAGAATTCCATTATTGTGTTTATGATATCTATTGGTCAATATTTTCCAAAACATATTTTCATTGGCTAACCACCGCACAATTTGTTTTAACATTTTGCAAGTACGTGTAAATAAATACGGACTATACCTGATCAAAGTATTATTACAACGAAGTCCTTCACTTCTATTGTTTTGTTAAGAAATGCTTCACAAAAAAATAAATATTTTTTTGTAGAATGATAAAGAATGAATAATCACCGATAAAAAAATATTAGTGAATTAAATCATGCGCATATATGAAGTAATCGACAAATGAAATACATAGAAATCATTGCAAAACCTAATACCTCATAATTATTCTATAATACAATGATCAACGGCATTTAAGCTACCAAAAATGTGGTAAACTTGTACTACAAATAATTGTTTAACATTAAATAATTTACTCAAACGGTGTAAAAAGGTAAAATATATTTCACCTTATTATGTTTCTTATTTATGTGGCGTTCTCTGTAGCAACGTATTCCTTCTCTTCCTTTAGTAACTACAAATGACGTGACGTTGGTGACAACGTCTCTTCAGCTACTATGACGTCACGCATAACAGGGGAGACCACTCAAAATTAATATCGCTTATGTCGTTGAGAGCAATAAATTCAAATAGAATGGAATAAACGTTTGTTTTGGCTTAATGAAATAATAAGGATTGTATCTGTCTGCACACAAAGTACATTGTATTTCAATGCGTTTTAAAGTAGATTTTGAGCATAAAATCAAAAGAGTGTAACACAATGAAATTGCTACCTGTAATATCATTGTGTTACATTTCATTGTGTTACAAGAGTAAGAGAGCATCAAACACGGAGACCTGAACTATTTTCACTTCCTATAGCGTAAAATTATACATTGGACGCAAATTTGATACAATGTCGATAAGTCATCTATACGTGTAAAATTCATATTTAAATCATTGCATTTGTATATATCTTACATTGGGTACATGGTGAATAAAGCACATTAAAAAACACTTATGTTCTTGTAAGATCAGCAATTGAGAAACCAGCATCTCGATCTATAAACTATATCTCGTTTTTGAACGAAGATTCAGTTTTCTTAAGGAAAGCTGATTGGCAAAGTATGTGTGAAGATGTTAAAGGTAAAAAAACAGTGGATTTGATAAATATACTTATTGGTTTTTCCCTCTAATCCTGCGGTACGAACCACATTATACTGTTAAAATGAATCCATGTACCTTGAAATCTTTCGATTTTTCCTCCTCTTCTATGCGCAGCCTTGAAACATTCAACAAGACACGAATATGTATGAGCACACGAACAATGCGCCGGAAGTGGGCTATTACCTCCTTCCGGTGTTCTTCAGTGGACTGGAAACACATCAATGAATAACAATTAAAGTTGTACAAGTAAGAAGATCATTTCAAATTTCTTTTAGGAGAGATAATTTATTTTCCTCGTCCATTTCAAAGTTTAATATATAATAATTTAAATTCTTATTTTTTAGCTACACATTTAGATGAATAAAAAATATAACTCCTGAACGAAAAATATAAAACCATACATTTAAAAAGATGATAAATGACATGTTTCCAAACACCTAAATAACATGGAATTTAGGTCTTTGATGTTTCAAAGTTCAAAAATACAATAGAAATTTAAGTTAATATAAGCGTATTGTTAATGTTTCGTGGTAGTTTTGATGTGGCTTTATTTGTTGTATGGGGTATTTTCTGTTTGTCTTCTGTATTCGTTTTTATTGACATCTGTTTTCGAGAAGCTCACTGCTGAATACTATAAATGTTGATACTAGTATGTACATACCAATTCTGCTTTAAGTACAGGAAGCTCATGCTTTGAGTTCAAATGTCTACCCATGCGATACTGTCTACTTGCTCTTTTTAATATCAGTTCAATGTGACCTGTAAAAATATACAGACATATAAACATGGGTAGATTATGTTATATAACAACTGTTCCTCAGATGTATACTTTGAATTAGATTGGGTACGATTTTATATCTGTTAGAATGAGAATTAAACTTTGAGCTTTGTTTCAAACGAAGATTATTTTCTTCTCCGCAAATTCTTCTTGCTTAGAACTTAATCTAATGATCTTAGAATTCAAATTTGATTGATAACATGTACACAGTTTAAATAAAGTAAAATACGTGGCAAGATTGATAATTCATTTAGAATCAACATTTATTACAAATTAAAGGAACAATAAAAACAAACATTGTACTGTATTTTTAATAACAATAACCCAACTTAACAAACAGGTTAACTGTTTTTTGAAACCAACGCACATCAACACATAGCTTGGATTCGTGTCAGGTAATGAACCCACTGTTAACAAGTACATTACATTTTAAGTCTTCCTTAGAAAGTCAATTAAACTAAACTAAATGTGTAAATCATTTGAATATCATATAATCACACTTCCAACAATAAAGTAATTCACTCTCAAGCTTAAAAACAAAGTTAAAGAAAACTAATTGCATCGAGGGTGAAAACAATACTGGTCTATCTGCATATAAGTAAAACATCAGAAAGACCTGTTTCCTTTTCACCCCGATATATACTTGAACATGCACAACTCAATAGCATATATTTTAAGATTCAAGCCAGCATACCTTTAGTTGACGAAACTTTATAATTTCTAGGTTTTTGTGCATTCGCGGTCGACATAATCGAAGCTCCTCTACGCAATGATAATGAAGACGACGCCACACTTGAAGATTTTCTGACGACTGATATTGCATGCAAACCTTCCTGTGTCCCATCCGCTAACTCTGGAACAGGTAATATTTGTAGTAAACAAGTGAACGTTTAGACTTTTTTCAAAACTATAGAATCGATAGATAAATTATTTATCGCCTTAATTTGTTAAAATATAAGCAGAATAAACTTAAGGATATTAGCGAAGGAGACAGACTGACAAACGTACAAGTAAGCAAACAACCAAGATATTCGTTCCACTTCATGACATTTCACAATTTAGGGACCAGGTCCCGTAAAACCTTACCGACTTCAGCATCCTCTTCAATGGCTTGAACTTGGGGTCTATCGTTCGGTACCAGTTTCGGCATCGAATCGAGTACTTTCGTCGGGCGTCGGGAGCGCCGACGTTTTTGAAATGAAAGAAGACCAGGAATAGCCGATGCCGCGATTGGATCTCGCCGACGACCTGAACTTCGTGCCAAAAAGTCATTCAAGACTGATTTTTGATCGCTTTCTTTTATTTCTCTAAAATGGAAAATGATAAACGTGACGAGAGGAGACATACCGGTAGAGCACTTGCCTAGATTCTGAGACCAAAGGCCGTGAGTTCAAATCCCAATTAGTCGAGTGTGTATGACAATTGTATAATAACTGAATCAGACGCGACCTAAGAGGGAAATAGTCTTCGACAGTGATTAACGGAAGCTATATCATTTTGTTTCAGATTCGATTAAAATGTTTTAGATCAACTGTATAAACGTAAAACGTGTGAAACGTTTCTTCAGTTCGTCTGCCACACATCAAGCGACTAATCTTATTTGTATATTTGTACTTGTGCTAGACATTTGGAATCACTCTCCGAGATATTTAATATACATGTCTGAATGTATTTGATATAATCCCAATAAGCCAGCGATTTGTCAATAATTTCTTGATATGAATGACATTACACTAAAGACCTTAACATATTAAGCGAAAGCACTTTTTCATTCGAACGGTTAAATTATATCAATAAAAACACAGATATCTCTTAAATATGGAAAATAAGAGCCGAGTTGAAGAATACCGTTCGTGTAGTTTTCATTTTTATTTAAACGAGTCTCGGTGGCGACAAAAGGCGCGTTTATGTGCGCTCTTTGGTATAAACACGCACGCATTGTTTTAAAACTTCTAAAGCCAAACACAAGTACATGGTTACATGGTTACTTACAATTCCTTGCTTTCCGTCTTCTCTCCAAGGAGCAATGGGGTTTTGATGAAAGGCGTTCTGCTTTCTGAAATGTATACTAGTTATTATACTTGGTAATACACGCTTATACTTGCTCTTTATATTTGGAATCATGTCACTTGGCCCTTCGGGGATGGCTTCTGATGACATTCAATTTACTGTTCCAAAAACCAGAACTAGATCGCTGACAGATCATAGAAAGGACCTGACAACTTTTCTGTTTAGAGTGTTTTACAACTGAATGGCTAGCCTGATTTTGTGAGTATGCGTATATATAGCCCCGCATACGTGTCTCTGTACTCCGACTTTTACACGTGTCTTCGTAACAACGACAGTATAGAGATGTGACGTCCGTGGCTGGACTAGCGTATATAGGACTTTGTATATATAACTCATGAACTGTGTAAGGCGCAATAGAATTTTGCGCTATACAAATATATTTGTATTGTATTGTATTATTGTATAAATAAGAACCGATCTTCATTATGTTGTTATTGCGAATCATGAACTGAAAATGACGCCTGAAGTTGACGATGGGTCATGTGTGGTCATTACAAATATCCCCAGATTTCATAAAATACCGAAAGAGATGTTAAAGATAATTGAAATATCAGAAATCACTATGGCAACATAAATAAAGTTTTTTTAACCTCAAATCACCATATTTATACCACAGATCTTCGCCAACATAGATTTTCGTGTGGTCTTTTTGTTTAAGACTGCCGAATAAATTAAACAACGGACAGGGAGAACCGTTCTATCTTTTGTTTCTGAAGCTAGAAACGGACAAAGCGGATGAATAGTTTATTAAAGATACAAGATAGAAGCATTTAACAGTTACTCGTTCATAATGTTGGGAAGAATTTAACAGTTACTCGTTCATAATGTTGGGAAGCATTTAACAGTTACTCGTTCATAATGTTGGGAAGCATTTAACAGTTACTCGTTCATAATGTTGACATAGACTGACTTTAAGTTCTCTGACAGCCAAGTTAGAAAAAAAAATAGTTTATATTCCTATTACCAATTATCTGTAATGATTGTACCCCAAACTAAATATTTTGATGTTTGCCAGTTGTCAATAAGAAAAGTTAATCATCAAGAGGTGCATTTTGAGGAACATTCGCAATATGATGATAGTAGTGTGTCATGGAGAGTCTGCACTATTTTAGTTGTATTTTGTTATTCTGGTGACAATGGTCAAGTTGTCAGAGTAATTCGTGTACGCAAATTGCTGTCGATGGTAAAGTATAGTCGGACCTCATTTATTCGACAACCTGGTATCCAAATACTTGGTATAATCCGAAATAAATATCAGGTCCCGATGTATCTTCTAAGGCACGTCTAACTGAATGGCCTATTCAAAACCATGCATTATTCGAAATCAAAATTCGGACCCGATGAATTCAAATGAACGAGGTCCGACTGTAGTTTTATTTTTTATACATATATTTATTCTCACATTCATCATACGAAATACATTGTGTTATGTTTTATTTGCCAATGTAACAAATTTACAGCATAAGTACTGAAATTTCCAGATCATCCCTCGTAAGTAAAAGTGATACGAAAGACACTGTCCTATATGTTTTGACTAGTCGTCGGGTAATCTATACATGCTATAAATACTACATGTCTGAATCACTAAACTACTAAAGTCAAAGCAATACATTAAATATGTGAATGCCGGACGGCTAGCCACTGCCGACGAATACGAATTATATAAACCCACTGTTAAAATGACATATAGGTAGTCTGTGTGATACAAATGATAAGAATGTCCTTGTAGAACTGGATTTCAAATTTCACAAAATCATGTAACTTTAACTTCAAAATGTTCACATTGTTATCGTATCGAAAATTAGTAAGTATTGAGTAGAACTGTTTAAGTCTAAGGCTTCAAACAGTTTGAATATATTGAAAATGAATACAATGTATTTGATAATTCGTGTACCTGATATTTTGATTTCATCTTTTTCGTTTCCCATTCTAGAGCTGAGGTTACTGCTGTTGCTATCATGTACATCATCCAGTACAACTGTTGATAAGTCAGTCCCCATTCCGAATCTGCTGTCCGACAATATCTGTAAGAAATAGCAGGGTCTTTGTTTATGTCGAGTTTTACGCCGTTTCTCAATATTATTTCAGTTATATTAGGCGGTCCGTTGACCTAACCAGTATTCCTTGGTAACCAACCAGTACTAACCTGCTCCTTGGTTACCAACCAGTACTTACCTGCTCATTGGCTGCCAACCAGAACTAACCTGCTACTTGGTTACCAACCAGTACTAACCTGCTCCTTGGTTACCAACCAGTACTAACCTGCTCCTTGGTTACCAACCAGTACTAACCTGCTCCTTGGTTACCGACCAGTACTAACCTGCTCCTTGGTTACCAACCAGTACTAACCTGCTCCTCCGCTAGCAACTGACAACTTCTCCACATAAATCAGAGTTCAGAGGTGGAGGATAAATGACTTTGGATGCATTATCTTCAGTCAAATTGTCGCGGAAGAATATGGGTTTCGAACCTGCAGCCTATAAATTAGCAGTCTAGTGCTCTATCGACTGAGTAAACCGGGCGGACATACTGTGTAATGACACATACAACAGAAAACAGTTAAAACGACAGATATGCTGTAAGAGGATATTTGTGTATTCTGGTGTAAGATAAGAAGTTACTTCACCGAGTGAGCAGCGAACGGAATATTTTCACGAGTGGCGTAGTCAGATGCTCATAAGATCTTACACCGAAACCATGGAAACATACAACTTTAATATTCTATTTATTTCATACTTCATTTTGTTCATCTTTTACTGGTTAATTAAATCAAACATCCTCGTTGAATGCTGATATATTTTACATGACGTCAGTATCACTTTGATAATTGCACTGTAAATTATCGGAAATTATTCACCGGTTTACCGCGGTAATCCACCGAGAAGCATAAAATAATGACATCTATTGGACAAGGGATCAAAACGAGTAAAGAAAATCACATGAGGCTCTTTCAAGAACGTCTCCCAGGACACGATCAAGTTTACACATTATCTCAATTGGCATATGTCTCAAGCTCAACATTTCAGTGTTTTGAGTTGTACAACGCAGTGATTTTCAAAATTGTTGATATGTAAACTAGTGTAAACATACTAGCATCAATGGCAGTACTGTCTGTAGTCAAATTCCAATGTAAAAAAGAAACATAATAGCTCTTGAGAAAAAATCTCAGTTTGAGAAGTTTAACGGAATTGTGATAACCGCTGTGATGAAATGGGAATTATATATCTTATCAGCTGCGTCTGTTTTCCGAAAGGAAAAAGAAAAACACAAACTACATGTACATTGAATAGATAATTATTTTATCAACTCTCTGTAAATAACACTAAGAGAATGTTTAACTCATATATAGTGAAACCTCAATAATAAGACCACCCTTGGGACCCTGAAAATCGGTCTTCTTATTGATGTGGTCTTAATATTGAGGTTGATTAAAGAGCAAAAACAGTTAAAATGGACTTGAAACTTGTGGTTTTAACTTTGAGGTGGTCTTATTATTGAGGTGGTCTTTAAGTGAGATTTTACTGTACATGTAAATATTGATATTTTTGCAAGCGATATTTCTATGTAATGGTATAGTCCGCCGGCGTTAACATGACCACTGAAAATAGACTCAACCATTATATTGTAGGGTGATTAGAATTTATCGGCTAAAAATCTGTTACAAATACGTCGCGGTTATGATTGCTTACAGGCTACTGTAATTATTACACCACTGTCTCTGTGGCGTAGTGGTATAAAACAGCGCTACATAATCGAAACATTGCTGGTTCGAGT
This sequence comes from Mactromeris polynyma, assembly GCA_032209605.1. Classification (NCBI taxonomy): domain Eukaryota; kingdom Metazoa; phylum Mollusca; class Bivalvia; order Venerida; family Mactridae; genus Mactromeris; species Mactromeris polynyma. The sequence goes on along the minus strand of JASFXZ010000006.1, from coordinate 9,181,701 downwards.
CCTAACGAAGAAACTTTTCTTCCCTAGAAACTGTATTAAATTATTATTTATACAATTTAATTAAATTCTCCCAGATGTGGACAGACATGTCTGAAATCACATCTTCAGGTAGCATCAGAACAACTTACATCTTAAAACTCATGTTGGCTGCAGCCACTCTGACCTTTATATGACCCCAAATAAGTTCAATCGCATTTTCTGCGTGGCAAACGCGATCACACTTACATAAGATCATTTCATACACGATTTCAGTTTAAAATGATAGTAATTGCTTAACTAAATCATTTCTCATTAAGCAAGTACAAATTATGTAATTTGAATCCTTTAACACATTTTCGACCACTAACAATGATGAATTATTCATTATTTGCAGATATAAAATGCATACGTCTTGCAGGCACAGTAACACACATTGAAGCGGTGTGATATTTTTATGTATATTTATCACGTACATGTATATGATCCACGAACACGAGATACACAGAAAAAAATTATTCATTTTACTGCAAAAAAATATATTCTTCGATTTAAAAAACATACCGATGGTGAGACTCGACCACAGACATTGCGCATCAAATACCCGCGGTACTTACCACTAGGCTACCACTAGGCTACAGCGCTTATCGTCATAAACGCATACAATACGAGCATATCAATTATACAGTTAACCTTGTGATAAGCTGATTTACCTATCCAGGTATGTTTACATTGACCGATTGCTTGTAAACAATGGTCAAGTTACCGCCGGCGAACTATAGTAACCATTTGAATGCCTTCCAAAGACACTATGATCAATGATAATTTCTAAACAAATCTCACTCAGTAGAAATTTGCTACGAAACTAATTATGTTTTAATTGGCAGATAATATTGCAGCAGAAAATTGCGTACTCATCTTACTAGTGTTTCTATATGTTACACTACAGAGAGTTGTTTGTATTTGCGTTTATTTATCGTCGCCACCGGTTTCCCATATGGGCGACGCCTCCGGAAGAATGTCAGTCATTTAAGATATTTTGGAGGATAGTACATGATACAGAATATACCCCAGTTCCAGAAGCACCCCTGGTTCTTTTACGTGTTCGATGTAAAGCATCACACACGGGACATCGGTTTTTAAAGTCTCGTCCGAAAGACTGTTAGTGCGGTCAGTGATGGAGCGGGGAATCGAACCTGCGATCCCAGGATTACAAGTCCAAGCGCGTTACCACTGGACTACGGATCCGCTCTGATGCTACAGAGATTTATATCAATACACTTATATACCATCACCACCTATAGACATAGTGGTACCATTTGTTTGTGTCACCATGTTCTAATACCATTTAATTAGAAAATGTAAGAGTAGTATTTTGTTATGAATTTGAGAGATACAGGTGTTGTCATATAATTATACCTTATACATTTGTAACCTAACCAGTGTTCCTGGGTTACCAAAGAGTAGTAACTAGTTATTCCGTATATATTCGATAAGATGAACACCTATTGTTGTACACATACGTTCGGTCTTACTTGCTAGTTAATGTGAAAAGGGGCATAATAAAAGACTGACGAGTCCAACATCAGCTCGAGTGAGAGAATAAAAAAGGATTAAAACATGTTAGCACGTCGAGTGGTGAAGACAAAGGGAACAGCTCTAGATAAAACGATAGAAACATGGTTTTCTGATCTAATACTGGATGGTTACCACAGCCATCTTGAAAGCATCAAGGGCAGATATGATGACAATGTGGCTAGGCAGATAATTCCACATTACAACTGTATGAGCAAAGGAAGACAAGTTATGGTAATCAGAATATGACTTAGAAGTACTTGTTGGAAGCTCACTGCATTTGCCTGCATATTCTTAGCGTAATTTTTAAATAAAACTCGGAAAGTTTATGGCAACAACTTGATTGCAGATTTTTAGAAAGTTACTAAGCGAGCATCTATGGAAACATTAGTTCGAGTCGGAATAAGAAACTATAATAACATCGCAAACATTAGAATCATCTATTGTATCGTCTTAGAAATGTTTCATGATGCAGTCACAAACTAGAGATTTTATATCTTTTCACAAACAAAATAGCCAATTTATATCATATTTGATAATTTCCGAAATGTTCAAGATTTTAGCAAGGTAATAACCCGTAACATAACAATAAAATATGGGTTTTAAACTAAAACAGGACCCCTCCTCTTCCACTCTTCTGACCTACGTGTGAACTATTTGCATTTGCACATCCCATTTACATTGGATTAATCTCCTTTTTTGATGAAATTCTCAGTCACATTGAAACAATTCAATACCGCTTCATATAAAACTATATCGATATTCGACAATCAGATTTAAATACAAGTATCTTCAGTAATAAAAGAAACTGAAATTTAATTTGTTACATTAGGAAAGTTTACCTTTTCATCTGATTCAGTTTCGGAGAAACTGTCATTACTTTCTTCACGTCTTGGATTATTTTTTGGAACATATTCTATTTTCTTGAAGACATGTCTGAATTCTTTTTGTAGTTTAGCAATTCCGATATCGTCATCATTTTTCACATCTGTTATCCATCCTGCCAACCTTTCGTCTGCCCGCCTTTTAGCTTTATGGTAAAAGTCTTTTGAAAAAGTCATCAAGTCATAGTTGCGCGTGTTTTAAACTGAAAGTAAAAGTGAAAGTAGTTGCCAAGGCCGGTGACCTTTGACCGATACTGTCTCGGGTTGAGGCTAAATTCTATTTCCGGTTACGGTATACACGCGACGTTAAGGTCATTTGTCATTATTGTGGGCAGCACGCTAATTTGGACCTGTTTTGCGTTTATTGTGGTAGGTTATTTATTTAATATGTAATATATAGGAATGCATTATTATGAAAGCCGAAGGCTATCCCTGTTTAGTATGTCAATGTAATTGTAACATGTTTTCGCGATATGGTAGTCTTGCATAATATTCATACTATAATACTTCTCTTCGTGATATACGTGTATTTATTGGTTCCAATGATAACTTGTGATAATTTGATTTGTTTGACTTAATGTCAAACAGGAATCTCATTACTTGAATACCGTTCACTTATGTTTTGAATAATATTGTATCTCAAGAATGTTCAGGTCAGTCACTCAATGAGTTGCATCAGCCTTGATTTCATTTTGATGAAGGCAGACATAAGCTGCATATATTAGTTGTGAGCTTTCTGCTAACATTTGTCTCATATTGAATTCAGTAATACTAGTTGACCTATAAATATAGCGTCAATTTGTTCTTTTCTGCGATTTTGTTGTTTTCTGGTAATGCACCAGTCAATTGTAACTACAGCCCCCCCCCCTCCAGGTCCAGGGGTATACCAGGGATAGCGGGGAAATGGTCCGTGTTTTTACCTTCCAGGTGGCCCCGCAGTGCCGAGTGAATGCGCTGGTTTTGTTTTCGCGCCGAAAATAGCAGGCAATGGGCCTTGCCTAGGATGTCCCTGGGGTGCGGGGGCATTTGACAGGGATTTTACCAGCAGTTTTCCCCGCAGGGTGGGGATTTTACTTGGGATTGGCTGGACCGAAAGTCAAACTCCCCGCTATTACCCGGACCTGGGGGGGGGGGCGTGGTTACAATTGACTGGTGCATAAGCGACAACACGCTGGACGATGGATATATATATATAGCAGGGACCATATATGGACGTGTCATTTGTTCAGACTCCTGTGAGACGAGTGTTTCGGTGTCATTAGTTCAGATGCATGCAATACGGATGTAATGGTGTTATTACTTCAGACACAGGTGTACTGGTGTCATTAGTTCAGTTATAGTGTATTTCAGAACTAGGGACCGTATATGAAGTGTGTTCAAGTTGAAACAAACTATCTTAATGTTCTTTAATATTCTTATTATAGTAAATAGCCCATGTAGAACATTAAAATAGATTGTTTCAAGTACCTGTGTTCCAGTATCTAGTATGAATTATTTTGATATGCCTTTCTTGCTGTCAATCTATTGCTATATACTATAGATGCAACTCTTTAAGTTTCTATCTATCTTTGTATATCTTTTCCTCGCAATGAATACCCTGAATAAGCCCATTTTAAATTCTCAAAATAAGTACCATCATATTAATTATTAGGTACATACAAAAACATAATCAGCAAGAAATTTAGACGTTCTTGTCAAATATTTGCTAAAAATGGCATTAAAATTCTCAGTGAACAGCTTCTATCTACTGAAGAGTAGTGAGAAAATATGTAAGTTATGCACATTTCCTGGAAATCCCAAATCTACCCCTTTAATTGTAAACACACACTTTGGTAAACATATAGGTAAATTGATGTATTTTACTACTTTCAGGACTGCAATAGAATAAATTACGATCATGGATTTTGGTTCACCATCAGGTGGCTCAGGTCAGAAACCTGATCCAAGAGTTATGGAGTTTGTTCAACAACAACAAATGCAACAACAAGTGTTGGAGCAAGTTGAGAAGACAACAGAGAAGTGTTGGGACTTATGTAATGTTTCCATGAAAGATAAATTAGATGGTCGACAAGAAACATGCGTTCGAAATTGTTGTCAAAGATATTTTGATGTACAGGAATATGTATCCAATAGGTACATGCAGAAAATGCAGCAAGCAGCAGGAAGTTCATTTAGTTAACAAATTTAATGCATCACAATCTTTGTTCAGCCATAGATTTAAATATTAGTTACAGACAGCTGTGGACGTATGTGATTTCGGTTGCAATTTGCTGGCTGAATGTTAGAATAATGTCTCAGACCCAAGCAAATTTAATTGAGTTTGGACTGTTGGTAAAATAAATTACTGTTTTGATTTCGAAATTTTAGCAATTGAAAACTACTTGGGTTTGTCTTAAAAATATTAAACAGACATTTTCTGACAGATGTATTTCTGTTTTACAAAATTGTTGACTGTAAACTGTTTCATATCATTGTAACCATGTTTATTGAAACAATGAATACACTTTATATTTCATACTACAAACATTATCCATCAGATACTTATCAATAGCTAATCATTTGAAACGCAAGAAGAACTTTTATTGCACTTACAGTGCCAATGGATATCGAGATTGGGATATTTTTACCGGCAAACTTTGATGTGCTATTGCATATGTATAAGATGGTGTATTTCTTGTTTTTGTTGAGTGTAAACTTTTATACGTTATACCATGTTCTTGCATCACCTATACCATTGTGTTTTGTTCTGGTTAATCTTTAGGGATCAGCTTAAAGTCCATGAAAAGGTGCATCTTTGATGTCAATCAATTTTCATTAATTATTTGGTAAAATTGTTGAATGAATTTGTTATATTAATCAAACTTTCCTCACTGCTTCCTGGACTTTGCTCTTCATCATGAAAGACAAATAAAGCCCTATCTCTCTCGAGCAGCTTTCTCTTAACTTACAAAACTTACAAAACTCCGCAACAATCAATATTTTCCTGTAGTTATAATTTTCTATCAGTTTTACCTCTCCAGAGCCACAACCTCTCAACAACAGCCAAAATAGACATCTCCCAAATGTCCTGTACTGTGTATATTTAAGTTATACTTCCATTCATGATCCAAGATAAAGATCAGGGGTTTCATTAGGTGCTTTATCTCAAGGTCAATTTGATTTTTACCAGATTTTGTCATTTTGTAGTCAAATTACCTATAATTTAGAGAAAAAATGACCCTTCAGCCAGAATCCTAAGGGTCAAAATGTGGCTATTTGGAAATTTAAAGGGTCATCTCCAGGGTCAAATGGATTCCTGATGAATGTTGCAAGAGTTACAAGAAGTATTGCATTGTGTATGAATTTACTTGATTCTTCTTCACTTTTCCACATTGACTATTTAATTCTCTTTTAAATATGTTAGAAATACCATTTTGTTTTTTTTGTTTTTGATGGAGTAAGAACTGTATTTGCAATCTTATCAATACTTGTATTTTACTATAAAGTAATTTTTGAAGACCATTACATTACAGTGAATATTCCTGTTTCTGTCATCATTGTTTGAAACCCAAATAATTATCATATTCAAATTTCTGATTTAGGTTTGAAAAAAATGACTATAAATAGCATACACAATTTTTTAGGGTTGCATACCTCGCACATGCTTCCCCCATACATGTTGCAGGTTTGTGTTTTCTATGACATAAGACAGTTTGTTAGAGTTACATTAAAGGAAATATTCAGGTGGACTTGTGACCAAATATATACTGTTTTATCGTATATAGTCAAACCTGTGTTAAAGACCACCTGCGAACAAAGACCACTATTGCAAAACCTGTCTGCAAAGACCACCAATTTATCTCCCATCAGACCTTTTTCAACGATATTTAATCTGTTAATAGAGACCACCTGTAAACAAAGACCACATTTTGCTGTTCCCATGGGTGGTTTTTACAGACAGGTTTATCGTATATGTATATTACATGTAAAGCAGTGTATAAAGCTGTTTAACAATAAACAGTGATACAGAAAAATGACTGTATGTCTTATATTTTGTCTGTTAACATGTTTTAAATTACAAAGTGATAAATGCTTTCATAGGGTGAAGTTGGGTCTATGTAGATGTCTACTAATGTATCAAGAGTCTGTTATCAACCCAGCTTCTGTAGTTGTGCATTTATCTAATACATAAGATATATTTTCTATTACTTTGATATTACAGATACAATTTTTTACATCATAAATGATGTTGAAGAAATGTATTAACACTTGTGTATTATTTTCAATTGTGAAATAAAAGGTGACTTCATCATGATAACCTTACAATAATGATACCTGTTATAACAGGTAAAACTGTAATATTTTACTGCAAGAATACATATACTTATCGCCATTAAAAATGCAACCGAAGATTGTGCATATAGATTAAGTTTCATTTCAAAGGCAAACATTTTTTCGTTATTTCTCAAAAATAGTTTCTTAAAAATAATCATGAAATTAAAAAAATTGGTCTTGAGTGTAATAAAGGTATAAACAAGGGATAACACATAGATAACTGTTACACGCTTTTGACAGTTAGTACTACGAAATGATGCCAAGTTCAAATAGTTGCGTTTTTAATGGCGTCAAGTACATATGCATTTTATTATGTCAACAGAATATATTAAATTGTAAATGGTGTTCATGAGAAGCTGAATTTATAAATTGGTTTCAAAAAATGGAGCTTTTGGCATATAAAATATTTACATTGTTTTCAAAAGGTTCTATTTATTCAGCAACTTATGACAACTTGTGCAATACCATACATACATCATAACTTTGAGAAATCTTAGTAACACTATTTCAACTACCAGTACAATCTAAAACAACTGGGTCCAGCATCATAACAGATACTTACACTCTGCACTCAAATCACACAATTTCCTGTTATAAGTTGAAATTTAAGTGTGGAAAATGCATGAAAATGAGTGCGGAATATTCTTTACGGTTCATTTCCTTTGAGATTTTAGGGTTATTCTGAGACATGGAGTAATTATTGTTTTTTATGCCACACTCGAACTTGATATATTAACTCCCTGATCTCATATTACACTCTCATCTCTAGGTAAATGGGCCACAAAGAGTATTCAGCACTCATTTAACATTATCATGTATTTTTCACACTCAATATGAGTCAGTACTATCAGACTTGCATATCGAGGGCTTAACGCAACACTGTTGTAACTCCTATGTATTGATGTAGGAGTTACGACATTGTTGCGTTAAGCTCTCTATATGTGATTTTTGTGCTTTGAGTGTAACTATCTGTTATAATCCCTGATGAAGTGAGGAAACAGCCCTCACTCAAACAGCCCTCACTCAAACAGCCCTCACTCAAACTGCCCTCACTCAAACAGCCCTCACTCAAACAGTCCTCACTCAAACAGCCCTCACTCAAACAGTCCTCACTCAATGAGTCCTCACTCAAACAGCCCTCACTCAAACAGCCCTCACTCAAACAGCCCTCACTCAAACAGTCCTCACTCAAACAGCCCTCACTCAAACAGTCCTCACTCAAACAGCCCTCACTCAAACAGTCCTCACTCAATGAGTCCTCACTCAAACAGCCCTCACTCAAACAGCCCTCACTCAAACAGTCCTCACCCAAACAGTCCTCACTCAAACAGTCCTCACTCAAACAGCAACAGCCCCCACTCAAACAGCCCTCATTCAAACAGTCCTCACTCAAACAGTCCTCACTCAAACAACCCTCACTCAAACAGCCCACACTCAAACAGTCCTCACTCAAACAACCCTCACTCAAACAGCCCGCACTCAAACAGTCCTCACTCAAACAACCCTCACTCAAACAGTCCTCACTCAAACAGTCCTCACTCAAACAGCAACAGCCCCCACTCAAACAGCCCTCATTCATTACAAAACACTTAAATTTACTACAAACATAATCGAAGTTCATAAGTTTACCATGTCATACAGGAAAGCAGCTACAAAAGTATCATCCTGGCACGATCTCCCAAAGCATCTCAAGTAGATATCTCAGCTCAATGTTGAGATTTTGCTCAAATCAGAGCCTGAGTTTGAGACAATCTCACTTTTAACTTTATATTTGAAGAATGCAATGTCCTTTATATTTTTTGGTAAAACAAGCATGTCGTTGTTCAATAAGTATTGGTGTTTCAAAAATATGTGCACAGTTCTTCATTATGGAGAAAAAAAACGTTTGTGTCTGCAAAGTCAAGTTTACTTTTGGTTTAAACATTAGTTCAATACAACCTACTATATGATTCCCTTTTCCTCTGTATTTGTTCGATGAATGAGATAAGCTTTAAGTTAAGATTAGTTTAAATACTTTGAATCTGTCTCATGTTTAACATTAGCAGTTTTGCTGTGAAAGGGTTAGGAACTCTGACACCATCTAGTATTTAATCACATCAGAGTAGGCTCCCTTTAGTAAGCTAAAAACCTGAGTTCAGTATGACGTTCTCATCAAAATAGAAACACAATATTGAATTTCTTATTAAACTGAGAGGTTTTTGGCGTAGTTTAACTTTTATTGCAGTCAGATTATCAATAACATTATTCATGAAGGAAAAATGAACGGGGAAGAAAAAGTGTGTACTAAATCATGGTGCACTAAGATACCACATCGTCAACTCGAATATGGTATATCATATTCATATTCATAACAGTAGACTAGAAGTATCTGTCATTCGAACTAGTATACCAGATTTCTGACTTTGTTGATATCGACAGTTTGAATACTTTATATCTACAATTCAAATTTGTGATAACTAGAATTCGAATCGTGATATTTCATATTCAGGTCGGGATATGTGATATCTATTCTCGAATACTTGATGTGTACAAACCGAACGGCAGAAATCACATATTCAAATGCAACACATCAAAAAGTGGTGTTTTGTGCACCTCGTATTTGTAAACAGATTATTTACAAATGTGTGTCTTATTTTCAATATGATGCAGTGTTCATAAGCAACAAGAACTCACAAAATACAAAATACAGTGAAACCTCACTTAAAGACCACCCCAATATGAAGACCACCTCAAAATTAAGAACACAGTTTTCCAGTCCATTTTCACTGTTTTACTCTTTATTCAACCTCAATATTAAGACCACCTCAATATTAAGACCACCTCAATATTAAGACAACCTCAATATTAAGACCACCTCAATATTAAAACAAACTCAATATTAAGACAACCTCAATATTAAGACAACCTCAATATTAAGACAACCTCAATATTAAGACAATCTCAATATTAAGACCACCTCAATATTAAGACAACCTCAATATTAAGACAACCTCAATATTAAGACCACCTCAATATTAAGACAACCTCAATATGAAGACTACCTCAATATTAAGCGTCCCAATATGGTCCTATTATTGAGGTTTTACTGTATTGATCATCTTACAGAATTTATCCGGGTTTCAAGAAGTCTCAATTGTCAATAAAAACTGAAAGTGCATAAAATTTAACTGGTTTTAACCGATGTTTACGTGCAGGGTAGCCCAGATCTGTCTTCTGTTTGAACGACACAGATTTGATTTGAAATATTTGGAAGTCATTGAAATGTGAGAGAGATATGTCCGATATAGCAAAGATGTGTGACTATCAGATATAAAAATGCTAATTTTACTTTTGTTTGATAGCGTAATTTAAGGATGTATATATTTTTATGCGTGTCATGTTTGTTTCAAAATATTTCAAGAATTCTAAATAATAAATTCAATTCGCATTTATATAAAGCAAATGTTCAGGGTAATCTAGTTTATCAATGTGTATGTATACTGAACAAACAAAGAAACTTCATGCCTTACAAATTAAAAGTTAATTCGAAACACGACACATATCGTATTGAATGGCAGTTTAAATATATCGAGTAAATCGTCTTGCATCAGACATTAGTCTTTCATCGACATACCCGCCATAATCCTGCACGACACAGAGTACTGACCATTATCTCGTCACAGCTTGCACGTGCATCTCGTGATATCCAAACTTTTAGCTAGTTCAAACGTGTAGAAAAATTACCACATTTCAAATTAAAGTGAATAGTTTTAAACCGGCTATAATTTTTACATTGTTTAACAAAACATACTCGCTCTCACGGTATAACTGTTGCAATCTATACCGATAGTGCTTATCTTAGTCTGAGCGTTGCGACATATAGACTCGGGCCCTTGTTTGCAACATACAATTGTTGATGTATATCACTTGAAATCGATGTAGATTAACACAAAACATTTTATCTTTCGCCGATATTGGATTTAACAAACCTTCGGATAGCTTTGTGCATGATGGCGCTGTTGTTATCCAGTGTTTGTTGTCTAGATAATACATTTTAAAACACCAATCTGTTTTGTAGTATATGTATTGTTTTAATTCTAAGGCGCTTTGAAAAAGTCGATGTTTAAATACATTGAGAAGTAAAATATTTGAATAGATTTTGATTGTATTAGTTTTAAGCTGATAAGGCAGACCTTGGCATGGCTTCGAGTTCACGGTTTGAGGTCAATTCCGTGTGTTAAGCTGTCGTTTTAACTGTGGGGTTATTTTGAGATATTTACACAAATAAAAACAATGCATTTAAGATATACATGCATGTACTGAATACGGACAAGACTAAAGATAAGACAGTGTCTCTTCGTTTTCGAGTGAAACACAAAGTGGAGGAATTTTGAAGACTGCGAATAGTTCTTAACAGCAGACGACATGTCCAAGAAGGAAAATGACCCGAACGGAGCAGGCGTCACATACGGAACTTATCTGCAGGTTAGAACATATTTTAAAAACATAAGCTTTCGTAAATAATCGGACGCATATTTGACCTCGATTGTAGATAAAAGTTGTTTCTAATAATAACATATATACTGGACAATAAATTGTTATATGTCTTAATGCAAGCAAATCTATTCCTTGTGGAAATTTGTACAGATAAACCTTATCGCTGTGAAGTTAGCAGTGCTTGCAATAATAGCAGTAAGAGCAGTATTACTGCGACCAACCACTGCTATAGCGTTACTGACAGTAATACTTCTAAGTGGCGGTATACTACTGTCAGCAATCTTTGCAGTGACATCGGTAACAGCAGTATTACTGTGATCAACCACTTCTAGCGGTACTGACAGTATTACTTCTAAGTGGCGGTATACTACTGTCAGCAATCGTTGCAATGCCATCAGTAACAGCAGTATTACTGTGATCAACCACTGCTAGCAGTACTGACAGTATTACTTCTCAGTGGCGGTATACTACTGTCAGCAATCTTTGCTATGACAGCAGTAACAGCAGTATTACTGCTACCAACCACTGCTAGTGGTACTGACAAAAATACTTCTAAGTGGCGGTATACTACTGTCAGCAATCGTTGCAATGACAGCAGTAACAGCAGTATTACTGCGACCAACCACTTCTAGCGGTACTAATAGTATTACTTCTGAGTGGCGGTATACTACTGTCAGCAATCGTTGCAGTTACAGCAGTAACAGCAGTATTACTGCGACCAAACACTGCTCTAACGGTACTGACAGTATTACTTATAGGTGGCGGTATACTACTGTCAGCAATATTTGCACTGTCAGCAGTAACAGCAGTATTACTGCTACCAACCACTGCTCTATCGGTACTGACAGTATAACTTCTAAGTGGCGGTATACTACTGTCAGCAATATTTGCAGTGACATCAGTAACAGCAGTATTACTGCGACCAACCACTGCTATAGCGGTACTGACAGTAATACTTCTAAGTGGCGGTATACTACTGTCAGCAATATTTGCAGTGACATCAGTAACAACAGTATTACTGCGACCAACCACTGCTATAGCGGTACTGACAGTAATACTTATAAATGGCGGTATACTACTGTCAGCATTAACAGCAGTATTACTGCTACCAACCACGGCTTAGGCGGTACTTATACTACTGTCAGCAATCGTTGCAATGGCATCAGTAAGAGCAGTTTTACTGCGACCAACCACTCCTAGCGGTACTGACTATAAAACTTATAAGTGTAAGTATACTTCTGTCAGCAGAGAAAGCAGTAATACTACTTATTGGTTTAAATCTCAAATGAAGAAATTGAAGCAACATGAAAGGCAGTATGGAAGAAATAATAATTAAATTACTTGAATCCAAAAAATGTAGGAAATCAAACAAATGGCTATGACTGCAAAGTACAATGTTAGCTGTAGAGTAGGTACAGCCGTTCATCTGCCAGTTCTGTAAGCAGTACGAGCTATAAAACTGCTTCTGCTACTGCTACCGATCCATGCTTGACAATACATCCTCTTGCTTCAACCATCAGAGCACATTGAGACTTGCTACACCCGGGTTGTAGAATGTCGATCACTATCAACAGTTCAAGAATCAATACGTGTTCAAACTCAATCCAACCAAAATGACGATACAAAATTCAATGATGAATACTTGACGTTAATATTGATTATGATAACAATGTTAGTGTTGTTATCCATTATTGATGATGATGAACATGATGATAGGGATGGTTATGAAGATGATACTGCTGATGATGCTGATTGTGATGATGACGGTGGTGGTGGTGATGATGATGATTATGGTGGTGGTGATGAATATGGTGATGAGGGTGATGTTGAGGATGGTGGTGATGTTGATTATGGTGGTGGTGGTGGTGGTGGTGATGATGAAGATGGTGATGATGCTGATTGTAATGATGATGATAATGATAATGATGCTGTTGGTGATGATGATGATTATGGTGGTGGTGGTGATGATGAAGATGGTGATGATGCTGATTGTGATGATTATGATAATGATGCTGTTGGTGATGATGATGATTATAATGATGGCGTTGTTATTATTTTAGCTTGGCAAGTTACTGGACAGTCAGCTGGTATTAAGCAAGGAAGCTGGTCGCCCGGTTCACGACGAACATCTTTTCATCATCACGCATCAAGGTAAATATGTATAATTTATTTCGACATTATTTAATATGACGACCAGCTGATCTTGAATGTTACCAAGACTTTTTCTTCGGAAAGTAACTGACTCTTTTCCTTCAACTGACCAGAGAATAATGATCAGAATGACTCCATGTGTATTACATGTATCTTAAACTGTCTACTGAAGTCATTTTTGTTATGGGACAGTCACATGCACATTCTCGACAGTTCTCGGATATTTCCGTACCACTTCGTAACCCTACGAACATACTCTAGCGTATGTCAGGCGGAGCACTATGTGGCAAAATTCAATATTTTGTGCGGTCAAAAAATAGTTCCTCGTAAAACAGATTTAACTTCAAAACAACTTCGATAAATTCACATAAGAAATGGATTCTCGTTGTCTATTCTAATTAAAAACTCACATATTTCAGTCTTCATATAGCTTAAATGTGAGGCACTTGACGTAGTTGGCCGAGGTTTTCCGAATGTCACATGCAGTGACTATTCCAGCTATTTAGGTGGTGGAAGAACTCAGGCACACACCTTGGTAGAACCACCAACCTTCCGTAGTCCAGCTGGATGGCTTCCTCACTTACAAATTATATATCCCGAATGGGATTCGAACCCTCAGCAGTGAGGGTAAAGTGATTTGCAGCCAGCGACCATACCCACTCCACTACGGGTGCCCCGCACTGAAGTCATTTCCTTGCAAAGAACCATAATGCCTTCATCATAATCCTGAAACGAATGTGTATACAATCAAACCTCGTTTATTCGACAACGTTCTATCCGAATACTCGGTATCATCCGAAATCAATATCAGGTTCTAATGTATCAATTTATGCACGTCAAATTGAAATGAGCTATTGGAAATCATGTATTATTCGAAATAAAATTTTAGACCCGATTAATTCGAATGAACGAGGTCCGACTGTGTATATGTAATATTCTTTCATACATTTCTCCGGCATTGTACTACATGTAAATATTTGTATATGATATCCACTTAGGTTTTATTCTTATACTGTCATGATTTTATTCCACACAATATTTTGCGACGATTAATGGCTACTTTGGTTCTATTGTGATTTCTTCCAGCGTATGAATTATGGTTCAAGCAGATACTGTTTGAGATCGACTCTGTTAGGGGTCTGTTCATGGACCCTTCCAAGGTATGTTCACAACAAAATCGATTTATTTCATTACCACACCCACTTAGTCTTCAATAAAATGTTGGTATAAGTCTTGTTCAGAAAGGAAGTCGAAACTCTATTAAGTTGATTTTAGTGTTAACTTCAAATTTCAAAATGAATACCGAAATTGTATGTTGATTTAAAATGCTCAAATCAAATAAACTTAATGATGTCGAAAATAACGTTACTTCATTGTTTCTAAATCGGAATATGCATGGTTGATAAAAAGTAATGGACTTCTAGTCTTCTGTGCATGTACATAGTTTACGTTCGAATGTGTTTTTTTTCTGCAGACTTTGGACGAAAGTAAGACATTGAATATCATCAACAGATTAAACCGTGTACAGCTTATATTGAAGGTAATTCCATCAATGAAATTATTACACAATTTTAGTTGAATCACTGTAAGTTCTAGTGTATGTCAGGCGGAGCACTATGTGGCAAAATTCAACATTTTGTGCGGTCAAGAAATAGTTCTCGTAAAACGGATTTATAACTTCAATAACTTCGATAAATTAACGTAAGAGATGGAATATCGTTGTCATTTCTAGTTAAAAATTCACATATTTCAGTCTTCATATAGCTTAAATGTTAGATTCTAATCCTGTTTCATCAGCACTCCAGCGTTCACGCCGCCATCTTGGATTCATGATATTCGAATGGTATTTCCGAAAGTAGTGCCTTACGAACATCCGAGGCACTCGACGTAGTTGGCCGAGGTTTTCCGAATGCAATCGGCCTTGACCGCCTCTATGTCGCTCTTTTCTCTCTTGGTACAATTTAACTTGCAGAAAGCAACTATTTGTCATAGCAGTTCAATGTCTACGTCTTTCGGTGAGATCAAAGGTCATGTGGACGGTACATGGTGTCCGTTCTATATACCCATGGAATGATCTTTAAGTAACTTTGTACACATGTTTACCATAATGAGACGATGCACAAAACGCAACTTTCGGTCATATCATTTAAAGGTCAAGGTCATACTTTGAATTCAAAAGTTGAATATGTAGTTTGCGCGAAAGTATCCAACTAGTTTGTTTTAGTCAAACGAGGACATCTGTAGCAATACGTAGTACGAGCTCCTAAATTTCAGAAGTATTTTAGAGATAATGCAAAGATTGCTGGATATAGTACAGTAGTTGCCCATAATGTATATTTCTATTATACATGATATTTCCTCCGTACTTGGACGAATCGTGACGTTTATATGTATTACATTGCAGTTGCTTGCTGACCAGTTTCAGATACTCGAAACGATGACACCTTTGGATTTCCTTGAATTCAGGTAATATATAAAACTAACCCTATTGTTGAAATGTCGATGATATAGTTTGGGTACTTGCAACTTATTGCATTGAAGCTATAAGAGCGTAAATCAAAGCAGTTTTTTTTTAGTTTGAAAAATCTGCTTCCGAGTGGTAATGGATAAAACCAGCTGTTTACCTTGTTCGCTCAGCAAGACTACGCTGATTTGTATTATGGAGATTGGCGATAAAATATTTGAAATTTCTGTAAACGTCCATACATTGCCTGTGGGGTGACATTATCTTGAGATCAAACTTATTTCCTTGTATTGTTTTTTGAATTAAAGAAACGCAACTCCATGTAGCATAGAAATTAAAATATCAGAATTCAACTCTCATGATTCACAATGTATCATTTAATTCTCTTATTTGCAGAGGTTACCTTTCTTCAGCATCTGGTTTCCAAAGTCTTCAGTTTAGACTTATAGAAAATAAACTCGGTCAGAACGAGGTAAGGCAGAACTACATGTACATGTTCATAAAACATAGAATGTACGAAATAATATAAAAGACTTACCTAGAACAATAAAATTATTCCAATATTTTATTCACATATTCCTTGAACCACACAACATAATAACAAATGCTGGCTTAATAAAGTTCTATCTCCTCTATGCTTCAAACATGCGTTTAAAGTTTCATTGTAAGACCGTGCTTTCATACAAGTAGCTAGATCTCAAACTTTCAAACTGTTTGTGCTTTGACTAAGGAGAATATCGAGTGGTGAAAGCGAAACTAGTCTATCTGCATATCAATTCAGGAACAGATAGACTTAGGCCACTTGCATTCCTTGATATTTGCAAGCTTTTGGTGCATTTTACTTTCGAGTGGTGATCCGACAGCTCCCTTGCATTGGAAACGTTAGTAAATAACCAATTTCTGCTTCATTTTACAGGACTATCGTATTAAATACAATCAGCAACATTACAAGCGAGTGTTTAATGATCCTGAATCGGTCGCCATGTTAGAAGATTCTCTTTCAAGTCCGTCTCTCTTCCAGCTCGTAGAGGTATGGTATAATTAGGTTATATTTACGTTTAACAGGAAATCAGTTAGTCATATTTATTCATGATTTACATCAGTAGCAGACTCAAAGTCACATGGTCAACGAAACTGTTTTAATTTAATTGTGATATGTCGTAAATTCATATCCTAACATAGATCAGTGACCATACCATCATATGCTTCTAATGACATGGTAAGGTAGATCTATATAGACATGTGAATGATTTACGGTAACGTAATTTGTAGTCGTGTGTATGTCGTATTGGTACGGACGCAATTAAGCTTGGTTCCAGTTTGCCGATTGCTCTTTTTTCTTAGGTAACGTCATCTATTTTCACCAAAACGTCAGAATATCGTACAAATATAAAAAACCAGGCCGATCGAATCCAGACTAGGAACAAACTTCTGTATTACGGAAGATATAACAGAAACATATTTTCTTATCACCATTTTAACAGAGTTGGTTGGAACGGACCCCAGGACTTGAAAAGTTGGGATTCAACTTCTGGAACAAGTATCAGAAGTCAGTAAACAGGTGGATTGAGGACTGTTGGCTCTCAGTTGCTGAGGTATTAACAACATCAATTTTTTTTTTCACTGTGTAGCTTCTCGAAATCAACCCATCCTCTTGAGCAACGACCTCTCTTCATTTTAACTACATATTGTCCTGTAGTAATAATTTACCATCAATTTAATCTTTAAAGCAACAATCTCTCACCAACAGCATAAACGTGATCTGATTCTTAACTTTACATTATACACTAAGCTTAATACTAATTGTTATTACTGTCGGACCTCGTTTATTCGACAATCTTTTATTCGAATACTCGGTATCATCCGAAATAAATATCAGGTCCCGATGTATCTTCTTACGCACGTCGAATTGAAATTTGCTTTTCGAAACCATGTATTATTCGAAATAAAATTTCGGACCCAATGAATTCGAATGAACGAGGTCCGACTGTATATTTTGTCAGATGGAGATGAATAATCCCTCTTGATAGTCAAGAACTGTTATACTTATTTTGCTATTCATTGTTGCAACTGTTTCTTTATAGGGTTCACCACCATTTGTCAACATTATTTCAGTTTTTTTATTAAATGTTTTAGATGAATGTTAAAATTGCCTTTCCCATGTGCAATTCTTTCACTTTATATAGTGTTCATATCATTTTCTCCCAACTTTCGGCCAATTGTTGCCAGCTATCTTGATTTGTCCTCTGGTGTATTCAATCCATTAAATCCCCCCCCCCTTTTTGTCATCTTTGATTCTCCCCTTTGTTCGGCCAGGCCATTACCTGCGCCCCTGTTCCCTTACGTATGTACCATTGAACCTCCTAAAATGCCAAATGTTTTATGGATTGTTGTATTCCCGGAGGTCTGTGTGGAGAGTCACTGTCCTATGTATGTGGCGTTCCCTGTAGCAACTTATTCTCTCTCTCTTGTACATGGCGGTCATTTGACCTAGCCAGTTTCTCCTGGAATTAACTAGCAACCAGCACTTACTTACTCGCCCTCCGCAAACAGATGACAATTATCCAAAATGAATGCTGTAACTAGTCGTCTATGATTTTGAATGTTTTACTGTCGATTACTTCATTGAAACGCATAATGATTTTGCAACGTATTTAACTAATTTAGAAAGAAGAAGACCCAGCTAAGAAAGAGACGAAAATGCTGGAATATCAGAAACAGATTGATACGTTTGAATCCATCTTTGACCCCACGAAACATCAAGTACTAGTTGAAAGAGGTGAGTGTTACTTTTATGATTCGCGTTTTTCTAGAGACAGGGGAAGTAAGCGAGGAAAGTCACTTCTAAAAACGCGCCATTGTATTCTGTTTGGGATACCGTTCTTACCATAAAACGAGTTATCCAGACGTATGATCGCTCTCGGATCATGGAATTGAGTTCAGCCACTAACCGGTTGGCCTATGCTTATAAACACTTTTTCAGAGCCTTTTGCAAATAATGAAACAGGTTGTGCTCTATCGTATCCTAAGACATTGGTGAAATGTACCAGTGTAAGCAAATTCATATTCAGTCCATTGAATTTGATGCACGGCGGCTTACAATGTAACTGAATATGACGACCGCCCACAGATGTCAATATGAAACGCGTTTTGGGGAAAATGATTTATATAGCTCTATACAAAATAACGAATAATTGTTAAATATTATATACAAGTCATTTCCTCACGAAGAGTTTGATACTGGTCCTCTGCACTCGACGTGGTTGACTTCGTCTGTATTATCTCGAAAGTATTTGACCCGTAAATCACAGAGAAAAGTGTGTCGAGTACTTACCGTGTGTGTTCTTCATTTCACCGATAAAACGTTGTCTTGTATTCAAGGTGACCGCCGTCTCAGTCACAATGCGTCTCAAGGAGCTCTGATGATTTCACTGTACAGAGATGAGCCAAGATTCAACCAACCATTCCATGTGCTGACATTGTTGACTGACATTGATTCTCTGATGACTAAATGGAGATGTAAGTATGATACAAGCAACCGATCAATCAATTAATCGGTCCGTCGTCTGTCCGTCTATCAGACAATCAGTACGTACTAAGACACGTTGTTTATTTTAATTACTTGTCTTTAGACATTGTGATTTTCACCAAAACTTGTCTTTAGACATTGTGATTTGCACCAAAACTTGTATTCAGACATTGTGATTTTCAGCTAAACATGTCTCCAGACATTGTGATTTTCAGCTAAACATGTCTTCAGACATTGTGATTTTCAGCAAAACATGTCTCTAGACATTGTGATTTTCAGCTAAACATGTCTCCAGACATTGTGATTTTCAGCTAAACATGTCTTTAGACATTGTGATTTTCACCAAAACTTGTCTTTAGACATTGTGATTTTCAGCTAAACATGTCTCCAGACATTGTGATTTTCAGCTAAACATGTCTCCAGACATTGTGATTTTCAGCTAAACATGTCTTCAGACATTGTGATTTTCAGCTAAACATGTCTCCAGACATTGTGATTTTCAGCTAAACTTGTCTACAGACATTGTGATTTTCAGCTAAACATGTCTTCAGACATTGTGATTTTCAGCTAAACCTGTCTCCAGACATTGTGATTTTCAGCTAAACATGTCTCTAGACATTGTGATTTTCAGCTTAACATGTCTCTAGACAATGTAAATTTCAGTTGAAAAAATATCAATATAAAGTGTGAATTTCAGCTATGGAAGTATTGATATAGAGTGAATTTCAGCAACGCAAGTCTGGAGGCAATGACTTTGTCTTTAGTTTGCTCTTCACGTGACATCGTATTATTTATTTAAGCTAATCACGTAATGATGGTACAACGTATGATTGGTAGTAAAGTTGGTACTGGGGGTTCATCAGGATATCAATATCTGAGATCAACCATCAGGTAATTATCATTTTAATGGACACCAATATAAAACATCGAATCCGGTACAATTTGTTCTTGACGGTATCATACCTGAACATGCCAACAAATGATCCTTTAAAATTGATTGTTCACGAGTTGGCCAACGAAAATACACACAACAGACAGGTAGTCCCTAGTTTAATTTTTGGAGACGAATTTTACATTTATCGAAATAATTAACTAGCTTGTTTCATTTAATATACTAGTATGGTCAGTTTACAGATAGCTGAATTGTACTGTCTCAATTCTACAAAGAGCTCCTTATTTCAAATTTGCCAATGCCAATTTTTGTGTCAAAAGAATTCGGATTAATTTGAGTAGATTAGAACTGATGTTATAACTAACAACTTAATCTTTGAAACATAGGTAATGTTGTCTTGACTTGTCCTGTGATCTTTTCCATCCATTAATTCCCCCCTTCACTGTTTGTCCTCTTTGATTCTCCTACTTATTCCTTATGGTCTGCCAGTCTATTCTTTGCGCCTCTGTACCCTTTAACATCCTCAAGTGCCTTATGTTTTATGCATTGTTGTTTTTCCGGAGGTCTGTGTGGGGAGGCACTGTCTTCTGTGTGTGGCGTTCCCTGTAGCAACTTATTTTTTCTCTTTTACTTTTTCGTAAAATACCTTAAGTTCTACTTTTGGTTCGCTTTCGGCTTCTATGCATTACAGTTACTTTCAATTATGATTTTAAACACATTTCAGTGACAGATACAAAGTATTCTTGGATCTTTTCAATCTGTCAGCGTTCTTGTTACCACGTGACTATATTCCGCCACTGACGTCATCAATGAAAAGAACGCTGAGTATCTTATCACACGAGCAGATTGCCGAATTAGACGCAGATTTTGAACGAAGTAAATCGTCGAGTGACTCTGATGAAGCAGAAGACAGCAAGGCAAAGCCCGTTGTAGAAAAGGAAGACGATAAAGTCAGAACGTCACCTGATATCAACTTCACGCTTTAAATTAATCAGAGACGCAGTCTGTTTGCATTCGTGTAAGGAAAACAAAAGGATTTGTTTTAATAAGGACATTTTAGTATAAAATGATTGAAAAAAGGAACAACAGAGTTCCCGATTTAGTGCAGTTTGGCGATAATAAAATATCTTTACTACTGATTCACTCATACCGAAGTTATTGACTAGCACACCATTGTAAATATTATCCAATCACCAAAAAGAAAACAATTTTATCATGAATTACTGTAAAACCTCGCTTATAGACCATATCAAAATTAAGACCATCTCAATATTAAGACCGTATTTTCATGGACCTGTTTTTTCTCTCCCATATTTTAACTGGGTAATCCGATCACCTCACAACTACGGTCGACTTTCTGCAGAATCAATCAGGGTCTCATTATTGAGGTTACACTGTATATTCGGTTCAGTTGTATTGTTTTCCCATCTTCCGGTGTTCGAACATTTGAATGAAGAAGAATATGCAATGATCACTCATAAGTTTACTCAGTGATTTCGTAAATTTTAAACTTTCTGCAGAATAAAGCGAGTAGATCTACTCGTTATTGAGGTTTCACTGTGTATACTTCGGTTCAGTTGTATTGTTTTTCCATTTCTCGGTGTTCGAACAACTGAGTGAATATGTGTATGCATTGAACACTCATCAGTTTATGTATATTTCAATTTGTTCATTTACGTGTAAACAAACTCCATCTGTGTTGGTTCGTGGAATAAACTCAATGACTGTTATAATGTAAGTCTTTAAACCGTCACAAACTTACCACTATTGATACTGCACACTGTGATTAAGCATTTCATACCAATAAAATACATTTAGATGTGTCCATCTGTGACTTTTTCCTTTTTCCACCACTTATAACTGAATATTTCCCTAAATTGTATAAACTGGCGACTATGGTTCCCAAAACCCCAGAAACGCTACACAAGATGGAACCTCTCAAATATATTTGTGTGTGATATAGTGTTATACACAGGAGATAGTCACGAGTTCTCTCCCCTTCTATATAATATGTATGTAGTACGTACTTTCACTATAGAAAGGCATGTAGAAGGGGAGACAACTTGTGACAATCTCCTGTGGTGTTCTTTACGTATATGCTACCATTGAGTGGTAAATCTTGAACTAGTAAAATGTTTTTAAACAATAACAATTGCCTTTATTACCATAATTATAACAATGAATGGTATGTGTTGCATGTATAAAATGATTTAATCTTAATACGTTCCCCCAAGTTGAACGTATTATTAATAACAGAAAGTAACATGACTGTCTCTAGATTACGTGTTTATGTAACATGATTTGTATATGTTTGTGAATCGATATATTCTCGTGAACTTGCTTTCAGTTTTGTCCAGATGTTCATACAAAACATTCAATTTTTTCATATATAACATAGCAAACTTTCGATATTTACGTTAAGGATAAATAATGTACTCACAAGTATCTCTTTGTAAACGTAATTTTATTTACATCGAACTTTAAATTTAGGAGTTTTCTTGTTAACATCTGTTCATGCCGTTAACATAATGTTTGTTATCTAACTATGTATTAAATGACACAAATCGTATTAGTGTTGTCTGTACGTGTATTGTTAATTTGTATACAAAAGCACACCAGAAAAGGTTGTAGAACCAGTATTGAAGTTGTCATCATTCTCGCCTGACGCCGTGGCCACCCATACAGCCTGTCCAGCTGTCAGTCTCACGATCACAGTGTTAGATGCCATTGCATGCACATTATTAGCTGTCGGTGTTTCAATGAGATAAGCTATGATGTTTCCATCAACTACGATATTTATGTACATCCGGTGGTTATGATAGTCCTCACACGCATATGTTAGTAGGTAAACGCCAGTGACCGGTGTTGTGAATATTCCAGTAAAGCGATTGTATGCATTGCCGTCATTGAGTAAAACTCCAGCGAATACTATTGTCTGCTGAGGACCAAGATTCGCTATATCGTGTGTCAACCGTGTCGAGAATGCTACATGTTGGCTTACTTGTCGTACTGAATTAAGAAAATTAAAAGAACAATGGCAACGGATTACTAGATAGCAAACATGAACCAATAAATGACGTTGGTTTTTCATTGTGTCTATCAGTTATACCATGTTTTTGTTTACTTTGTTAGATTGTTTTGGCGTACATTTCGTCATCATATCAAACTTGTGCTTTGTTAATTTATAAATAAAATACATTTTTTAAATTTGGTATAGGCTGCATATTCATTCAATGAGACATTTCTATTTACGTAATGTGGATTATAGAAGTGATGTAAAAAGTGTTTATATTTTACCGATTCCTTTCCCAGATACTGCACCCCTGACAGGTTCATTTGGTGACTTTGGTCCAACTGAAGATTGCCTCCGATTCTTTGTCACATTGTTCATTACTCCGAGCAGTTTTGCATAACCTGTTTCCACTCCAGCCTTTGCAGTGACGTCCGTATCAGCGTCATGGGCAACAGTATGATCTAGAACATCAGGATCACTTGCCTCAAGCAGAATTCTAATCAAGTCATCTTGACTCTTAATTTTAACTTCCTGTCTCTCATTAATCTGCCGCTGCCTATCAAGTTCTGTGTCAGTATCCTCGAGTTTTCTCTCAACAATTGAAAGTCTTAGTTCCATGGCTGATATGTATGTTTTGACTTCTGCCAGATTATCAATGACGATTTCGCGGTCGTTCGCCACATTGGTTGCCATAGAGAACTCCAAAATGGCAACAAACAGACAAAGAAATAAATTCAACTGTAATATGCACGACATTGTTTAAAATGTTCAACAATTCCCTCTGTTTCCACTGAATCTCCGCTTAGACCAAGAACAGGCATTGAACTACTTTGTATGGTATCAGCATGACCGCATTATATAGTAAACCCATGGCAATGATAGGAGTGCAGTTTGATAAAAAAATCTAATATCTAATGGATGATTGCATGAACTTATACAGTCACTTTTCTCTATGTTGTCCTCATTTTACCTCCGATACTGTTAATACATTTGTCGTACCACATTTGAAAAATCATTCTCTGCTTTCTCTGAATACTGTACTACACTTTAGAAAATCAATGTTGCTTTTTGAACAACCCACTTTCTACTAATATGACATACATGCCTAGACGAATTTTATCTGAGCATGCTTAAATGTGCAAATGGAACATAACAATGATACGTCTTGTATTGCAGCAGTGAGATTACAAACATGCGTACACTCTAAGCACGCACTTGTTCCTGTGGTTTGTCCACTGGCGATTTTCTAATTTACATTGTTCATTTTATTTGGGTGATGGAAGGTTGAGTGTGGGGTTGGTACACTCTTAAATCAGGTTTAATACCCTATGGTGTTTTTGCCGCGGACCGTTCTACGGAGGTACTTCCATCTTCGTCCATCATTTGTGTTAGTTGCTTCTGTTCCTTTGGTCTTTGTAATTGTATATCTCCATGTGCTTGTGGGATGACTTTGTAATTTGTTTGTGACTTTCCTGCTCGAAGTTTTCATTTAACTTTATTTGACCATTTTTAACATCGCCATTTTTTACCTCCGGTTTACTGTGAGATAATTGTGAATGACAAAGCCATACATGCCATGCCGGATACTTGTCATTTTCTGCTGTAAGCAAGCTTCTATCAAGTTTAATTGAGTAATATTCAATATTTTTGGTTGCACTTTAGTGTTATAACTTCAAGAACATTAAGTAAGCATGTTTACCATCTAAATTGTACTGTAAAACATAGATACCAATCACTTGCACCTAGGATTCCTATCTCATGTGACATCTTGAATCAGAGCTGACTGCTTTGGGAGTAGTTGCGTACTTTTAGATATGACATGTCCTATTAGGCGTTTATTCGGTTTTTGAAAGCTTTCTCGATCCAATTATTACACCTTCGTGACTTAAACATAAGTAACTAGTTGCGTATATTTGTTCAAATGACTAAATCGCAGAAATATCTCAGTCCGCGAATGTTAAACACGTAAAAAACAAGTACGGTCCTTATCTTAACTTACATAAGTCTGTTTTAATTAACTTAGCTGTTCATATTGGCAGATATCTCCATTACAGTGCTTTTCGTATAGCGTGCAACAAGCAATTTCCTTCAAAATATTTCAGTGCTTGTGCTGATAGTGTGAATTGAAAACTGCATATCTGAACTTTTAGTTCAATTAAATATTTATAGATCTATAAATAATTGGAATGTGCAATGAAACTAAAATGGAAATGTGCTTATTTGTAGATTATTAGCGAGAATACAAGTACATATACACGAGCACTTTTTCCACAAACAAATTCACTGGAGAACGTGAACATTTAGTGCCATTGTAATCGAGCTAAATCCGTAGCACTCAAACGGTTCCCCGACCAACGGGGCTATAAACTGACCAATATTGCATAATGTATCATTAATCATTCTCTTGTAAAGTAAGTTTGTGCATTTTAAAATTTGCGCCAGTTTATTATTTTTATAATTCGCGTTATTACGCTCATTTATATGGAGAACAATTCGGTTATTTCCGTCGTAGCTCGGTACATTACCATTTAACCAATCAAAAATCACTAAGCAATTGAAGGGTATGACTGCAATGCCAAAACTAGATTGCATTGGCTATTAACAGCTGTACCTCCGTTTGTTATACAAACCACGAATATCCAAATCACACGAGATTTTCAGTCACTTAACATAACATTTCAAATACAGTCAAACCCGTCCGTAAGACCGCATCCTAATAAACCCCGACTCCTTATGAAGTCCGTCTCCCTATACAGATCACATTTTCCAACTTATATGCATTGAAAATCCGTTGTTTTGTATATTCCCACAATAAAATCAACACTTTATTGTTATAATTAAAGGGTCAGATTGTATAAAACGAATGAAATTTATTTTGAGGGATTTTTGCTTGTACATGTAGTAACGTAGTATTACAAATTATTTCAAGTTATTATCAAATGTTGCGTGACATCATTACATGACGTCATCTGCACGAGACTCATCCCACACAGGAGGTGGGTGTAAGATGGAGTTTTGGAAACGGTCTCGTATGCAAGAATAGAAATTGTTTATAATCCTACACAGACCAAGGTTCAAATGTTCCTATGATGGTCTGAACAGGAAGGTTTGACTGTATGTAAGTAGGACCAAGAGAAACCACTTTCGTACAACTGCTTCTAATATTTATTTCGTGTAACAGTAAATACATTGTATAAATACACAACAGTCTATACTATGGATAAATGTACCATGGACTGGTTCTTGAGGTATGTAGCTTAAAATCAACCTCAAAGCTTAGAACCATTCCAAAAGTACTACGCATTTCCTGTTGATCTAAAGTTAGTGTACTCGCTAATGTTAACAGTATGGATGGTGCGAAATTTGAGGCAGTTATACTCACTGAGAATAAACCAAAAGCACATGTTTCCTATTCGTTCTTTTGTTAATCCAGAATATGACCAAATGGATGCAAATTAATGTGAGAACATTCTAAATGGTTGCAACCAAGTAAAGGTATCACGTGGTAACTCTCTGATCTTCAGTTACACGAATCAAGAAACTCTATTCACATTTGTAAAAAGATCTTTGACCTTGGGACCATACTCAATGTTAGTGACCTTGGGAAGAAGAACATCAGCAATCGTAGAATAGTTGCTCATGGATTGCACAAACGTTTGACCAAACTTGATTTATAAATTTCAATACTAAAATATGTATGGTGTACTCAACATATCGGAATGAGACGGCAATGTCAAATATAGCTTACAGACAACACAATTATAGTTGGTAAGTAACTGTTCTCTAGTACAACATGTATTCATATATCTAAACCACGCCCACTCCATTGGTGTTCGGAACAAGTCGGTCAATATGCATTGACAAGAAGCCCTGGCCGAGTTATCCGAATGACTCCATTCCTTGGCATGATTTCAAGTTTCCATATGTTACGTACAGACAATATCATAGTCTACTGACGTTGTTTAAGATATGGACAAGATAAGTCGGCTGCCTGTCCTATATGAAGAAATTGTACACATAACGGACAAAGGTCGCCGGCATGTAAATTTCTCCTTGAGTTCGAGTTCACAGATAAATGATTTCGGTAAAACTTGATAAAATCTTACATTTTACTGTTACAACGTGTCATTACTCACACTTACTCCGTCATATAATTAAATACAATATAGATACATTGTAACTGAATATGAAAACGGACGATGCTTAAATAATCAGATGCTCAAAGTTCTCACCGTATTATGCCAGCTATATTCTGACAAGAAACATCTAAAAGGCTCACAAAGCACACTGAAAGACACGCTAAATCTATTTATAGATATAAATGACACTATCATAATATTTTACAAGAACAATGAAACAATCTACTTGCAGTTAACATATGGTTACAAAGTACAATGTAATCCCACGGAACGAATAACTAAACATTAGTGACTGGCGTCTTCCCTTCCGGTTCTTCATTTTTCTCGGCGGTTATAATGTTCATCTGTCCATATCCGCCATTCATTTTATAAGCGCTTTTCTTATATTCTTTCATTATTTTGTAGATTTCCTCTGACATAGGAGCAATAATTACAACTAGAGCCATAACTACCGCAAATATTTGTGTTCCCCAAATCCAGAATGAAAACTGAACTAGATCCATTTTCGGAAAAGTCGCCATTATTCCGGGAATCACTACCGCAAACGCTACAATGCACAGCGCGCCACCTATGTACGCCACCATTTTGGCGTGTCGAAACGTTTGCGCCATCTGTTCAAATGTGGGTTTTCCCTCGTAAATCAGTCCTTTCAAATCTTCTCTATAGTTCAGCTCCCAAGGATTAAGAGGATTTTCAATATCATACATCTTCTGCCATTCCAAGTTTTCGTCATCTACACTTTTAATATGGTGTGTAAAAAGTGACACGATTATGCATCCTAGGAGACTGGCGCCAAAACTGCTACACGTCCCGGCCAAGATGGCGTAATCCTGCACCGTGTTCTTTAAAAACAGACTAAGTCCACCTTCGTACATCGAGGCTGTAACAAGGGTGGCCGTAACACCACAAATAAGACCTGCAATACCACCTGAAATAAAGATCCACAATTAGTATAAGAAAAGGAACAATATACAAGTTCTAGATAGAAATTAACGTATAGGCATGCATTCCACTCAGAGCATAAGCAATAGATGAAATCATTTAATTCTTATTCATAATACCACACTTCTCGTTAGTCGTTCGTCCTTTTGTTAATTCTTTTGAGTTTAAGGCAGTTTTCTCAAAGATAATATTTGAATGTATCAAACATACGCGACTATTTATACAAACAAGCAATTAACATAGTCAACTAACACATTTACTGTCAGAGTATAGCTGCTAAAATCGAGATTATTTGCAAATCGTTAGTCATAGCATTACAAAACGGGAAAATACAGACAAAATAAATCACTATCCTTTCTGACTTCCTCCAACAGTGTATCAAGTATTCAATGTACATAAAGGAGTTATCTTCGATTTATATCATTGAGGTAAAGTGTTAATGTTTTACAAAAACATTCACCAGTTCATAGTATCATTAACCTCCATTTGACATCACACCGAACTGTTTTACATATCCCTCCGCCAATAAACACCCGATGTTTGTTACGTAGTATCGGACGATGTGCTTCAAATGCTGAGTTTTCTTTCAGAATTTATCTCCATTGTCCGAGATATTGTGTATTACCTGATATAAGACCTTTTCCGGTGGCCTTGACCCATATAATTGACAGAATGACGGGAGGAAAACACGGTATCGTTACTATGGCACCACTGTAGAAGATCCAGTTTAGATCAATCCCAGTTTCGAACACGACCAAACCAAGAGGTATTATTGAAATGGTTACCATGACAATACACCAATCCTTAAAACCAATCAGACTGTCCTGGTAAGCTCGATATCGACCGTGTGTGGTACATCTGGTGAACAAAATATATAAATACAGTAAAATAAAGGCCTCAATAATAAGACCACCATTGGAACTCTTGAAAACTGGTCTAAATATTAAGGTGGTCTTAATATCGAGGAGTTGATTAAAGAGAATAACAATAAAACTGGACTTGAAAATTGTGTTCTTGATTTTGAGGGGCCTTATAATTGAGTTGGTCTTTAAGTGAGGTTTTACTGTACTCAATACATGCATATTATCAGATGGTCAAGGTTTCTTTCACGCCGAACGCCTGATTTCAAAAGAGTGGTTAAGAAAGATCCATAATTTCAAAGACCCAATGTTTCTTGTTACGAAATTTGTAGATGCTTCATGAGTCTTGGATGTACATTATGCTACAATGCCAAACACAAGCACACTTATCAATGCAAATATGGTTTATTCTAAATTTTCAGCAGTTAGTACTTCAACTCATGTGATCAACTTGCAACAAATATCGGTTTGCTAAACAATCAGTGCTTATGTTTCAATAATGTTTTCCAAGTATGAGTTCTTTTAAAAAACTGTGCATTTTTAATATGGATTTCAACATTTAACGTTAAAGTTGCTTGAAATTATTTAATACTATACACCCAAACGTGTGCTGATGAAAACTTGTAGATGTTTAATATGTACGACCAAGAAATCAATCAATGGTTGATTTAAGTCGATTTCTTTTTAATCTCATTATTATAGAGCAATAAAGAATTGGTGAGAAAGCCACTCAGCAGGTTTACGAAAGACACGTGTGTGTATTTGCTTTTATTTATCGTCGCCACCTGTTTTCCATATGGGCGAAGCTTCCGGAAGAATGTTAGTCATTTTAGATTTTTGGAGGATAGTGCATGATACAGAAGATGCCCCCAGTTCAAAAAGCACCCCTGGTTCATTTTTCGTGTCTGATGTAAAGCGATGTACATGGGACCTCGGCCTTTTTAAAGTCTCGTTCGAAAGACTGTCAGTATTGTTAGTGGTGGAGCGGGGGATCCAACCTACGATCCCTGGATTACTAGTGCAGCGCGTTACCACTGTACCACGGATCCGCTACGTTTACGGAAGATCGTTGTTTGTACCATGGGGCACCGTCTGGGGTCTTCCTCCATCATAAAAGCTGGGACAGCTACATGACCCTGGTTGTGTATATGGCTTATTGGGACAGCTACATGACCCTGGTTGTGTATATGGCTTATTGGGACAGCTCCATGCTCCTGGCTGTGTATATGGCTTATTGGGACAGCTACATGACCCTGGCTGTGTATATGACTTATTGGGACAGCTATATGACCGTGGCTGTTTATATGACTTATTGGGACAGCTACATTACCCTGGCTGTTTATATAGCTTAAATACCTATTACAAAAATATATAGTACGTATGCGTTTGTAATTAGTCTCAAATTTACTCACGTATATGGGGGTTTGATGCCGTTGATATGTTTTACGCTTCTTTCTTTCATGTCATCCTTACATTGTTGACAACACGATGCATCCGGGCACTCACAGCGTGAACTGTTCACACTATTTATTTTCTTAACAATGTCTTTTTTCCGCTTACCACACAATACACAATCTATTTCCGTCAATCCGCGCCTGTCAAAAACAATGTTCAAACATGGAACAAAATACAATTAGAATTATGCTGTAGGAAAGACATTTCTATCATTTCAATAAATGCTTATCTACTGTAGTATAGTACTTGCCATATACACCTGGGCGCTTAAGCATGTTACGATAATTGTTCACAAAACTGATATATAGCGAGAACTTAACACTCAATTGATCAACAAATAGTATGAGGCAATGTATAAAATGTTGAAATATATGCCCAATTACATTTATAGATTTAAGTGGTAAATTCTATCAGGATGGGTTGTTAAAGTCTAATAGTACTTCGTTAGTTAATGAAATGTCGTATCAATCATCATGAAATGAAAATGGTGTTGAATGAAGCATACACGTAGTGCTGTTGAATTTGGTGAGTGAAAGTATACATGTACCATCTCATTGATGCACGCATACAAAGGAACTAAATCAGCTGAATTATAAGAAACTATAAGAAACACCACTAAAACTACAGAGTAAGAGCTGGAGTTATTTCACTTTATCCCATCTAGAGTTCTCTCCCATTATCCCTTCTATAGTATATGTGTAAATTGGATAAAGGGAAAGAACTCGTGACAATCTCCTGTGGTCCTAGATTCGACATTGTCAGCTACCTGCCAGCCAAGTGTACTAACGTCGCGGATGTCTGAATGTGATATACACGTAAAGCAACAATACATCCCCCTTTCGCGCGCTATAGTTAAATCAGCCCTTCCGTCGCCAGGCATGGACCTTAAACACCAATGGATAGTTCCCACATCTACAATATTTACCTCCCTTGTTCTGAATTGTCGACCATTTTGATAGGCAAAGTTCCTTTAAGTTTATGGGGAATATAATGTAAACGATGATAAACTGATCAGATATATAACAAATAACTTACTCTTTATGCTCATGTGGGTAGTTGGCTCAGTAAGTTGAAGAAAAGGTGGTTGTCACATGCAAATTCTCTTGGTATTTTCCTAATGATCACATTCTTGGAAATTACTCCTATAAGGACTTTGCCATACAAAATGGCCGAAAGTTAAGAACAAGGGAGATAAATATTGTAGATGTGAGAACTCTGTATACTCATCATCATGGTGATATACCAGGAAATACTTGAGTGACATAGCAAAAACACGACGTCAGTAAGTAAACAAATAACAATAATATAAAACAACACTGTGAGCAAAATGTGACTGGCAGGGAAATAAACAGCAACAGGCGAAATTAGAAATCGCAGACAATGGACATTAAATAGTCCCTTTTCCTGAATCGTTGTCAGTTTTATATGTTGATAATTACAAAAAACACTGGAATATATTGACGTCAATACTCTGACGAAGAACGCTATAATGAATCCTAAGACAGATGTCTCCTCAAGACGAGACAGTTTTCTTTTAATTACTGAGGTAAATAAGAAGTAATAAGGCAAGGGCAACGTCATTTGAACAGTTCCGAGTGTCTAGTCTGAAGCTCAGGTTTTTATACAGTTATTAACTTATTAATCAAATATTTACATGCTGTCTTTGTTCACAGTACGGTGTAGGATTTATTGTCTGTATCAGTTAAGTTGTAAACGAATACTTATCTCATCGCCGTAGCGTCGTCGTCTACATTATATTAAGAAACATGGTTTATATTTGATTATCAAAACTGGGCCACACCACTTTGGGTGGGCTAAATTATCCGAATGTTCACCCATTGCTAGCATAGATTTGCCATTTGTCACATGTATAACATATAGTAAACAATCTTTCTATTGTTGTTATATATCGTACCGGTCTCAACTTCTTAGATTCATATCAATGAAAAATGACAACTACAATCATACTTCATACTATATGGAACCTCAGGACCAGGAAAACATTACGACCAGCTAAGGGGGCACACATGTAGAGTCATATTACCGTCAATAACATTAAAAAAGTTATCGATATATGGATGAATATGAATGAAATGGATCTGGTGGTAAAACTTATCAGAGAAGAATAGATTCAGACTATCTAGTTCATTAAAAGGTTTCACTGTCACAAAATACATAAAACGACTTGTCTAAGCATTTCACAACTTAGTATTGGCCTTCTTAGTAAATGGTTCCTTGTTGACTCGGACTTGATCAAACTTTTATTTAGAAACAATAGTTTTAATATTTGAAATCGCTTTTAATGCCAGCCCCTTTTTCAGCCGAATCGTTTACCTGAAAGGTCGTATATATGTCTGATAAATATCGTAGACAATAATGGATGACATTGCCATCACTTCGCCTGACCCCGTCGACATCAGAGCCATGGCCCCCATAGTAAGGACCAATATCCCTCCGGCACTACCCAGGACTGTCTCAGCTATAAGAGGCGTGACCAAACCTTGATAGAGAAAGCACATGTGGTAGTGTATGACATTTAAACCTTTACCACAAATCTACAATGAATATTAACATCAGGCCATCCTTCGAAAATGTTTGTTTGCATTTACGTTACCGACTCATGAAAAATGCCGCGACTCAATTTAATTGGTCAGGTTCATCGATGAAAAAAATGTTTCACGGTCTAAATCTAGCTACTTAGCCACTGTTACAATTCCGGGTCGCGTACCCGCAAGCAAACAACTTTTTAAGGATGGCCTCTTTTTCATATATTCAGTGTAACCAAACTATTGGACAATTAATGCATAAAGTCAGATTTATACAACGTATCCTACGACGCAATATTTTTGTTTTATGATAAATGTTTGAGTCCAATCTCACTAACACAACTTTTTTAAAGAGACTGGTTTCGTGTACCGCGTTGGTACTGTAGTTTGGTTAAGAGTATATTCGATACTGCTGGAATAAAATAACTAAGGCCCCAAAACAATAGGGTAGGTAGGTCGGAAAAACTTTGCGGAGATCTTTTTTATTTTCAAACGAAGCAAATTAAACTTATATTTAAATGAGACAATCCCCTTTCACTTTGAACATGGATACTGTTTAATCAAGGTAAATATAATGCTCAATACTTGGCATACTCGTAAAAAGTCTAATAACTAGGCAGAAATATGAACCTAAAGAAAAAATCACACAAAGATATTTTACTAAAACGAAGAAATGTTACCAAAAGAAAACAACTGTTAACACTCGAAATGGTGTTCTAGGGTTGGGGCAAGAAATAGGGTAGGTCGGGAAGTCTAAAAATAAACATACGCCTAATTAGAAGGAATTCTTTTGCTAACACCGTACGAGGGTTGTTCAAATATAACGTAGATATTTTCTGTTCTGTAACTAAACATTAACCGCCCGAAGTGATTAATTTGCAGTCTTATTGTGGATGGATTATCAAACGAACTTTTTGAAACTTTCATTAAAATATTCCGTCGCATTGTTAAAAGAAATCAATTCCTCTACGCAATTTTGGGACAACCCTCGTATATTTCCATGAATTGCCGTAATTTTAGGACAACCCACGTATATTTCCATGAATTACCGGTACAGGTATTTGTCTATGTAATTACTACTTTATTGGAATTAATGCCGTCCTTTAGTTATGCACGATTGACGGCTAATCTATCTACTGCTACTGAGTTTGTCACTAACTGCCTCTCTGCACGCAACTGGCGATTTCTTTATTGAATTAAGTACAGATGAAGAATGCATCAAGCTAGGTATTATGGATTCGAGAGTTAAAACTTAAGAACTTTTGATTTGAACTCTTCAATCTTCTCACGGCGCTGATAAATCTCCGCAAGCGGTACGTAAATAAAGGGAGACCACTGCGTATGGAATTTGGAACTCTTGCGATCGCCGACTTTATGGGTGAGCTTTTTCCGTGTACTATGAATACGAGTATCATTTTACATAATATTTATATGATAAAGACATCGATTTAAATTTTACTAGTTTAGATAAAATGGAAATAATACTGGAAAGAGAAAACTCTGAGTTTGAGACTACAAGCACTGATGCGTTAAACATCTTACTTATCAGTGACTAGACAAATTTATGACCAAAAAAGTAAAAATTTAATACCTCGTCGTTGCTCATACATGAACCTAAATCTGTTACAATGTGACATACTTATGTTACTGGTATTTATAACTCAAAGTCATCTAAAATGTTCTGAAAAAATTTAATATCAAGAAGTGATTTCGAAGACGAGTCGCTCAAAATAGTCACTTTAGCACATTTCATGTAGAAACAAAATGAAGATCGCTAATTGTAAGAATTTGTAAAATACACTTAGGAGTTTTAATACCTCATTTGATCGGAATGTGTTTTTAAGAATGATCTTATAATTGGGATGACAGATTGCATACTGAAATACCACAAGTATACCCAATAAAGACGTCAAATTAGAATAAGGGTAATAAATCCTGATATCAGAAAATTCACTGCAGAATATTTCAAGATATTACAAAACATCTCCACGTATGTTCTGTAATGAGTTATCAACGTTATCTGTGTGTAAATATAAACGAGGCATATTACGCTTCCATATTCAACATATACCAATGTGTTCTTTCAAGCGATCCGTACTTGCAATGGACGAAGAGATTGTTACTTGAAAGAAAATAATGTGTAATATAATAGCCAATGACTTGTATGTTACTTCAAAAGACCATAAGAAAAGACCGACAAGAAATAGGAAAGGGGCATGTCTTATCGTTGACTCCGAATTTACTACGTAAATACTTTAAGGCAAAATCTTTTCAGCTGACGAATTAGGAAACTCGAGATTTATCGTTACACCGTAAATTCTCTTTCCTCCACACAATCTCTAGAATCCCACTGCATTTATTCAAATAAATAAACATCTGTGTATTGTTTCTTGATATTAGTAACAGACAGTACAAACAAACGTGTGTGCCAACACATTACAGACAGACAATACCTTCTTCAATCTGATCCACTGTTAGAAGATTAGTTTTGTTCTCAGCACTGAGAGCTAGATAGGCTAATCCAGTCGTCGTTGCCATGGTAGATGGGATAGCGAACCACATGAGACCACCGAGCAGGAAGCCATACACACCCTGGGTAGGTTTAGCAGCAATACGGCTCTGCCAGGATGCTTGGTCGCAATACGTCACAGCGGAGGACACGAATACCTAAAGCATGTGAATAACAGGAAATACTATTAACATAGGTCTGATAAAGTTAAGAACATTTTAGTGCCGCTGTACGATTTCCAACCTCTTCTCTTCACCATGTACTGACAGTAAGCAATATTTGCTGGCAATATGAAAACGAAGTGACCATATGGAGTAAATAATGCTTCCTGCTTGCAAATAGTGACATCACATGCTGCGTTTTCTTGAAATGACGTCACTTACAGAAGAGGTTATAAATCCCATAGCAGCGCTCATTTGGTCTTTGTTGACAGTGCGTCATAATTAAATACATAATATTATATCTATGAATTGTATAATATAATATGCTGACCTGAAAAAATAAATCGCTACAAACTATATTAAAAGGTTCCGATCCAATGTAAACTATTGTATAAAAATTGGTAACTATTTAGTACTACTTTATTGTATCTTTCTGTAGATTTTTTAAATGTTTCGCTTCACAAATGTACTGTATTTAACACTCTACGTAGGTGGGTGGTCTATAATTGTGATAGCTAAATGCATTACCGATGGAAGAAATACGTATTAGCTGATTAACTCTGCAGCTAAATGAAGCAAATACCACATGACATAATGCTACATGTATACACATAAACGGATATCTTCATCTTCTGATCGTTTTGGAGCTGTGTCTAAGGTATTTGTTCCGCATTCATGCCATTGATACGAGCGTAATAAGCGTGTTCTTCATAAACTCGCCCCCCCCCCCCCAAGTAACATTTATGAGTGCCAATATAAGTCATTGTTACCGAATGTAACTGAATCCTTTGCCAAATAATCATAAGAATGTAAGATATCCCGTGTACTAAACTATCCGTTTCAACCATTTTAGACCTATTTAATCCTCGAATCGATGATAAATTTATAATGATAAAAATTAAAGTTTGTTCGATTCTTTGAAACCTCATTTACAATCGAACCGAGAAGAATTTGTTTTTGTCTTACTCATAAGCTTATGCTGTATGTCTTTACAATGTGAGGATATTTAGAAGTTTCTGTTTTCCAGAGATAGCTAATCAGGCAATATTAGGTTACTACATATTCAACTACGTGAACTGTGTGGAAATTTATTACGATACAAATAACGTTTTTCTGCTTAAATTGTGATTTTATGTTTAGATATCTTTAGTGTTTTATCAGCGAATGCTTTTTGATGTTTTATGTAAATATTGTACAACCCGCATTACTGCAGAAGGACTTGGCTAATTGCGAATTGGCAACACGTGCCTGTGGTGTGTTTTACTACACAACATAATATTTTAATATCGAAAGGTTGAATGTAAAGATAAGCGATCGTAAATGAACTAAGAGTTTTATAATACTGACGATAAAAAAGCTACAATTTCGTAAGTTAATACAAATAAATATCAAGCCAGATAACCACTTATGTCGGCCTACACCCCTGTTTAGCATCTTTTACTTAAACTAATTTCACACACAATAAAAACAGTTGTCTGTGATGCAATTCGAACAGCATTTCCATTAGAGCGCCGCATTACGATTTCCAACCTCTTCTTTAAATGACGTCATTTCCATAAAGCGTCACATGTGACGTCACCATGTACTGACAGTAAGCAATATTTGCCCCATAAGGCAATATGAAAACGAAATGACCATATGAAGTAAATATTGTTTCCTGCTTGCAAATAGTGACATCATATTTTGCGTTTTCTCGAAAAGACGTCACTTACAGAAGAGGTTGTAAATCCCATTGCAGCAGTCATATGCTCTTTTGGCTGCAAAATTCAGTTGAACTCGATTAAAATTCGGATTTTACAAACCTCGATTACTCCAAACAAGAACGCCACTCCGGACCGGAAGGTGAGGTAATTATTGTCATAGTTTCCTTCTGGTCCCTTTAAACACGTGATAGCGTTATACATACTCTCTACGTCACCAATGGCTGAGTACTGTTCGTCCGTATTGTGCCAAATTTTCACAACAAAGACTATGAGTAACACAAACACTAGACAAGCGTTAAAGTACGACACATAGAAAGTAGTTCCGAGACCACCAATCAATGAGTAAGAACCAAATAACACAGCCATGGTTAGGAGGGTAAATTCATCCGAGGCATTCTTGGTCAGGGATTGGATGGTTGCTTTTCCGGCCAGAAGTATGCCGATTGTGATGACAAGATTCGTCAATAAGGCAAAGCAACAAAACACCACGTGGGCATTCCGACCAAATCTGGCATGGATCACCTGTAAACATGAAACAATTTGCATCAATGTAAGGTATGTACTGTTAAGCTCTCTTGAAGACATTACCACCTCATGTATAAGACTGTATCCCCATTAGCCAGTTTTTATTTTTCTTATTTTTACATCCATATTTTTACTCGCTAATCAAGCGACCTCACAACTAAAACTAGTTCTCTTCAGGACAACCGGTAGTCGCTGTTATCATTGAGGTTTCGAAGTCATAAAGTTCGCAACAAAACGTCCAAGTTTTCTGATTTGTTTATGTCAGCCATAAAATGCAAAACTCGAACAGTTGATGACTAAAGAGACTTAACTTAGGTCTTCAATGTTATATCTACGAATTGTTACGTTTTTAAAGAAAATTAGACACATAGGCTTAATGAAGTGCCAAGAAATTGAAATGTAACCACAGAAAGATAGCTAAAGAAGCATCACATTCAGACACTTCAAAAATCAGTCAAAAGGTGACATTCCTTTTGCAATTGCTTATCGTCATATTATTTCAAAAAGGAAAGAGAAAACTCGGATTTACGTATTTTAAGAGAACTCCAGACAGCATTTTTTACAATGCCATACATAAAAATGCCGCAAACACTTCATGAAGGACGTGTTTGTCGTCATAGAACATTTTAGGTAAGTATCTATGATATAGCATGTTACCTGTAAGTATGTTTTGGCTCCAGGTGCTCTGGTTTTGAACTGGACGGAAAATATGGGGAATATAAAAATGTTGAATATAATACCAACTGCGTACCAGAATGGTCCAGCTATTCCATTCTGTAAAACAAGATAGAACAAACGAGCATTAGTAATTTGCCGTATCTATTTTGCACACATTTGCATATTTTGTCGTACTTAATACTATGTCGAGGGTTTGGCACAAAGGTGTAGTGTTAACTCAAGTTAGGCGCCGAACCATCGATATCTAGGTATTGTTTTTTTTTACAGCATTAATTGTCTTCATGATTCGAACGTCCGGTTATCGGTTAGTAAATTCATTGACCGTTTAGTTGAATTGAACAAAAATCGAGTATATAAAATTGACTTAAATCTGCGACTAATACACTGTATATTAGTCCCTGCTCAAATATTGCAGGTTTTGATAACATGTTTCTCATTTATGATAAAATTTATCATTGACAAAACATAATTATATCTGCAATCTGAACTGTGAAAAGTCAACACACATAAGTTGTGAAAGAAAATATTGAAGGTGCCAATAGATTAGTTTTGAAGTCTTTATGTCAATGCCCTTTAATCAGGGTCGTAGCCATAAAGTGACCTACGTAGTTACCTTTGCAGTAAGTGTAGCGCTATGTAAAATGTCACCAGGCCAGATTAGCTGTGATGCCACTGTGACGGCCGTCAGACTGAGGGACACGTTACCACCTGCATCAAACGTCGTATCCAGATTATGTTCATCATGAAATATATGTTTTCGTAAAGCGTTGTGAACAAGAGCCAGTATTATCGAAAATCCACCAAACCCAACGATCATCAGCAAGGCTGATTCGTAACGTTCCAATACAGGCTCTACCCTGAAAATACACAAATGTTTATCATTACAAGCACACAAGCACGCAACAAAATTGCTTCAACAACAGTATAACATACTACAGCAGTAAGAATTTACTATCAATCTAACCTCTTTAGACAAACAACTTCTTAACACCAGGCAATATTTGCGTCACCCAAACGGCGTTGCTCTGTTAATGTTGCGCTGTACATGGGCTGATAGTCTACCTTAGTTATTAGTTACCAACCCGGAAGACGTACAACGGTGAATATAATGATGACCGCAATAACCAGAGGCTGTGGGTTCGAACCTGATTAGAAAATAGCTACTGTTCCTACAGATAACTATTTAAATAAACATTAAAATCAATTGTCGTATTATTCGTGTTCTCAACGTTTGATCCTTGAGGGCAAATT
The DNA here is from genome assembly GCA_032209605.1 of Mactromeris polynyma. Lineage (NCBI taxonomy): Eukaryota > Metazoa > Mollusca > Bivalvia > Venerida > Mactridae > Mactromeris > Mactromeris polynyma. The sequence continues at coordinate 9,141,658 of JASFXZ010000006.1, read as the reverse complement.
ATGAAAATTGCCTGCAGAAGAAAGGGGTAAAACTGGTCGGTAACCCATGGACACTGGTGAGGTCAACTGACAGCCGTACTTGACTGAAATGCTCTTGAAAATCGCCGTGACATTGGAACGTAACAACCATTTATCGCAAGTACATTGTACTGAACAAAGTACACTTTGATCGACCCTGTCTTGATGTAGCTTTGATTCGTTGGAGTCTATCTAAAGCCTTAGCTTAAGTGTTGTGAAATCTTTATAAGCTTATAAAACATCAGCATCGTGTTCGTATTACGTTACTAGTAAGCAATATAACCCCATTAAATCAGCAATAAAATGAAGCTAAATAGTTTGTTCCATTAATTGAAAGTGAATAGGTGCATCCGATACAGGAATAAATGTTATAAACAGTATCAAGAATTGAGTCTGATATATGATAAGGCCAGACAAAACAACGATTTAGGAAATTGTATGACCTGATTAAGTGTGGGGAAAATGCAAAGGGGTTTTCATACAGTTATGGTGAGTGGGCACTTTCTTCCGGTGACATTCATAGTCAACTAGAACATACAGTTTCATACTTTATTTTAGCATTCATAAAATTTATACACATAGTGAGTTATAAGAGCCCTTATATATAACAGTGTAAGATACAAATGTATACATTGGTGATAATCGTTAGCCAAACCTCATGATTAGCCAGTACTTAAATATATCCCCAAAAACTCATAAATTATAAAAAATACTGAAAGACAAACAAAAGATCGACCCCAATTGTCTCCAAGTAAACAATACATGACGGTAACCGTGGTTGTTATGTACACCGTAATCACGTGACCGCCATGAGCCAATCACAGACGCGGATTTCACTACAAACTTGCCAGTAGTGGGATAAGTAATATTCCCCTATTGCAAAAGACTCACGATAAATACGACTGTACCTCACAATGTGTTTCATATAAAGCTTCTCATTATTATATTGCTTCCGATAAAATAACATTAAAATTTATTATTTTGTACTCTTCTTAATTGTAAGTGTATCTAACGTACCAGTTTTTTTCGTATACAACTTTATCATATAAGGAGGTCATTGATATGCAGTTTAAGATAATAATAACATTATAAATCATACCAGAAATCACGAACAACAAAAATACGATCTAGTGAAATTGAACATTACATTTTAGTGAACTCGCGCGCTAAAATATTGATAATATTCGCCAACAAGTTTGAATGCTGCACGTTTTAATATAAACATCTTTTTTGTGTCAGATTATACACCAGGGTAATACATTACCAAAAAATAAAACTTGTTATTCCTGATAACAAAACAATGATTTCGTCTGATAAGTACGCATGAAATAAAAAAGATTGTGTATTTTGCCAAATAATACGCGACTTTACGCGTTCTGCATTCTGAGAAAAGTAGAATAAATGTGAGTGCACAAAGGCATAACTCCAATCTATAAATTGAATATTAAACAATTTCCATCAAAACAACAAATATATCAGGCACCTAATAATCGCGCTCGATATGGATAAGAGATAAAATTGAAAGATGCAATTAATTTAGACAACTAACATCACAAATAAATACCACCAACGACTTTGATAATTGAAAACTTGATGAAGAATGAGAAGAAATGGTTCTATAATTTCGTTTCCGCATAAAAGTATTAATTTTACGAGCGCTATAAACTGTATTGGGCCAAGAAATGTGAATTTAATTGTAGTTATCAGATTGCGCGTCCCTCAGTCTCGCGTGAATTTACGTGATAACTAAGGCTAAATTCCGTAATACGGTCCTAATACTGACCGGACTGACAATCGGCTGACGAACTAAGCCGTTATTTATCATACTTAAACATATTGTTTTGTCTTTTCAATTAATTATCGCCCAATAACTCAAGATCTATAAACTGTATCTGCATAAACGGTTCTTGCGATTGCAGAGAAGAACGAGACGAGTATTTAAGCGGTCAATGATCTTCGGGTGAGACAACTCCATCAATCTACGACTCTTTTATTCTGAATTCCCTTTTCAATGTCGCCAATTATGCGCTTTACTATACTATACGTTTATTGGTACAATCTGCACATACAGTGCCTTTGACCATGAACAAAATAAACATAAATATGAGATGGCCAAGACAATAAATATACATGTTACAAATACAATATCAAACATGTAATCTATGTTTATGTCAACGTTACCTTATGATAATTTACTGAAGTGGTAATTTTTGTACATACATTTCATATACTCATGTACCTTTCCGCTCATGGACTGGCTTTCCGCTCATGGACTGGCTTTCCGCTCAATAAAAACAATTAGAACCAATCAAAGTCGAATTGTTTTTGTATAAATTTGGAGTTAAGTATAGTTAAGTAAATTAATTTACCATTTGTGAATTCATATCAATTTATAAGTTGCCCACGGAAACGAGAAAGTATGACACTAAATATACTCCGGATTGGTATAAATATGGGATTTTCCCTCTAATCTTGTGGTACAAACAGCAATATACACAAATGGCAAAGAAAACAAAGATAGGATTTAACATCAGAGTGAACTTCAATGGATCTAAAAGTAAACTTTGTTTGTACCCCATTTTTCTCGAATTCCGGATTTCATCTATTGTCCAAGCATGTTCTAAGAATCTCATGTTTATTTAGGTTAAAATGGTTAAGAATGTCTCTCCATTCGGTAGTCAAAGTCGAGCATTGATACTGCTCGCGCAATTAATAACCAGCAAAGAAAAAAAAGTCAATTAACCTTCATTTGAATAATTGTGTATCTCGAGTGAATGTGAGATTCTATCGCCGATATAGCTTAACAATCGTTGTCGAGTGGCAATGACAAAAACAGAAAAGAAGAACTTTCGTTCTTGTCACGATCTATTTACCGGAGTAATATGTCCTTTATCATTGTCCCCTAGAGGGAGGAGCTGTTATTACATTAACCGTGTGGTATTCAACCGTCACAATTTAACAGACGCTTGAGAAATATGGCCCAGAGAAATAGTGAATGACAAAAGTTCTGTGCATTTTATTCTATAATATTTTTGATGAAAATCAGATTTGATTTAATTTCACAGGAAAATGGAGATTTATTGGAATGAAAGCGAAATATAATGAAGTTATAATAGAAAGAACAAAAAAGAAATGTCTAATTAAGCACACATGCTCATATGAAATTAACGAAATGAGACAGATAAATGTGCGGCATAAGGTTTGAATATAACACCTAACTTCACGAAAGGCTCAAAAAGCAAACGTAAGTTATTGTTGACATTAACAATGAGGTAGGTCGACTTGGTGTAGGTGTAACTATGACACAGAATAATTACACGCCATTGTTATCTTCATCTATTGAGATGACGACTAGACTTGCTCTTGTCTATTACATAAATCCACAGAATTGCAAGATTCTGCGAAACTACTAAAATTTGAGCGCTGCTATGGGATTTCCAACCTCTTCTATAAGCGACGTCTTTTCAAGAAAACGTGTGATGTCATTATTTGCAAGCAGGAAACAATATTTACTCCATATGGTCACTTCGTTTTCTTATTGCCATATGGGGCAAATATTGCTTACTGTCAAATACATGGTGACGTCACTTAAAGAATAAACATAACACCAAGTTTTGCTTGCACATGAGAGAACAATGGATGGTCAGTCTGCATGGTCATTAGAGAGGACTTCTATAATGGTGGTGAGCAACAAACACCGAATATTGTCTGGATATCTTTCATGAAAAGTCACTTCTTATCGCCTTCTCGATCGTATACGAAAAAATACGGAAGTGGCTTGCGAAGAAAACGCATTACTATTTTAAGACTGGGACAATCCAGTTTTGTCTAGCAAAGACGTTAAGAAAATTTCTTGCGACAAATTCTAATGTAAGGTAAGTCCCATATAGTTGATACATTCCTAGATATGATAGTTCTATGAGGCTTTATGAATACGATTTACGACTAAACTATTTTACACTTAGCTTATCTTACTCCGCCACTGATATATTACGGTAAAACGGCTTTTAACACATTCCAAAAACTGCAGTGCTGAATCTAGTAAACCCCATACGATGACAATTAGTTGGTCAAATTTGTTCGGGCTTCTTTGTTATATGTTAGTTTGTTAAAATACTTATCCAGATAGCTAGTCTCACAAACAATAAGCCTACCATTTATCATTTGACTTACACACATACACTGAATGCCGACATTCCTTAGTAGTTAGAGTAGGTAGTGAAAAAAATAATCTCACCGAAATTCTGAGTTAAGCTTTTTTCTAGACAATTAGTGTCAAATACAAATACATTCCGCGAAAATAGACGAGTTACTCTCTGATATTTGATAACAGGCATAAGGAAATTATCTTACGGAATGTTTAGTTTTTGTCAGTTGTGTTAAACATGTTGCTACTACTACGATAAAGTGGTCCGTTACTGGCATATTTGTAGGACACGATATAGTATACGATCCTAAGTACGTACGCGTACTTTCTATATTATGAATAGAATATATTGCTTGCGTGATCATAAATTATAGAATTTATTAATCATGTTTTCTGAGAACGCTAAAACGTCTCTATGACGAGTTTTTATCATTTTTAAGAGTTTAATAAATTCGCTACATAATTGAAACGAATGTATGCTTTGTTCTTATTAGAAATTGTAATAAAAGTAAATAAATCGTCGGTATGAGACATGTTCTCCCTAATAATACTCGCGGCGTAAGACTGTACAAAGCTCCTGCAAAAAGCTTACCAGCTTGAATGACAACACGACAAATTTATGATATTTACAATGATAGTATAAGTACTAAAGAACTAAATACGCAAAGTATGGGTGAGCTAGCAGACCAGGTGCAAGTGTGCTATCCAAATTGCGAACCACGGACGAGAAGGCGGCAACTAGTTGCTAGTTCAAGAGCTGTGATCGTGCAGACGTGTTCATAGTACGATATGGCTGTATAGTGTACTTGTTTATCGGTAGTGTGCCAATACACATTTTGCCTGTATCACCTCCAACATCATTTGTTTTAGTCATTAAACAGACATTAATGCTAATCTTAATTGATCATGTTCAGTACTTAAAGAGAACAAAAGATGCATCCTTCGATGGCGGTGCAAAATGTGGCGCCGAAGACGACGCCCTGATTGCGTAACATTAAAGTTTAACCCATTTAAAATTGATCTAGTGTTCTTTTCCATCGTTGAAAATAGACAAGGATTCAAGCTTGGACATTAAATATTGAGAAGGTCAATTATCAACGTCTAAAAATATCATAGGACTATATTCAGTGGGATCAAACTGAACTATGTGATCAAGGAGTTATCTACAGAAGAAGTAAGATAAAATACGAAAAAAGTAAGACACCCGAGTTTTTTTCTCAACTTTCGGATATATCAGACGTTGTACCAGAAGTGGGACGGTCTGATTTAAGGGACGTACCGCTGGTGCGGAGACGGGTCGATTCCTAGGCTTGAACATAAAATAAATGTATTGTTTAATCAATTTAGAAAACAGTATGTTATTAGGCGCGCCGTACGTCAGCTCTATCTACCAAATTTTGACTTGTAAAAAACTAATTACAATGGCATAGAACCAGTGCATGTTCAAGAAGATGTCAATATACTTTACTACAGTCGGACATCGTTTATTCGACAACTTTCTATCCGAATAATCGGTATCATCCGAAATAACAATTGGTCCCGATGTATCTTCTTATGCACATCGAATTGAAATGGGCTATTCGAGACCATGTATTTAAAAACAAAATTCGGACTCGATGAATTCGAATGAACGAGGTCCGATTGTGTAAGATAAATGAAATAGAGACGCATGAAGACAATTTAACAAAACACATGCATCCATCAGAGACACGCGAACATAATACGCACTTGCGTTAACAACATGCTCGCTACCTTAACACATAAGCTACATAATGCCCCCAACAATCTTTTTAAGACTAAACACAAATGTGCGTTCAGAAAGCTATATTATAAGCGGCTTAAATCCTGAATGATACGATTCTCTGATGCAATAAGTTCATTAGCTACATTCTACTAACGAAGGTTAATCAATAAAACGTTACCGGTGTTTGTTTTAGTAAAAAAGCTGTTTCTGCTCCATTTCAAATCTACGAGGGTTGTCCGGAAAGTTCGTAGACACATACTGTCACGGGCTTAATAATCATTTAAAAAAGAAGAAACACCATTCTAGGTATGTACGCATGTATTATGCATAGATATGCAACCAATCAACCATTTTCATTCACAAATTATACAATTACAGCAGTGTATGTATAGTCATATAAGCAACAGTGGAGCACGTCACAACGTACTTATACATGAGACAAAGATCGTCAATCTGTCAGCATTTTTACTCTTTCTCAAAATATTCACCATTGCCTTTTATCTGCCTATCTACCTTTTTGATATACACCTGAGAATGCCAGTCACTCTCAATTCAGGAAATGTTTGTGATGTAGCAGCTCTAAGTTCATTAAAGTATCTAAATTTTCTACCCCGAAGTTGTGACTTTATAAGGGGGAAAACGGTGAAATACATGGGCGTTAGGTCCGTGGACTGTGAGGTGAATAATCTTAAGTTTCTTCTCTCCCATCACTAAATCATTTATATCATTTATAAACAAGTACCCGTGACACATTCGGTCGCTATGAAGAAGACGTATGAAAGTTTTCAGTTTCCACAGCTGTTTTTCCGAGTTCTACACAAAACGTTACTATAACTCGCTGCTCCGCTCTAACGTCTGACGTCGTCATGATTTGCGAACTTTCATTCATGGTCGCTTCAAACAGTATCTTACAAAATGCTCATTTGTAATACGAGGCCGTTAAAATCATAACAACATGACGTCTGTAAAGAACATCACGTCATCAAGCATTTTCTAAAACATTGCCGCTACTTTTATGTAAAAATGACTCATTTTAACAACTGTACTAGATCGGATAAAAGCTCCTATTTTAGCGTGCTCCAGTTATACCCATATGAGGTTTCTATGGAAACAATAACACAGGTACCCCTGTCATAATTACAAAAATAATTTAACTCCATGAAAAAGTGAATGTTAAAGAAATGTGTGATGTTAAGCTAAGCATTGAAATAGCATGTGTATGGAAAGAATAAGGCTGTCTACGAACTTTCCGGACAACCCTCGTATATTTGGGGGGGGGGGGTCAAACTTGTATGCAGACGAAATGGATGCTTAATTGATTGCATTAACTATGGCAATGTACTCAGGCCCACGACTCGAGATCTACCTTAGTTTTTAAATTGTGAATACCTAGTGCTTGTATAGTCCATTGTAAGAGTATAATAGTAAAGATGGCAATTTTGAGTCGTGCTAAATGAAAGCTGTTTTGAAATACAGAAGTTTAGGACATGAGTTCTTAATTTTTTAGGAATTGCACTACTCAGCAACACGAGACACATATTTGAAATGTCAACTTATGTCGAAGCTGCTGTTCGCTAATAATACACCGTTTGAACTAAGATCAGCTAGGAAAAGGGTCCCTGTGTTTGATTTAATAGCCCGCCCGGTTAGCTCAGTCCGGGTTCGAGTCCCGGGTTGGGCAAGTTATGTATGTCTGTGACATTGTATACGGTCTTGTCCTCCACATGAGGAGAAGGTGTCATTTACTTGCGGAGCAGCAAGTTTGTATTGGTTGTTTATTCCACCAAAACTGGTTAGGTTAACATATGTTTTGAAATAATTGACTTGATCACTACCTCTAATGTGGTCTCTCCGAACTGGCCCTTGCGAGAAAATATTTCACGGATTGCGCTTCAAAGCAATAGAAATTTTTGTCAAGCGTTTTACCAGCGAAAAAAAGTAGCTTGCGCTTTAGAACAGTGCAAAACAATGATCAGTTTAGCACCTCTGTAACTTTCTGTTATGCAATTAAACCGTGTTCTTTACTGTAATGCATGGTTATAAATAGTTAAAGTGATATTTAGTTTTAGAGAACGACTTCCAGCCCATAATTCTAGAAATTTAAAATCAATACACCTTGCTCCGATAAGTATCTTCAAGTCAAGATTTATATTAATCAAAATTTAGTGCAGTTGACCAGGAAATGCCACATATAAAGGCCACAGCCACCTAAAAGCACAAGGAAAATTGAAAATATATAGGGTGTTAAAAAAGGTCGTTCACAAAGATTTAGTTTTAATATTTTTCTTAATACTCTTTCGATCTTTGTCACTATGGACCAATATTTTACTTCTGTGTGAGAGTTCTAAATAAAACAGATATTCATGAAAAAACAGTATCTTTCATTATCCAAAATAAAACCAGTATACATAGCATTATTTTCTATTTATATAAATTCAAACTTTGTGAACAAATTTTAACACCCTGTAAATGCATCAGTGCATTTTAAACAATTTCGAAAGCAAAGGGGACACTAGAACAAGAACTATCTTGAAAACAGATGGTCGGCACAATTTGAAGGTTTAGATTTGTTGTGCAACATAAAACAATGTCGAAATGTTACGATTGCTGGTCACTCCACATCCAAAATGGATTTCGGTAAATTCACCGAAATTCGGTGGGTTTCGGTAAGAGAACGTATCCTTATCGAAAGATTAACCAATCCGCGTCAAGTGACAAACGTTGTTCGGTTGAAAAGGAGCATAGTTTAGTGGTCAACGTAAGATTTGATTGGTTTGCACAACACTGATATGCAAATAGCAAAGTCATGTTAGATGTTGGGAACAATAAGCACATGTTCGTAACGGTTGTGTAGGATTAAAAGGTGTAGATCCATGTCTATCTATCTTCCGATAATGTCAAACCCCTACTGGGGACCTAGACATTTGCGCGCCAAGCTGTGAGAATGTTAGTTAGAGTTGTGTAGAGAAATAAAGGAACTATCAAGAATAAAAGTTAAAAATAAGAAAGTACAAATATCGATATATACAGGTTAGTTTTAAAAGTAAAAGAATTCTGATATTTCTCTATGGAGACATGTTCAATCTGGCAGACTGCCTGATTGAACTGCTCCAGGGTAGGACAGGCCACAATGGTTGGTGGTAGGTTATTCCAATGGAAGATAGCTCGTGGAAAGAAGGAGAACTTGTAGTAATCAGTTGTGGCAGTTATCAATCTGTAAGAGGAGGCGTGATAATGTCGAGATGGTCTTGTCGGTGGAATAAGGTAGCCAGAGATAGGGATGGCTATTAGGTTATGATTCATTTTATACATAAGAGAGAGCTTGTTGTCAATTCTTCTTTGAACAAGCCTACGCCACTGTAGAGACTGCATCATGTCTGTGACACTTGATGTCTAGCCATAGTCATGTTTGACCCACCTGGCAGCCCTACGTTAGACAGATTCAAGTTGAGATATTAGAGCCTCAGTGAATGGACACCAAACTGATGAGCAATATTCAAGCTGAGGACCAACAAGAACTTTGTAGGCAGAATATGTGTGTGCTTTCTTAGAAATGCGATTTATGTGTGGGTCCCACGATAGGTCTGAGGAGATGTCAACACCCAGCTATTTTGCCGAAGATACAGATTCTAGTACGCAACGGTGAAGAGTGTACTGTGTTGGCATTGGATTTTTGGACATTGTTATGTGAATAACTTGACATTTAGATGGGTTAAATTCCATGTCCCATTCATGGCTCCAGTATTCAAGTATATCAAGACCTTTCTGGAGAATTTCTGATTGGGAAGATGTTGAGAGGGTTAGGTAAATGGCAGTGTCATCAGCAAAGAGTCTCACTTTGGATTGGACATTCTGAGGAAGATCATTAATGTATACTAGGAATAGTAGTGGCCCAAGCACAGATCCCTGAGGAACTCCAGATGAGACAGGTATTGGTTCGGATGAAGACCCATTTACAACAACAGACTGACGTCGGTTATCAAGAAACCCTTTGATCCATTTAAAAGCAGAACGTCTGATACCATAGCCATGTAGTTTGAGAGCAAGTTTCTCGTGACCGACTTTGTCAAAAGCCTTGCTGAAGTCCAGCAAAATGAGATCAGTTTACTTTTTGTTACAGAGGGATTTGACAAGATCATAAACCAACATAAGGAACTGGGATTCACATGAGCACTTTTCCATGAAGCCATGTTGGAGCTCATAGAAGACGTTGAGCTTAGTTATATGTTTTGTGATAGAGGATGCGACTATATGTTCTAATGTTTTACAGAGAATGCAAGTAAGAGATATGGGCTTGTAGTTGGCATGGTTTGAACGCTCACCCTTTTTGTAGACAGGCACTACATTTGCATCCTTCCAGATCGATGGCAGAGTTCCAGAGTCAAGGGATTTTTTGAAAGATGTTTCAGAATGGGTGAGAGGGTAGTCGAAAGGTTTTTCAAGATGATAGGTTAATCTGATCAGGGCCTGAAGCTTTATGAGGATTTAAGTTGGAGAGAAGTTTCTCAATGCCCTTTGATGTGACTGTGATGTCAGACATTGTACTTTGGGAATCTCCTGTGTTTGTACTATCTTAAAGTTTCACATTACAAAGAGACTTGAGACTGTTGGGAGACTTTAAACTGAAAACAGACAGAAACTGCTCATTTAGAATAGTTGCTTTTGTAGTATCGTCTTGGTGGACAGAATTTAGTTTGCGTAAGGGGGCAACAGAGGCTGAATTTTGTTTGGAATGCTTGAGAAGCGTATAGTGTTTTTTGGGGTTAGATTTAGAGGTTTGATCATCGGAAGCCACATTCAGAATATCCTCAAGATAGGACTGATAGGAAAGTTTAATGGTCTTCCTGAATAGATGTTTTAGATCTAGAAACTTCTTTCTGTCTGCAAGTTTTCCTGATTTCCGATGTTTTTGGAAAGCTCAGTCTCTCCTTCTAGCAAGTCTTTTGAGTTTTTGATTAACCCAAGGGAGATTATTTCTGATGCTGGAGAGTTTAGAGGGGATGAATTTGTTTGAGAGAGAAGTGAGAGTGGAATGAAAGTCGTCCCACAATTGTTCAACATTGAGTGAAGAGTATTTACCACTTTCAAGCATTTCCTGATGGTAAAGTTCCAATGCCTGCTTCATCTCATCCCAATTTGCTTTGTTATAGAGAGGTATAATACGTGGTTTTTGGAAGAGAATTCTGGCAGAAATGTTAACTTGAATTTGAACAATATCATGATCACTTATACCTGGGGAAAAGATCAAGAATATTAGACTCTCGAGTTGGTAGGGTGACTGTTTGAGTGAGGTTTGAGTCATTTAGAAATTCAATAATTTGTTTGTAGAATGAGGGATGTTTGCAGCCAGAGGAGGGGCACAAATGGTCCCAATCCATCTTTACCAAGTTCAAGTCTCCAGCGACCCAGATGTTGCAGTTTAGTTTACGGGCTTTATTTATAGATTTTGTAAATTCATCCCAGCTATGCTGGTCATGCTCATGAGGTTTATAGTATGCACCAATTAGAAGAGATTTGCTACCAAATAAGTTAATTTTAATCCATGTCCGACTATTTGCCTTTAAATCATCGTAACGTCCACCCACACTACTTACAACTGGTGGAATATTCCTTTCATGCACGCATGTCTTTTTATCGGTTCTTGGGGGAGCATTAACCTATCATGGTAACACTGAAACTTGCCTTGGCCGATAAATAATAAATAAAGCAATGGACCTATCTTTGTCAAGATTAAATGAAACAGGTCGTTTTTTCTCATAATGTATCATGCCAAGATTCCAAGTTGAACGTATCTCTCTAGTCTTCGTATTTTATCTGACTAATAACACAATCTTCTTATAAGTTTAACGTAGTGCTTTTGTTGAGATGATTTTAATCAGATTCTCTTCGTATTATTCCAACAAGGAAAATCCTTCTGCCCTTTAAGTCGTGACATATAAGTGCGATATGCTTTAATAGTTAATCATTTGCTTAATACATTTCATTAATAAGACTATTATGTAAGACAAATGATGTGAAGACGTGTAACAACTTACAGCTGCTGATATCATATTATTCTGGTTAAACATTTCCAGGGTGGTTGAACACGTGACTTTTTGTTTACTACGCGGCACGAAAACTGGGCGGCGGATCACAGAACGGTACGTATTGGCAGTTTTTAATAGCCTTAAACCTGGTCATCTAAAATCCGGTTGCATCGATGCCCACATCGACACATAGATCTCTGTAGATTTGCCGGAACAATAGATTTTCATGACTGCAAAACACAGTGCCGGCGTTCTATACATTCTTGTATCCAAACTTTACTGTGCTCATGCTGATAAACACGAACTTCACTGAGCTGATGCTGTTAAACACAAACTTTATTCAGCTGATGTTGATAAACACAGACTTTACTGAGCTGATGCTGATAAACACAAACTTTACTGAGCTGATGCTGATAAACACAAACTTTACTGAGCTGTTGCTGATAAACTTAAACTTTACTGAGCTGATGCTGATTAACATAAACTTTACTGAGCTGATGCTGATAAACACCGACTTTACTCAACTGATGCTGATAAACACAGACTTTACTCAACTGATGCTGATAAACACAGACTTTACTCAACTGATGCTGATAAACACAAACTTTACTCAGCTGATGCTGATAAACGCAAACTTTACTCAGCTGATGTTGATAATCACAGATTTTACTCAGTTGATGCTGATAAACACAAACTTTACTCAGCTGATGCTGATAAACACAAACTTTACTGATCTGATGCTGATAAACACAAACTTTACTGAGCTGATGCTGATAAACACAAACTTTACTGAGCTGATGCTGATAAACTTAAACTTTACTGAGCTGATGCTGATTAACATAAACTTTACTGAGCTGATGCTGATAAACACCGACTTTACTCAACTGATGCTGATAAACACAAACTTTACTCAGCTGATGCTGATAAACTTAAACTTTACTGAGCTGATGCTGATTAACATTAACTTTACTGAGCTGATGCTGATAAACACCGACTTTACTCAACTGATGCTGATAAACTTAAACTTTACTGAGCTGATGCTGATTAACATAAACTTTACTGAGCTGATGCTGATAAACACCGACTTTACTCAACTGATGCTGATAAACACAAACTTTACTCAGCTGATGCTGATAAACGCAAACTTTACTGAGCTGATGCTGATAAACACAAACTTTACTCAGCTGATGCTGATAAACACAAACTTTACTCAGCTGATGCTGATAAACGCAAACTTTACTCAGCTGATGTTGATAATCACAGATTTTACTCAGTTGATGCTGATAAACACAAACTTTACTCAGCTGATGCTGATAAACATAGACTTTACTCAGTTGATGCTAATAAGCACAGACTTTACTCAACTGATGCTGATAAACATTCTGACTGTGCATGACCTTCGTTTGTTTGAATCGGATTTTGTGGATTGTCGAGTCACCAATATGTTTTGTAAAGTTAAGAACTTGATTAAGTATTTTGCACCGTTGCAATAATCTTGTACACAAAAAATGAATCTGATGAATTCTAGCAAGTGCAGTGCACAGCTGTTCGGATTCGGTACTAAACAAGTATGATAAGTAACATTCACCGCTGTTTGAATTATAGAACTTGCGAAACATAGAGATACCAAGAGATATACAGTGTAGCTCTGTATGAAAACGTTATAATTACCTGATAGTGAGGAATTTAAGAATTTTCAGTTCTGTAAATGTTGATTTTGTTTGGTAAACAGAAATAACACAATTGTCAGCTTTACAGTATGATATTACATCGAGATGTAAATATTGAGAGAAGCTGTTAGTTTTTGTTTGTGTTTTCAAAGAAACTTTTGATGGGACAAGAATGCTGAAAACTTCAAGGTAAAAAGGAAAACTTTTTGGGTCGTACATCTGTTTCTATTACAACAAAGTTTGACACTAATGTCCATTTTTATTTACTTAAGTACGAAAGTAAACAAACTGTGAGGTGATCAGCCAATGAAAACACGTTTTGCAAAATATTGACCAATGAAAACAGGTTTTGCAAAATATTGACCAATGAAAACACGTTTTGCAAAATATTGACCAATGAAAACACGTTTTGCAAAATATTGACCAATAGACATTGTGCACACAATTACGGTATTCTCAACTAGGTTTGAATCCACAGTTAAGTGTCAAATGATTGCCTGGTAAAGGAAACTCAGTTTCACGTTTAACTTTTATGTTCATATTGAATTGAAAAAAACAGTAATGTACACTATCAGTAATGCAAAGTACAAACATTTAAATCTTGCTGTATCAAAAGTGTGACTTTTATAATGAAAAGACATGTTCGTATTTACTGAAATGACAATAACAGAATTGTTGCTCATCGATATGAAGTAGGAGCGGTCTTCAAGAACTCGGTAGCAAACTCAGTATATCTTCAATGGTAAGCTAGATTCGACTAAATCTCCTATCATTTTATAATATTTCTACAAATGTTCTACTCGCATCAAGTTATAGATATGCACTGCACACAAGATATCTTATAAAACCACGATGACAATTTCTGTGCTGATTTTGCGCGACAGATCAGCGAGTGTCAATATTTGAACATTTTCTCAAAATCTGCCAAATGTCGCATTTGTGGGAGAAAATCGAAGCATGGTCCAAAGTAAGCATTATCAATCAGGAAATATGCTAAGAAAGTCTGAATAGTAGACATTTGACACACATTGGCGTGACATGACATTGCGACATTCAACTCAAGTTTGAACCTTCCAGCCCTGGTCCTTTATCTAGGGTTTGACGGTATGTTTCAAAAAGGATTGAATCCCGACAAGTCGTATAGATACAGATCAGTCACCATAATTAAACCGCTACGTCTTTATACAAAATACGTTTTGGTTGCTCAAAATACATTTAGCAGCTCATTGGATATTTTTGCAAATCGTATTTTTTATAATGTTCGTAGTCGTACGACCGGTGGTAAAGCACTACGCTCAGTTTTGACAGAGTTATGCAGTTGATATCGTAATTTTGTCATGTCTATATTTGCTGAGACACAGTCTGTATAGCTGTTGGCGATAAATGACAAATTAAATATACATCATATCTACTGAATGACTAGATAAGTATTATGGATGAGAAATATTATATCAATAATAAGTCGACATTTAGTGTGAACGTTTGTTCATTTCTATTGTAATATAAACTGGTAGCAGAGCAAACCCTGCGATAGTAATTGGTCAGACTGTCTTAACTCCAAACACTTGTAATTAGTATAAGTTTTAACAAAAGTAGACATATGTGTGTTATAAGAATGAATCTGATCGTTGATATCAGTTGGTGCAAACCATACTGAAGTCAGTTTTAGCGATGGATGTACCAACCCCGTTTGGCAATGGCAGTCGAATTAGCCAAACACGGATTCTTGGGATACGTACTATTTGGGTAGAATTCGAATATGTGAAACGGTACAAACGTCTTGAAACAAAGTTTGTAAAATCATTTAAAATCGAGTATCATATTGTTTATTTATTCAATGCAATTTAACCGTCTGTCAAAGCTACCTGAAATCATTTATTCGATCTTAAGCCTATAAAACGTATGTAAAAATAAGTGAAGAAAAATGTGGAAAAAAATCATTTTGAATGCTTATTATAGTTATTATACAAGTATACAAAGAACAATGCTTTAAACTTCTCGTGATCGTATCTCACCACAAAGAGAGAAAACCGTCCTATCTGAAAGTGTTTACAAGCATGAACAATGAATATGGCGTACGATTAGGGTCTTTAATGCACGACCCAGCATCATGCTAAATGTTTCAGCATGATGCTGAAAGTTTTTAGCATGATGCTGAAAGTTTTTAGCATGATGCTGAAAGTTTTAGCATGATGCAGGGTCGTGCAAAATCATTTTTCAGCATCATGCTAAATGTTTCAGCATGATGCTGAAAGTTTTTAGCATGATGCTGAAAGTTTTAGCATGATGCAGGGTTGTGCAAAATCATTTTTCAGCATCATGCTAAATGTTTCAGCATCATGCTAAAAACTGAGTTTAGACCCTTCCGTACGTAGATGATCATTCAGCATCATGCTGAAACTTTCAGCATCATGCTAAAAACTTTCAGCATCATGCTAAAAACTTTCAGCATCATGCTAAAAAACTTTCAGCATCATGCTGAAACTTTCAGCATCATGCTAAAACTTTCAGCATCATGCTAAAAACTTTCAGCATCATGCTAAAAACTTTCAGCATCATGCTAAAAACTTTCAGCATCATACTGAAACTTTCAGCATCATGCTAAAAAACTTTCAGCATCATGCTGAAACTTTCAGCATGATGCTGAAACATTTAGCATGATGCTGAAAAAGGATTTTGCACGACCCTGCATCATGCTAATACTTTCAGCATCATGCTAAAAACTTTCAGCATCATGCTGAAACTTTCAGCATCATGCTAAAAACTTTCAGCATCATGCTGAAACTTTCAGCATCATGCTAAAAACTTTCAGCATCATGCTGAAACATTTAGCATGATGCTGAAAAATGATTTTGCACGACCCTGCATCATGCTAAAACTTTCAGCATGATGCTGAAAGTTTTTAGCATGATGCTGAAAGTTTAAGCATGATGCTGGGTCGTGCATTAAAGACCCTAATCGTACGCCATACAATGAATGTATGTTTCTATAGAGCAATGTAACAGTAAACAGTTATAACTGTTGCTCTACTTAGGATCTTAAACTAGACCACATTGAATGTGCAGTGTCATTGCTGAATTTCATGATCATTAATGTTTATTGTATATATTGAGATACGATACGACCATACCGTTGGAACCCAAGTATAATTTATTTACAAACAAAATAAATCATCAGAAAAAGAGATAATTGTCTTTTCGGTACAAACCAGTTTAACTGCTTCTTTGTTGTCACAGAGACTAGTTTCGTTTTCACCCCTCGATGGTCATTCTATCACTGACCAACGCTCCTATAGAACGGTTAAAAATGGTACAATGTTATATGCATGTTTAATGTAAGTCAAATTGAACTTACCCTGATTTTCCACTGGGACCTGGCAGCTCAAAGGGACAGCTTGATGTTGTATTGTCCATGATGATGTACGAAATGAAAGTAAAATGGATAGTCCAATATTTCGATGTTTTTTCAGGACATTTTATATACCAAAACAACAGTTAAATACCAATGTCATATTAACAAAATGAAGTACAAACACTGGGAAGTCTTAAACAAATCAGTCAAAGTGACAGCAGCGAAAGGTCAACTATGCTCCTCGAATCGTTCTTGAAAAATAATATTTTATCCACAAGTGCCTCCTGAATACTTCACTTTAATTCTATCCATGTCGTTACAGTAACAGATTCGCGCCAAATTGTGCAAGTATCTTTGCCAAGTTCCCGCGTTTTTCTGTTCAAGCTATTAGACAAATATTAGTTATCTGTTCTCGCCTTGCCGAATCTACTGAATACAAGCGAGTGAGGCCGCTTGAATGCTACAACAAAAGGTAATTCAGTAGGAATAAAGTGTGATATATCCACTAAACTCGCTTATATCCCCTATTGGTCGCCACTACGCGTGATTTAAATTAAATATTCTCTTGCAAAAAAAATGTTATGGCTTGGTGTCAGTACTAACCAATTCGATCAGACGACACTAGACGGTCATGCGCGCGCGGTTAAAGCATGGCGTGCAGAAATAAATGTGCGAATAATTCAAATTAACGGACGATATTTTAATCACTAACAAGCCCATATTACAGATACGGACAAGATTTCTCTAAAGCTCTGAATGGATTTCTGTTTCGCGCATTAAATGAGAATGATCGCATGTATTTGGGCTTCTTTATTATAATCTTCTTTACGATCGTTTCATCGGAAAACATGACACAGTTCATACAATTCCAACTACAGACACTAGATGTCATACAATGGGAGGCACTGTGGCTTATGGTCACTATCTTCAAATCACTTTCCCCTAACGTCACCACTGCAGGTTCGAACCTCACCAAGGATGAAGAGTTTGTATGTAAGCTTCCGGAAGGTTGGTAGTTCTTCACAAGGGTCCGCCTATGCCAATAATAATGCCAAATTGGGCACCATGGGCCTTCCTTCACTTATTCCTGGAAAAGTCAATAAATGGCCCTGATTATTTATGTGACTTCAAGCCCCATTACAAAATTTAAAAAAACACCAGAAAACACGTCATACAATCACTTTATGTGACTTCAAGCCCCATTACAAAAATTTAAAAAAAAAACAGAAAACACGCCATACAGTCACGAAAAAAGGTACACGGACCTACACCCTTCGGCAGATGCACTTTCCGACTGTTGTTGAGAGACAGTTGCTCTTGAGAGGTTAATTTTGTTGTATTGTTTTACTACGAGGAAACTGATAAATTTGCTGTATATAGATTGTTGCTAAAGATATATATTGCACTGTACATTGATTTAAAAGTATACACCGCTGAAAACATTAGACGATATATTTCATTTCAAAACTACGCTCAATGTTGCTTTGATCCCCTTATCAAAACCCTGGTTTCGTTTAAATATAAAACCTGCGTAGATGTTGATATTGTATCTTATATGATCTCATTGAGCCCTTAACTCTTAATTTGGTTTAAATTTATTTATTTCATACCGATTGTGAAATAAGTTCTTACAATTTTTACTGATCACTCTCGAGGTATGCTTCCTGATTTACTAACCATGAATGGCGCTAAATTCCTGGATCATGAATTTCGTTATCAAACTCACTCGAGCGGACCTCAAACTAACGACCTTTAGATCACCGTGCATTAATTTTGAACCAACTGCATTCCATTGCGTTTCGTGTAGATATTGTTGAACTGATAGAAAATTCTAAAACTCCTCATCTCGACAAAAATATTTGATAAAAAGAAAATCATCTTATAATTATTTCCCAGGTTTTAAAATATTTACTGAAGGTTAAGAGCTTATGAGAACAGATATTTTTCAGAACCTCTATAATGGTATACATAACGACAACGTATCGCTCGTGGAACGTTGATTGGAATCATATATCGTTAACTGGACTATAAATCACACAAAAACGGTCACATTCCAGTAACCCATTCTTCATTCATGTATACATACCGGTGCCTCATTAAACGGAAATTTGAGGTCGAGCTGAGGAAGTAACTATGTGTTAATATATCTAAGCTTGTGAGAGGAATGAGGGAAACACAATTAACTTGACACAAAAATATATAACCGGTTACTTTTTCTCAGATCTGTGTGATAGTTTTTTTTCTTTCACGTGATTAACACAATTCCATTATGTATTTCTAAGAAACAACCTGTAACCTACACAGTATGTTTCAACGCTTATGTTTAAACGTTCCTAAATTTTGAACAGTGTAAAATTGAAAAGCGCACACCCCCCTCGCAAAAACATAACCCTTCATGTGAACAAAACAATTACATGAATTATTATTTATTTGTACAAAAAGGGAACTAAATAACAAACATTTACAACGAGTAGCAGCACAAATATAATTCACATAATTTGGTATTAATTAGTACCTAAGATACACATACATGCATACAAACATCTCTAGAGCACTTGGACAACAAAGGCAACAAAGGAAATTATGCATTGCTTTAAAACGGGTGGTAGCAAATTAACTCGCTTATGCGCCAAACTGTAATTGCAAAAGTTTGGTTTTTAAAGCAAATGAATTCTCACGTGTTATGAGATACACGTAGTTTCTCTTTTGTGTCTTCTCTGGCAAATCATGAAACAACATTAATTTGGATCCTCTCACAATTTGTTCCGAGTGTATAAGCTGTGTTTGTACCATTAGGGTTTTAATAATTATAAGATACAGAAATACACCAAATACTTTATTATGTATATATTTTGTTGCAATATATTCGTCGTTTAAGGATGTTACCTTTTCAATACCATGCTGGTTTAATTTCTTATTTCTACATTAAATACAGCAGAAGAGCATTTATATTTGATTTTAGATTAGAGTATTGTTACAAATGTCATCATCACAGATGTATTCATGCACTGATTAATGAATGTGTCCTCATTTGTTTAAAGACGAATCTGGGAGTAGTGTTCTTATTTCTTTTACGATGCGAATAATTTTACTGAACTTTATAGACTCACTAAGACTCACTAAGACCAAAACAAATAATGATATTATTGTGTTTCATTGAAGGATTTCATTATTTGTTTGCAGTTTTCCTCCTACTTTCTTTTTCCATACACTTTATCATTTAAAAAAGTCAAAGATATAAAATGGTCTTCAAAAAACATTTAAAGCTAATACATTTTATGAAAATGTGAAAACGATACTGGGCATTATGGGTAAATTTTTCAACTTTCATTTGGAACACAATAAATAAATCTTTATATTAAAATGTTGCTATATGTTCATGAGAAATATCCACGTTTTAATCTTCATTATCACAAAATCGAGCAAAATTTCATATTTTGGCTAGATACACTGGTAAAATATACAAAGTTTAAAGGAAATCTCTTCGTTAGAAAAAATGGCCTTATTGTAGGATACGCCTTAAAACAACATTGCGTGACTTTCTATAACACGTGATCATCAAAGGCGTCCCAGTGAAAAACAGAACTAATATATGAGTGATGATAAAATATATAATTATATTTGTATTACAAGTATTATTTACGACTTTATAAACATACCTTCGTATCATTACTATGAGGGATGATAGACGAGACTGTGGAACTGGCATACCTCGGTATTTATCTGAATGGTGTGTGAATAGTTTTGTAGTTGTAGTTGTAATTTTAACTAGATGCATTCAAGAACAACGTTTTGAATAAGAGTTCATGAACAACAAGAAATATCTTGAACAAAGATGGTCGGAGCAATTTGAAAGTTAAGATTTGTTGTGCAACATAAAAAAATGTCGAGATGTTAAGATTGCTGGTCACTCCAGATCCAAAATGGATTTCGGTAAATTCACCGAAACTCAGTGGATATCAGTTATGTAACGTAAGGTTAACCAATCCGCGTCCATGTTATAAAACGTTGTTCGGTTGAAGAGAAGTTGCCTTGGTGGTTAACGTAAGATTTGATTGGTTTACACAACACTGATATGCAAATAGCAATACCATGTTAGTACGGCTGCGCCGAAACATGTGTGGATACAATTTACATGCAATATCTCAAAGGAAAATCATTGTCGCTCTTCAATATTTCAACCCAATCATATTCTATAATTTAAGGTACTATCGAGTCAGCTGGAAAACGTTACTTCAACCAAGGAGATGTGTCATTTGTATAATTATTTGTCCAATTGTAGTGAATTTCACACTTTGTAATTCTATGGGTGTGTCCCTGGAATTCGTTCAAAATGGTATTCTGTACTAAGGAATTAATCAAAGTATATCACCGCAATGTATTTTTTTTATTTTCACTTTATTACATTTTGGCACGTGTGCAATGGTAAAATGTTCCAAAATATAATAACCCATAAAATCCATTTAAAGGTAATGTGACTAATAATATAAATTTCGAGAGAAACGTTTTGTCGGGGTTACAAAATATGTCACATAATTGTTATCATTTCATGACTGCATAAAACAGTTGGAGATGTAAATTGCAAATACATGTATACATGGATATGAGTTCGCGAAGACATATTGCATCATGGTGAAATGCTAAGTTTAAGCCGCGATTTTCGAACTTTAAGACCGTTTAAGTGAGCTCTATGGTAAAAGTGGGAGACATGAACGGCAAATCAGGGGATTCCCCTTGTCTGCTTCCCGATCAGAACGTGTGTTACTATATTAAAACATTTATTTATCAATTTTTGTTGGTTTTAGAAAACTGTCAAGAGGAAAACTTTCTTGTCGAGCTTGAATTATGTTTACATTGGTTGCCATTCCTGGCCGAGAATCAGGAAAGGTAAACCACCCTTTTCCGTTCGGTATATTGCTATGTCATCT
This sequence comes from Mactromeris polynyma, assembly GCA_032209605.1. Lineage (NCBI taxonomy): Eukaryota > Metazoa > Mollusca > Bivalvia > Venerida > Mactridae > Mactromeris > Mactromeris polynyma. The sequence continues at coordinate 9,119,774 of JASFXZ010000006.1, read as the reverse complement.
AACCTGAAAATCAACGGCGTTAAATTAAACAGGGTTGAACTTTTACGTATATAGGTCCAAGACAGTCAACAAGGCCAGGAAATTGTCCAGTCAGCAAAACTCTTTCAACCATCGATTATATTACATAAATCTACTTGTACAACTATTACCTAATTCGACGTACTACGATCGTAACTGAACGTATAACTACAAACTTGATTGAGTGACAACCAGCTACTTCACCACTAACAACATGGACTTGAATATATTGTCTGTTTCCAAGTGCTTAAATTGTCTGGAAAAAACTGAATGACTCTTCAATAAAATTAGATGCAATGTTCACATATTTCCATATCGTTTTAACAAATGTCAATACGAAGATTGACGCATTGTGCAGCATGGTTTGGGGTGAAATAAAAGACAGTCACCGTGGAACAACAGTTTCTACGATGTCTCGATACGCGGTCGTTTTTCGGCGCAGCCGTACTAACATGATTTTGCTATTTGCATATCAGTGCTGTATAAACCAATCAAATCTTACGTTAACCACCAAGGCAATTTCTCTTCAACCGAACAACAGTTGTAACCTGGACGCGGATTGGTTAAGTTTTCGATAAAGGGTATGTTACCTTAACGAAATCCACTGAATTTCGGTTAATTTACCGAAATTTATTTTGGATTTAGGGTGTCCAGCAATGGTAACATCTCGGCATTTATTTATGTTGAACAACAAAACTTAATCTTCAAATTGCGCCGACATCTTTGTTCAATATATTTTTTGTTACATGTTATAGTTTCGTTTATTTATCGTCGCCACCGTTTTCCCACATGGGCGACGCCTTCGGCAGAATGTTAGTAATTTTAGATTTTTGGAGTATAGTGCATGATACAGAAGATGCCCAAGTTCCAGAAGCACATCTTGTTTTTTACGTGCCCGATGTAAAGCATCGTATACGGGACTTCGGATTTTCAAAGTCTCCTCTGAAAGATTGTTAGTACTGGCAGTGGTGGAGCGGGGAATCGAACCTGTGATCCCTGGATCCTACTAATACAGCGCGTTACCACTGGACCACGGATCCGCAGATTGGTGAGCTTTCAGTCAGTTAAAGAATATTTTACCATAAAAGACTTTGGAAGTAAATATGCTCGGAAAGAACGTGTCTCTAAGGCCAGAAATGGCTGGCCCTTTGAATATGAATGACATTTTGATAAACAAACACTTTAATACTGAATTAGCAAAAAGCGACTGTTTCAACATTACCGAAACAGAACCCCACTCATACGATCATATATAAATAGGTCTGTATAAACTCTAACAGGCGTTTAAGGGCGGATGTATCTCATAGCTAATTGTTGAGTATTTACTGTTTAAGAGACCCTTTAATTCATCTTGTTTTCTGATTTATTATCCAGACAAAATATGTAAATCTGTACCAATCTCTCAATAATTGATCATGTCCAGAGACGGTATAACATTTAATTACTCGATCTCCGGACGAGCAGGTGCTCTCTAGAATTACCTCATAAAATCAAATTAATCACTATTGACGACACATACGGTACCTAATATCACCCATCTCTGTCCGTAATTATAGTTTACGGTCGATGTGGTGTCCTAGTGTATCTGACCAAGTCCTGTCTATGGGAACTGTAACTATAAAATCAATCGCAAACGAAACACGTTATCTGCGCGTTTTTAACCATGCCTCGATAATTTAGAGCCAGCCTGAGTTAACTCAGTCGGTACAGCATTGGACAGACAATCAGGACCCCGGACTAGGAGTATTTTCTCTGTGACAAGTCGACTTAAAATAATATTTATATTTGCGCCTCTCCGCCTCTCCAGTTTTATTTATGTCATGAAACAAAAGGACAACCAACACAGTGTGAGTTGGAAAGGCCTGGCATGGAATCATTCCAGACATTTTATTTTAATACAAAGGAGAACTAAATCAAAATGAAAAACAATGACTAGTTATGACCAAAATATATGTACTTTTGGTAACACAGGACATAAAGTTGGACTACAAAAAGTCCACATAACAAACAAAACGAAAATATAATGCAGAGATCATGAAGTATGGTAAGTGGAGGGTGGAGGGGAGGAAAGTGGTGAAAAAATGCAGATATAAACTTAAATAAATTGAAACTATCGTTGATGGTCCAGGAACAGATAAGTACTGGTTGGTAACCCAGACATACTTGATTGGCCAACTGAGGGTCGTACATTACTGAAATATTGTTGAAAAACTACATGAACCTTCGGCATACTAAAACTGTAACACACCTCAAACTAGATAAGTTTGAGGCGAAACATTTCTAGAACTACGAACCAAAATTTTACTTGGCAGTTCCCTGAGTATTTACAAAACCAACATTGACTAAACTATAAATTGTTTTTGACGATGTTTCCTATTTTGCTTATTAAAAAAACTCCGTAGGAAATAAAAGAAACTTTGTGGAAAATGTATTTCTTTAATTGCGAAAACAGCGATGCTATGTTTCAGAAGCTCAAAGTCCGATACGGTATGTCAAAGGTTACAATTAGTATTCTCTTATTCTAATTTATCAGCATTTAATCATTGTATCGCAAAATGATTGACTGTCCTAAAGAAACCATTAATCATACAAAGAACGCTCACTTTCCGTAACGTTTTCTCGGCATATAACCCACTTTGAACTTTTAAAAAGTATATTAATTAGGATGATTGGATTTTCGATTTTATTCCAATTTGAGAATCTTTAGCAAATTACCTGGCAGGCACAAATATCTCATTTCGTTCATATTCCTAATAGACCGTATGGTTTGTACGCTAAAGATAAGAGAAATATCCGACAGACGACAATAATTTTCTCATTTACAGAATAAATACCTGTCAGTCATTTCAGTTGAAAGGAGTTTATAATCGTATCTTGCTGAGAATACCAGTGGTTTCCTATGATGCAATGGTATCATCAATTGTTGAATACGACAGTATGTTGATTGTGCCTCCATTTTGCAGGACACTTCCTAGATAAAGATAATTGTCCCGGATCAGAAACTTTCAAAATAAATAAGACGATAAATGGAACTTAACGGGTTTTGGCGTTATATTTTGGAATCATTCATTATCGCAATAAAATGTAATCAAAGTGGTAACTATCGGTGCTAAGGTTTACGAATAAATAAATACTTGTTATCACTTATCCGATTCGATAGTTTTTATAAAACACCAAGAGAAATAATGTATATAACACAATCATACTCAAATGAACACAAGCAATTATGTTTAGTTGTATCAGGATATACACTTAACAAAACTTATTAGTGTGCACTTTTTTAATTTCGAATAACTGTTTTATTGATAAACATTTCTACGCGCAATTTTGTATATTTGCTATAAGCTACATGTTGATCATGATTCTCCGGTCGAATTTATCGATTTAAATAACATAATGCGTCAAGTCAGGGTGGGCACACGCACTTTTAGACTCTTTAGAAGCAACAAGACCATCTTTAAGTGGGAGCTTCAGTACTGATTTTTTTCACATCATCACACTTATCGATTTTATTTGTTCAATCTGTGGATTTATGACATGAAATAAATATAATAATATGCCAGGTATCTACGATATATTTGTTGAAAATTTCCGTAAGATTAGGCTTATATTGACCAAGATACGGTCATATTTATACCTGCACACTTATAAGTTGTGTTAAGTGTACATATACTCGTATGTCTATAGAGGACATGGCCAACTCACAAAATGACGATACAATGTATATCAGTTTATGCACTGGAGACTGAGGGGAAGAACGTCCATCTAGGGTGCGGCAGGTAGCAATGGTCCTAGTTGCTCTTTGCGTACGATCAACGTTGTACGAAAAGTAGTACTATGAGCGGCTGGTCCGGTGTCCGGTTATTGTGACTAGTCAGTGTAGTATCATTTTACGTGTGTATAGTTTGGTATCATAGTATTATATAGCACCGTGTCTGCTACATGCAAACACCGTCTTCGTGTAACTAAAATGTTGTTGGAACATAAAACCCAGCAAATACATGTACATCGAAGAAAGTCAAAATGCTGAAAGTTAACTCACTAGGGTCTAGGAGAGTTCAACACCTGACAGACATTTAATGTGATTACAAATTTATGGAAACTATTACTAATTTTATGAATTTATCCATTTCCCCTTCCCGATGCATAAGAACAGATGGTAATTTCGTACGAAAATCTGTTTTATGTGGAATATTGTATAAAATAGAACCGATCCGGCTTATTACGTATAACTTAACCTTCCTCGTTTTGTTTAAGTAATCCAATGATACAAGCTTAGAGGCGGGACCCTGTCACTCGGCTTGGTAAACGGCTGTCAATCCACATAAAGAGGTTCAGTCTATTCTAGTACCATTCATTTGTCTTAATAACCAATACTTGCTTAACACTGGAAACCGCAAAATAAGTGTTCGTATGTTTGTTTCTTACATTATTGAAAACAATAAATATCTTGAAAAAAGATGGTCGGCGCAATTTAAAGGTTAAGATTTGTTGTGCAACATAAAGATGCCGAGATGTACGAATGCTGGTCACTCCAGATCTAAAATGGATTTCGGTAAATTCACCGAAATTCAGTGGATTTTGGTAAGGTAACGTACCCTTTATCGATAGGTTAACCAATCCGCATCAAGGTTACAAACGTTGTTCGGTTGAAGAGAAATTGCCTTGGTGGATAACGTTAGATTTTATTGGTTAACACAACACTGATATGCAAATAGCAAAGCCATGTTAGTACGGCTGCGCCGAAAAACAATATCTTACTCTGTTGCTGTTATGAATAGAATATGAGTCGGACCATTTCCAACAGTTTTATAAGTAGATATTTGTGCGCTCAACTCCCGTACATATAATTTACTACATCCATATTTTCCTTTGACAAACATTTTTTATAATCGTCAATTATAATATCATAAAAATAGATAAGACTAAATACATAATAAATATTAAAATAACCAGACCATAGTTAGACACGTATGATTTACAACAAAATGAAGACAATTGAGAACACTGTTGAAGAAATGAGTTGTTAAAACATCTTTATCCCAAATAAGTAGAATCGTACTACCAAATAACGGAGAACAAAATGTACAAGTATGTAATATACTACTCAAGGTAACATCGACACTGTCATTACTGACAACTCAAGCACTTTATATAAATTGTAGCTCTACAATATACATGTAGTTGAATTTCACGCCGCCACTGATACACTATTTAAATAATTGTCTTTCTTTTTTCTCGCTAAATTGTCTAACATAGCTATATATACTTCGGATCGTAATGTGTTATCTTGCAATGTATTTACTACATGTTGTATTTACCAATCGTTTAATATAACTACACCTCTAAAGTGAATTAAGTACAGCAAGTTTATTGTATGTGTGCCATATATTATATTAGGTTCATTCCCCCAGGATCTTAGAGTGCACAAATAGATCTATAATATAATGTACGATGTGGTTTTATTTAAATGATGACTTAATACCTGTAATCAATTATACTTTAATAAGTAAGTGAGGAGTTACCTATCAAACAATTTGATATCATTACACAGGGATACAATCAAAACGCATGCACATACATGTAACAGCCAGCTGCTGATTCCAGACAGAGAATGAACTGGAATGAAACATTCAATGGAATCATAAAATCGTTTCGTATCAGTGCAAGAAGATTTTAAAACATCCGAAGTAATGCGTTCGTAGGCCCCAAACATTAGTTTTTCATCATTTACTAAATAGTAAAACTCCAGATACTGTTTTGAAAGTGGTTTTAACATAGGCTTCCATTTAAAATATAAGTATTCATTTGTTTCGGGCTTTATGTCGTTTCTCAATGGTATTTCAGTGATATACGGCGACCAGATGACCTAACTAGTGCTTCTGGGTTACCAACCAGTGCTCCTGGGTTACCAACCAGTACTAACCAGTGCTCCTGGGTTACCAACCAGTACTAACCAGTGCTCCTGGGTTACCAACCAGTGCTCCTGGTTTACCAACCAGTACTAACCAGTGCTCCTGGGTTACCAACAAGTGCTCCTGGGTTACCAACCAGTACTAACCTGCTCCTGGGTTACCAACCAGTACTAACCAGTGCTCCTGGGTTACCAACCAGTACTAACCTGCTCCTGGGTTACCAACCAGTACTAACCAGTGCTCCTGGGTTACCAACCAGTACTAACCTGCTCCTGGGTTACCAACCAGTACTAACCAGTGCTCCTGGGTTACCAACCAGTACTAACCTGCTCCTGGGTTACCAACCAGTACTAACCAGTGCTCCTGGGTTACCAACCAGTACTAACCTGCTCCTGGGTTACCAACCAGTACTTACCAGTGCTCCTGGGCTACCAACCAGTACTAACCTGCTCCTCCGCAAGCAACTGTCAAGTTATCCATATTAATTAGAGGTGGAGGGAAAAAATTATTGCAAATTACTTTTCGCGTACATTTTTCTAATGCACTTTATGGTATTTCGGTCGACCCGGTATGTCCCCCGCACACCATAGAGGGACTTTGTGAAGCCGAAGGGGGGCAATTTACCTGCCAGTAAAACAGTGTATGCCAAACAGAAAATGTTGAACACAAAGACGGTCACAGCACAGTGCCAATGAGACCCATCGTACAATTACCACTTTCTTGGCATACAATCAGTACTTTCCTGATTACGTCCCAGTACTATGTTAGGTGGGTAACACTGAAAAGAATTTCTGTTTTTAACCGGCTGGACTAGGGACGAACCCACGACCTTCGGATTTGTTGTCAGCAGCGTTAACCACTGAGTCACTGGGCCACCTCTAGAGGTGGAGGACAAATGACTTTGGGTGAAATATCCTCAGTCAAATTGTCACGGATGAACATGTTTTTTTATGATAAACCACAGTTAAATGGCAGCTATTTCTGGTTGGATTCTACATGTAACAAGAAATATCTTGAAAAAAATGGTCGGCGCAATTTGAAGGTTAAGATGTGTTGTGCAACATAAAATGCCGAGATGTTACGATTGGTGTTCACTCCAGATCCAAAATGGATTTCGGTATTTCACCGAAATTCAGTGGATTTCGGTAAGGTAACGTACCCTTTATCGAAAGGTTAACCAATCCGTGTCAAGGTTACAAACGTTGTTCGGTTGAAGAGAAATTGCCTTGGTGCCGGATAACATAATATTTTATTAGTTTACAGAACACTGATATGCATATAGCAAGACCAAATTATAGACTATATTAGAACGACTGAGCCGAAAAACAATACTGATTAATCACCATCATTTAAAGTGGCAAAGTACATCTTTTGAAAAATTGCTTAAATAGCGTTGTAATTTGAACAAACGGTTTTGTATTCGCCTGGTTCTTGATGAATAGGAGTGTAACGCACTCGCATGCATTTTTCACGCAAATATTGATTGGATGGGATATGCAAGATTATGGTCCGAAAATGTAATCCCCTTAATTTGAGAATCAAGTATCTTTAAAATAATGTAATATACAGATTGATGTGAGTTTAGGCAAATATGTTTGTGTTATATATTTGATTTAACAGTAGTCAAGTTCAGGCAAGTGTATTGAAATACAAAGCGTGGTTATCGGGTAAGAAAACAAGTTAATTAGACCGATATTAATTATTCTCAAAAATATGGTTTAGTAAAATGTATTCTCGAAACCAAAGTACCACGCAATATTCCAGCAACGTGTACTTATTTAGAGTAAATTATCTATTTTCTCTACTTTCATTTGATGGTCATCTTCTGAAAATTGTGAAAATCTAGAAAAATGACACACGTGTCTGTGAACGTACCTAATTATATCGAAGTAATAATTACAAGCGTATGATTGTCAAATTAGTTTAAGACTCATTGATTTACTAATATGGAACTTAGCTTTAAGCTCGGCTATTAGTTTTCGTATTGCTGATGTTAAGAAGATTTTCTAAATATGGCAATGTCTCATGTATCTCCTAATTTACGTTTCGAGTAAGGCAAGCGATACGATGTAGGTCCTTTGATTTATAGAATCTATACTTAAATCTACGATAGGTTACTTTTAATCATCATTAAATTGTGTTCTTAAATGTCATTGATCGATTGTATCAACGTCTTCTTATTAGGACGAAGAAACCTCAATGATTCGACCACCTTTGGTTCAGAAGAAAGTCGGTCTTAGTTGAGAGGTGGTCGGATTATCGAGTAAAAATGTGAAAGAAAAAAATAAACCGGTTCATGAACTATGGTGTTATTGAGATGTAATGTTAATGTCGAGATGATTGTGAGGAACATACTGGGTTGTCCGAAATCTCAATAAGTACGTGAACCGATGCAAATGGTTGTTTTTTTACCTCATAAATATTTTTTTTTGCATTTTTATCTAATAATTAAGCGGCTTATTGAGTCTTTTTAGCTGGTCAGGTAATTAAAAAGGGTTCGTCAAGATGTCATGTCCAATATCTGATGGATGAAAATAAATCGAATACCGTTTTTTGTTTCTTTCCAATATTTCTGTCTTATGCCGTCCGAACAAAATGCAGTAATCAATTTCACTTGATGTTGCCTTTTCTCGAATATCATCAAGTTTGCTTTGAAAACTCGAATCTTAAAGTAGAAATCACATGTTTGTGTTTGTTTGGTTTCAAGTTTATCGCGATGGATCATAAAACTATTCATGTTACAAGTATTCTGGTTTTTAGATAATTGAGCAAGGCGCTGATTACTACAATATGTCATAAAAGTATATATGGTATCGCAATAAGTCGAGAATGTGAATAATGAATGTTCTCCGATGATGTTATATATCAGTCCCGGTGTTCTCACCCGGACATTTGTAATTTACTTAGATCCTCTACACAGAGCCAGCTCGTACTCGGTTATTCGAATTTTCTTACTTTTTCTATACATACCTAGTAGTAACGATTGGAGGGCTAGCACTGACATCAACATTCGCCCGCGTTCGCAGCATATACGTCTCTAAAGGCGAATATCGAGCTAACTCATGCATCGTTATTCGAGTTTTCTTCATATTTCAATACAGAGTTGAAAGTGAAACCACAGCTAGTCGGATAACGATGTCAGTACTGGCTCTGTCGGGGTCATAGTTCAAGTTTGGGTCGGTGTAAAGTCCGATCTGATTTTGGGCCGTACCAAGCCCGGTAGCGGGACTAGTCCGGAAAAAACGAACCGGACTTTATACTCAATCCATGTCGGGGTCAAAGTTCAAGTTGGGGCAGGTGTAAAGTCCGTTTTGGGCCGAAATATAAATACCATGTAAATATTTAGTTATATTGATGTACCTTGTATATATATATTGCATATCATCATTTATGGTGGAAATAAAGATATTGAATTGAATTGAATTGAATGTTGATGTACAATTGCTGCGCCAACTTCAATCAACTAAATTCGCTACAAAAACTTAACATAAATGTAAAACACAAATATATCATTTAAACTTCATTTTGTTTGAACCAAAACCTTCCTTAATCCATAATGAAGTAAGAACTACCGCCGAATGATAATTAAGGCGACAATTTCTGCGATTATGTTGTCAGTGTGTATTAATTATGTTTCATCTCTGTTGACATGTACTAATCTTCAAATAGTGGCTCACACCGTGGATTTACTTTTTTACTCGGTTACACATTCCGTATGTTATAAATCACACACAGACTGCTTTGACCTCCTATGTTTCTGCGACCTCATAAAACCAGTAATATCTCTAACCAAATGAAGTAAAGAAATAAAATGAGACATTGTCTTTGTCGGCGGATTAATTAGTTGTCACTTCAAGTAGGAATTTTAATACTTGTACTGTATCTGTTCTTATACTTTACAGCGGACTTCTTTTTTGTATTACTACGCTTGTACTACAAAACGTTGAAATAGACGAAATTATTGCCGTCATTTCGCCTCTGTATATTTACGATTAATGCTTTTATTTGTTACTTTCTAGCGGAAAAAGACAAAGAAGCAGTTTTTGTCTGTCTTTGTTTTCAAGATCGTTCACACTTTAATGTATCAGAGCTGGCTATTAATCAACAAAACGAGAATTACGCAGTGATAATTTGTCACCGGAATAATTAGAGATCGGGGATTTATACAATCTCTGGGGAATCTCAGTAATCTCATAAAATAAAGAGGAGGCTTCAATTTATAGGTCAGAAAATAGTGTGACAAAATATATTTATTTTATAAATAGAATATCTGACAAATATGGCTGAAAGTAAACAAGAAATATCTTGAAAAAAAATGGTCGGCGCAATTTGAAGGGTAAGAAATTCCGAGATGTTACTATAGCTTGTCACTCCAGATCCAAAATGGATTCGGTAAATTCACCGAAATTTAATTGATTTCGGTAAGGTAACGTAACCTTTATCGAAAGGTTAACCAATCCGCGTTAAGGTGACAAACGTTGTTAATAAATTGCCTGGGTAGTTAACGTAAGATTTGATTGGTTTACACAACACTGATATGCAAATAGCAAAACCATGTTAGTACGGCTGCGCCGAAAAATTGCAAATGTATGAATTAATTACTAAGTATATATTGTTAGGCAAATTACATTATTACTGAAATAATCATATGAAAGTTCCATAAAGTTTTAAACCGTCTTATAAAATAGTAGATACTGTTTTACTAGAAGTTCAAGTTCAAAAAAAGAAAAGCCCCAAATAAATCCGTTTTAGTGATTAAGTCTCATTCTTTTCATTAATTAGTATCATTCTTATCATTGGAAATAAAACTTTCTAACACATCAACGTTATCCAGTATTCATTAGTTGAACTTTAAACATTCCCACAAACCGGAAATACGCTTGAATGGCCTCGTTGGCTGGCTGTGAACAGTTGTTGCTGTATCATTTGGAAAGTATCGGTTAATACCGTTTATCAGACGTTTCTTAGAACTCGGACGTAAAGTGCGGGAAAGTAGTTCCAATATAGTGAATGTTATATTGTCTCTGTGGAAAGTATGACGGCCATCTTTTATATATTAAGAATACGAGGCATACAAAACGCTTACTAAAGCTGAATTGTGCTTCCCTGATGTCCGATGTCTAGTACTTAACAATGCAGGAAAACCGCATCACGTACCGAGACTTTAGGGATATTCATACACCAGGAACAAACTATCCACGGTCCCTGCATACACGTACCCTCGAGATCTATTTCCGACCTGTGCGCAAATTGCCGCGATATTGCTATTGCAGAAATTAATGATTTTAGGAACATAAAAACACCATCTATTCTTATTTGCCCACCGTATGAAAAATACTTCCCTGCTTTGGTTGTTCATTTATCTGTTTTGGTGGCGATTTGGTTTCTTCCATAGACGTCTGACAAGGAGAGCCGAGTGCTTTCGATGGGAGATGGTTTATGTTTTTACTAGATGACAAATCGTGGGCAAGAAGTCTTTAGAAAAACATTGAACCAGGAATTAAATGCATGTTTAGTATCTGCTCCCTCTCCTACGAGTGAGAATGTGTTGGTGTTTAACGTCCTTGAGACTTTAATTAGCAGGCATTGAGGAAGTTATTTTAGTAATTAACATGCTTGAGCGTTAAAAGGTAGCCAGGTGGCAATTAGTTCAAGTGAAATTGGTTTCTTTAATATATTATTAAAGTTGTTTATGTGAAAGATTGACAGACGACAACGTAGTAAGCGCTTGTTTTACTACAACTGTTTGAGAGACAAAAAAACACGAAGCACGTGAACTAAGAGACTATGTAAGGTCCTATGTTGTCTGTATTTTGCTGAGCCACTGTTTTCAGCCTTTAGTTTTTATACGTTCCATTATTTCTCTTAAATCCAATAAATACTAAAGATGTTTGAATTCGGATAACTTTTGAATACTATTGGCTCGGTCTTTTGGTCTGTGTGTTACTGTCCAGGATACAAAGATCGAGAGTATCATGAAAATACAAAGAATCAACAGTTTGATTTCAGTATTTGAGTGACTGAGAAAATTCGAAAAAAGTGGGTGGGGTATTGATTTTTCGGCGCAGCCGTACTAACATGGGTTTGCTATTTGCATATCAGTATTGTGTAAACCAGTCAAATCTTACGTTAACCAACAAGGTAATTTCTCTTCAACCGAACAACGTTTGTAACCTTGACGCGGATTGGTAAACCTTTCGATAAAGGGTACGTTACCTTACCGAAATCAATTAGTAGCGGATCCGTAGTCCAGTGGTAACGCGCTGGACTTGTAATCCAAGGGGCGCAGGCTCGATTGCCCGCTCCATCACTGACAGTACTTTCGGACGAGACTTTGAAAACCCAAGGTCCCGTGTATGATGCTTTACATCGAGCACGTAAAAAAACCAGGGTGCTTCTGGAACTAGGGCATCTCCTGTATCATGCACTATCCTCCGAAAATCTAAAATGACTAACATTCTTCCGGAGGCGTAGCCCATGCGGGAAACCGGTGGCGACGATAAATAAAAGCAAATACAAAAGAAATCAATTAAATTTCGGTGAATTAACCGAAATCCATTTTGGAACTGGAGTGACCAGCAATCGTAACATTTCATTATTGTTTATGTTGCACAACAAACATGAACCTTTAAATAGCGCCGATCTTTTTTCAAAATATTGCTTGTTTTCTGATATCATTGTAATGAGACTTCTTTCCCTTGCCTAATACAGTAACTCAAATACAGTGCTAAATACTGACAAGTTCTATGTTCATTTTGTGCTTTTGTAGTGACTGTGCACACTTGTATGTAGACTTTCCTGTTTGACTACATCATTCATTTATGTGTTAGATGTTTCAATTTCTCTTCAACCGAACAGTGTTTGTAAGCTTGACACGGATTGGTTATCCTTTCGATATAGGTACGTTACCTTACCGAAATCCACACAATTTCGGTATTTTCGAAATCCATTTTGGATCTAGAGTGAACAGCAATCGTAACGTCTCGGCATTGTTTTATGTTGCACAACCTTCAAATTGCGCCATCATCACAAATCTTAACCTTCATATTGCGCCACCATCACAAATCTTAACCTTCATATTGCGCCACCATCACAAATCTTAACCTTCAAATTGCGCCACCATCACAAATCTTAACCTTCATATTGCGCCACCATCACAAATCTTAACCTTCATATTGCGCCACCATCACAAATCTTAACCTTCATATTGCGCCACCATCACAAATCTTAACTTTCATATTGCGCCACCATCACAAATCTTAACCTTCATATTGCGCCACCATCACAAATCTTAACTTTCATATTGCGCCACCATCACAAATCTTAACCTTCATATTACGCCACCATCACAAATCTTAACCTTCATATTGCGCCACCATCACAAATCTTAACCATCATATTACGCCACCATCTTTTTTCAAGATATTTCTTGTTCAAGTTATAGGGTTATAAATGAGCGAACTGAGGGTTAGGAAGACAAAATAGAGGTAAATGATCTTTTAAATGATGTGCATTATCTTGATCAACAAGAGCCTCTTGCATACCACAAATATTTTATTGAAAAAGAACCTCTTTTATCATTCGTCAGAAAGATTCTGATGAATAACCCAGACAATGTATGTAAATCGCCACTAATTAGTTTAGTAATTGATCACGTCCATTCTCATAGTTAACGTTTAATTACGACACTCATAGACTAGCAGGTGTTTTTTCCAATTATACCATTAAGTCTAATTTATCACATTTGATGGTTGAATACCATTTACTACTATAGCATCCGCTGATAATAACAGCGAGTGTCCGTCAAATACGATTAGGTGTCTGAGACACAACAATCTTGACATAGTAGCTTTTTGCGAGTTTGCGAATGTATGGTAAATATAGATACAGAAAGAAACTCTGTGCCGGATAAAAAAGTGCGTATTTTAGACGGTGTGAACTTAGCAGTAATAGCAGTAACAGAAGTAATAGAAGAGGTAGCAGTATTACTGCTATTACTGCTGTAAATCAAAGATACTTGCAGTAATAAGCATCAATGCAGATAATAATGCTAGCAATTAGAGAATGGTCAGATTGAGATTCATTGTTGATACTACAAGCAATAAGAGGGACATGAGAGGGGTGTACTGCTCCTAGCAATAACATTGAAGGGTATACGTAATACTGCTGGTACTTCTAACTTCACACCGGTCGTATTGCCCCCTGTTCGATACAAGAGTGCCCAACCAGCACAACATACGCCGGTCACCGTCACGTTTCTACAAAATAAATTACAATAAATATTTATCAAAGCCTTTTCAAGTCAGTCTTCATTAAAAGTTTGATTTTCCAAACAGTACGTTATTGCACACTTAGGAGTGTCTCCCAACAGCCCTAGAGTTATGGTTGAAATCTGTCATAGAATTACACACAGTTCTTTTGTGAGCAGGAGGTCGTCATTGAAATTATTTAGGACAGACACTTGACCGACACATATGAACAATGCAAATGAAATAAAATATTAAAACTATCTATAAAAACTACCTCTGTGATGAAAGAATAAATCAGAATTATTCACACTCTAGACAACCATAAGTCTGCCCAATTGGTTCAGTAGACGGCCAATCGGGTGGGGTCTCAGGTTCAAACCGCGGCCGGAATGTATGTTCTCAAAGAAAATTTGACAAAAAGATAATTCATCCAATGTCACATGTCATCCATATCTGAATTATGTGTGGAAGTTGACAGTTGTTTACGGAAGAACATACCAGTACTGTTTGATAACCAAGAGACACCACTTAGGTCCCCTGTTCGCCATAAATAACTATACTACTGTTGAGCATTGCATAAAACACAAACACAACAACAACCAACTAAACAGCCATATTCAGTCTGTCGAACACTCGGTGTCTGTTGAAATGCACAGTATACTTATACAGTATTTTTTTTAGGAACTATTACAGTTCTTCGACTTTACTAGAAGCGCCGTATGGGAGCACATTGTACACTCGTCTCGAACACAGCGAACGATAATAAATAAGCGAAAGCTATGGACGACAACTATCCATGATAATGACACTGACTGGGTCTGTTTAGTATGGTAATTAACCGAACATAATTGACACGTACGTGATTTCTATAACATTACCAGCAATAATTACCTATGTTTTATTTGTTATTGTAGAAATCTTTTGTTCTTACTATGTTAATTAACGGAGGTTTGGATAATAAAATTGTGTAATATGTATTAATTAATATTTATATATGACTGCAGAGCGATATTATCTCCTTACTCACTCTCGCAGTTTTTGTTTGATTTGGAAAAGAAAACTGAAAAAACTAAGCAAATCCAAGCCAAATTGTTTCATTTTATTTAACAGAACCGGATTCACTAAATCCAGCCCTAACTAATTTAACTCTGACTAACATGTTCTATTAATAGAACAGACCTCACTTGACGCTACTTACTAAACGCTACTACATTAAATCTGCTCAAAGCAGACTACTCATTGAACAGTCACCTTGAATGCTGCTAACTGAGCAGTACCTACTGATTGAACGATACTCACTGAAATGTTATGCTCTGAACAACACTCGCATATTACTAGTCACTGAACGCTACTCATTGAACGCTACTCCCTAAACACCAATCAATACTTAATGAACGCTACTCAATGAACGCTACTGACTGAATAATACTGAACACTACTTTTTTAACTCTACTCAACATGTACTACTCTTGAATACTACTCACTGAATGCTGCTCTTCGAACACTACTAGATTAAAACTACTCTCTGGACACTACTCACTGTATGCTGCTCTCTGAAAACTACTCACTGAATGTGAGTCTCTTAAAACTACTCTCTAAACTCTACGAACTACTCACTGAATACTATTCACTGAACACTACTTACTGAACACTATCACTGAACATTGATTATATAACTCTGCTCAAAGTATACTCATTGAACACTCACTTAAGGTCACACTACTAAATTTCATCTGCTCAATGTGTACTTCTCACTGGACACTACTCACAGATCGCATTGCCCTTGATGAATGAATACAGAGCATTGAAAAGAAAACAATACACGCCAGGGCCGTAAATTGCCTCCCCAGGAAGTGGAGGCACCCCGACGAGCGGAGCGAGGTAAAAAAAAATTTGGACCCTTTTTAGACAAAAAATGATTTTTTTTTCAGCCCGCAATAGGAGGCAACTGCCTACATGCCTCCATGTAATTTACGGTCCTGCACGCTCTGCTTTGACTTACGGTATTTGACTATATACTCTCGATTCATTCGTACTGTAGTACACACTGTAAAATCTAGCCGGAGACAAACACCATTTACATTATCAGTTAGATTTTATCCATAATGGTTGGCTGATTTGAGTGTAATAAAATTGAATAAGAAATGAAGTTACGTTCAAAGTAATTAACCAACCAATTAGCAAAGTAAATGAAAGTACAGAAGAAAACAAGAACTGCCTTGAAAAAGATGGTCGGCGCAATTTGAAGGTTAAAATTTGTTGTGCAACATAAAAAAATGCCGAAATGTTACGATTGCTGGTCACTCCAGATCCAAAATGGAGTTCGGTAAATTCACGGTAACGTACCATTTATCGAAAGGTTAACCAATCCGCGTCAAGAGTACAAACGTTGTCGGTTGAAGAGTGATTGCCTTGGTGGTTAACATAAGATTTGATTGGTTAACACAACACTGATATGCAAATAGCAAAGCCATGTAAGTACAAGATGTAGATGGCTATAGCAGTTATGGAAAATGCACTTTGAGACGGAAGTTACTAACTTGTCTTGTCAGGTTTCCCTTCAAAATATTGCAAGCATCAAAGACAACGTGAACTCAGTTATGAAAACAGCCCCACTAGGTCGGTCACTAGAGCACTGAAGACTGTCAATCTGGAGGTCATAGTTTCAAACCCGCACGAGGCATATATGAGTGGTGTTGTGCAAAAGTGAACGATTTTTGCCTCATATAGGTCATTTTGAGAAAAGTAAGTACTTTGAATTCCCCATAAAGGCGATCATTTCTAGGCAACATATGAAGTATTCGTGCTGTTATTTGGTGATACAGAAATTAATTGTTATTTAGTACCAAATGATATTTATTTGCAGTTTTTAAAAAAAATTGGCTTGCATACTTCACTTCAAAACTTGAGATAATGCCTAAGTGAACTACTGGTTCCTATTTCAGTCAGGCTTTGTTAGGTGAAAGGACCTATAAGTATATATAGTAGATGTGGGTTAGTATACCTATTCAAAATATCCTGCTATAGACGTCTTAGAAAGCTGGAAACGAGACCAAAATAAAAAACTCAATCTTCTTGAAAATGTGGGTTAGTTCACTTTGGCATCAGACCCCCCATATTTCTCTGTGACAATTTAAATGAATATAATACATTCAAGCCATTTGTCTTTCACCTCCGATTCTTGTCCGTTTAACTGTTAACAGTTGGCTGTGGAAGAAATGGTTAGTACTGGTTTGTATCACTGTTTCATCAGCTGGCAACTGTACGTTATTGTAATATTGTAACAAATGGTGTAAAATCCAAACATACATTGCAATGACAAACATAGATCATCTGGATCTTGGTGAACAGTTACCCATCATTAACATTATACATGGTTAGAACCAAAACCTTGACACAGCTGACACCCAACTTAATGGGTTGTATACTGTATGGATTTTCAGACACAGGTGAGCTAAACAACTCTCACAAAGGTGCTTTCCTGGATATCAAATACATCCAAGGTGAAATACAGTAATATTGTAAATACAAGTACCAGGAATGTCATGTGACTGTATGATGTGGTGATACAATAGAATACATTATATCATTTTTTCCAACCAAATTTAGATATTTTTTTCATAAGTTGTTTAAGATAAAAAACTAAGCTGACCAAGGGGACTATGCCCCTCACCAACAGGTGATTCAAAGCCATCATGTATACTGTGTACAATTAAATCCTTTCTTTCCAAAAAATGTTTTGCAGCCAAATTTGAGTTCTTGAGACAAAAATAGGACATAAAGAAAGCAGGCAGACAGACGGACGGAAGGATGGCTAGTCGGACAGGAGACCAGGGAAGCATAAATAAAACAACACCATATATTCTCTTTGCATGTGCTTTATTGCTGTTACACTACAATGACTAGGGATATATGTTAAAATTTTATATACTTTGTAAATAAATAGCAGGAAGATATGTTCATAATTCGTTAAAATGCAGTTACACGGTAAAATACATATAGAGTTTACAGCTGAGCACATATACAGGATACCTGATAAATCGTATAACAATGGATATTTCAAAGCTAGCAGGTTTAAAACATCAACAAATCTACAACAAAAGCCGGTATTATCTTTACGCCACAACATCTGAAACAAACAACGTTCCAAATAGCAAAGCTTTAAACATTCATTTCAGACAATACAAAAATAAAGCAAAATTTTCACACAAACTTTTGACATCAACTTGATAAGACAGCCGCTTTATATAATACACAAAATGCAGTTAAGACCTTTAGGTAAAATCTCAAGGTTATACTCCGGTATTCTGAATATCCAACACCAAAACACAATTATAGACAGAAATAATGGACTAAAACATACAGTAATTAATTATCTTTTAATTAAAATAATAAATTTCAGTAAAACATTCAGTAAATATTACAATCCAGGGAATTAAACTATCTTAAAACAACACTGAAGATTTGTAGACAAAATCCAATTGTCTAGCAATATTTCTACTTGAGCATATAAAAGATTAAAGCTGTTTTCCTACAAATTAGTCAAAATGTCAAGAAAAATCCCAATTGCTATCTTTGTCAAATCACATTTTCAAAACCTTAAATAACGTGCAATAAATTCTCAGCAAATATGAATACTTTAAGATTCGTGGTCCAGAGTCAGTATTGACACATTTTTATATTTATGTACCCATGCTATTCATAACATTTATGATTGACACCCTGGGCAAACTGACTGTAAAAATCTCGTTCTCACAAATAATTAATGAGGTGAAATCTAGCCGCTTGATTGGCCACATGACACACACCTCATGCAATACAGGAAATTGCCGATGAGTTACAGATGACATCGGAGTTCTTACGTCCCGAGCATCCCCGCCGATCCCCCCGGGGGCATAACATTGAAAAGTGCATAATCCTTATTTAATTTGCTATAAACTATTTGTGAAGCTAAGAAAATGCCCAAAAATAATTACAAAATATTATTTCAATACAATTAAAAACTAAATACTTCTCTACCTCAAGATTCTGTTATTACTTCAAATAGACTACTTATCAAAATTTATGTTTAATTATACCAAGTTCATTTTTTATCTATTTTCAGTACATAATCTTGATAAATATATTGGCAAGAATAAAATACTGGTACACAGAACGCCTGGTAACACAGAAACCAGCACATTTATCATAATACGAAGCAGATTTTTATTTCATTCAGAACTTCAGAACCGTGCAATAAATTCTCAGCAAATACAAATACTAAAGATTCTTGTTTCAGAGTCAGTATGGACACATTTTTATATTCTAGTTTTCAGCTTACCAGAAACATTTGACTTCAGTCAAACCTAAATATAAGAAGTTTAACAAACCTAAAATCATAATGCTCACAGTATAATGAGCAATTACATCGATCACCAATAATTAACATGATCTCATTTACATACAATAAGAAGCCATTTTTCTTTATCTTAGCAATATTCCTTTTTTTAATCAAAGTTCTTTTCATACATCACTAGCTGTAGTGACCCTTTACTATAATAAATGTATTCTAAATCGTAAGCATAAATTATGCATATTTTAGCCACAATTACAGTAACAAATAATTAAACACAAGTTTTCAACGTCGGACTACAACAACAAATCCCGATACAAAAGACTGGTTGTGACATTCGCATTTAATTATTTCTCTCCTAGGAAAGTCATGATTTCAAGAGTTCCACTTTACAAATTCATGGTGTCAACTTCACAATTCAAATCTTGAATTTGTGAATTCAACTGTGCAGCTTACAGTTTGCGTCGCTAACAAGAGTATTGACCGCCTCTACCGCTTGCTACCTCGGAGTTGCGTTAGCGAGTGGGCGTACAGTGCTCACACACTCAGTAGCAAAATGGGTACACAGTTTCTTAACATGAGCAACTGTCGCAAATTCACAATTTCATCTGTACGTTTTCACAATACTGAATTTGTGAAGTTGAAATCATAAATTTGTGAAATTAAAATCGTGAAAATCGCGAGTTTGCTAGGAGAGAAATGAATATCACAACTAGTCTTTTGTAGTAAACAGCTCATACACCTACTTTTGTTACACAATTCATAAAAGCGCCATTTAATAATTTACAATTAACCAGTAATAAATAATCTAAAAGCATATTTCACCGAAGCTTGTACAAACAAAAGATTCCAGAGACACAAGTCCTAAGCAAACTTATGAACGCCCATGATATGATGTTGATATGAAACATTTGACAGCCGCTGCCAATTCATGCAAACAGGAAATGAATCATCCTCAGTAGAAATTTTTCACCCATAGACAGACCAGACAGATCACTATTTGTACACCATAATACATGCAATAAGTTTTACATTTTTAAACAAATTCAGTATCAATTCCAGACGGTCAGTTTGTCTTACTAGTCGTATCCTCATTGCCACATGTAGGTAAATTTTTAATGTATAAATAATTTTTTTATTTAAGCTATATTGTGATGAAAGCATTTTGCAAATGTGAATCACTCTCAAGTCTACTTTCTGGAAATACCAGTAGTGGTGTCTTACATGGAGGTGTGGTTGTGACCTTGATGGGGTACAAACCAATAAACATGGGGTTGAGTGGCCAACACTGTATCTACTACACTTCTAAGGTAGATGATTTAAGCAAAGATGCAAAAAGCACAAAATGAAACTATTCACCGACAAACCCAAACAAATGCATTCAGGCAATGAGAACTAAGCAAGATTAAACAATGACTATGAACATAAGTGGAGTCTTAGTAGCCACATAGCTGGCTTGGCAAAACATTGCAAGTTTTCATACAGTTCCAGACACCAGCAAGGACAGCCTTTCCCAAACCAAAGATGATTTTCCCAGCGGTAATATTTCTGTATTTTACCAGACTGAATATTTATACTAGTCATTTCAGACATTGAGAGACATTCTGTGACCACTAGTGATATTCTACTTGTATAAATATCTATGATTGTGAAGTGAAATACCCTGCCATTATTTGAACTGTACATTGATAAGTATATGAGTGGATTTCTATTGTGAGAAAAGTAACAAGCAAATACCTGAAGCTAATAGCTAAACAAAAACGTACATGCAGACTACACCCATCCTTGGTACCCAGGCTATTCATAACATATATGATACCCTGGGCAAACCGACAGTAAATATCTTGTTCTCACGAATAATTAATGAGGTGAAATTCAGCCTCTTGATTGGCCGCATGACACACACCTCATGCGATACAGAAATTGCCGATGAGTTACGGATGAAATCGGAGTTCTAAAGTCCCGAGCATCCCCGACGATCCCTCCCCTGGGGCATAACATTGATAAGTGCATAATCCTTATCTAATAATAAACAATAATTTGCTATGAACTATTTGTGAAGCTTAGAAAATGCCAAAAAATAATAAAAAAATATTATTTCAATATAATTAAAAATAAACACTTCTCTACTTTTTTTCTAGAATGTGATAAAGTATCACCTATGTATAAATCCAGTATTGAAATCAATGTCAAATTTTAGAAATTCTAAACTACACCGTAACAACACTATAATCATGGCAAGATTCTGTTATTACTTCAAATATAGACTACTTATCAAAAATAAGTGTTCAATTATACCAAGTACATTTTTATCTATTTTCAGTACATACTCTTGATTAAAATATTGGCAAGAATAAATTACTGGTACACAGAACGCCTGGTAACATAGAAACAAGCACATTCATCATAATACGAAGTGGATTATTTTTTATTTCATTCAGAACTTCTAGTATCATCACCATACCTGTATGTATATATAATAGTTCTAGGTTATGTTGACTCTGAAATATACGTACAAAGACTTATAAAACATCTACATCTTTAAGGTTTCTGTCAGACATTTTATTACAAAAATATACAATTCCTCTGGCCCTGTGTTCACAAAGAATAAATTTACACATTAAGAATTAAGGTCAAATATAGTTTCTCACAAATATTGAAAAATTGGCTGTGATAGATCTAAACATTATGCAAATTTCTGAAGACTATACAATCAGCAAAAAGATGGTATTCCATAAGTTAAGACAGACTCACAAACATTAATCCTGACTAGATCTACATCATTACAGTCTAAAGTATAATTAGTTAATTTCTCAACAAAAAGGTGAAGCATTAAATGTTGTCACAAAGTTAATTACAGTATATTTAGGTATAGTTGTGAACTTTCATCGGAAGTACTGTATAAGGTTATAAATTCCTTTAAGAGGATGGCAAATCTTTTTCAGGATCAAATTGATCCCGTAAGTCGATTCATTGTGAACACGGGGCTTGAAGATTCCAAAGAATGAAACCAGTCCAGATTAAATTTATGTATATTTTGTTAATAATAATTAAGATATAATTACCAATACCAGGCATTTTTTCCCCCATATATGTTATCCCATTCTAAATACAAAGAATCGACAGACTTCTGAATATTGCTATTTAAACAACCATTTTTAGAAATAGACCACTTACCGAATGGTCAGTTTATTTAGTTTTATTGTAACAGAAATAACTACTCAAGTAAGGACAGTACCACACACACAGTCACAAACACATTCAATCAAGTAAAGTTATAACCTTACACCATGAGCTAAGCAACCAAGCAAAGTACCCCTGTAACAAAAATTCAACATGACTTGAAAGTATGCAAACCTTTTGAATTAAACTTAACAGCTCAAGCATCCATGAAACAAGCCAATTACTTGTAAGACAACTGCTTATGAAATTTAAAACATTTTAGATATTAGTGTATTTTAGTGATATCTTCATGAACTAATGATTTGCAGATTTGAAGAATGTGCAGAATTACATGTAATTGCAGAAAAATGAAAACAAAACTGATATATTCAGATCATTCCATTCGATCAGCAGTGATTTTTTTGTTCAATTTTACTGCCAAATTTCCACTGTTTCCCCTAGCAAAAAAAAATCCATTTCCCCCAAAAAGTGTATTTTTTTTCCCGAAAAAAGTATTTTTTTAAAACTTTACTGACTTTTTTTACCTACCTGAAAAGAGCACTTTGAGACAAAAAGGGAAAAGTAATAATATATACAAAAGCATGAAATTAAAACATTTGAAAGTAAAATAACCCTGCTCTTATTTTCCCAAATTTGCGGCTTATCGCGCATATTTTCCCAATTGAAAAGGCACAGGCAGTAAAATTATTTAAAAAAAAATTACTGATCAGGTTTGTTATTTCATCAAAATTGCAAGTCTTAATTTTGGAAAAGGGTTCCAGTATACATGTGATACAAGTATCAAATACAAAACTTCACCCTTTTTCCCTTGAATCCTACGACTAACCTAGATTAGCTGGAGGATCAATACAGAAAATCCCGGACTTATTAATTATTTGTTAGTTAATTGATCAAATCATTAATCAAGATAAAATGCTGACCTAGCAGATTCAAACAAAATTGGGACACTAACTGCTCAACACATACGAAAGCTTACAACTCATCCGAGGAAAAAAACACCCTATTTCAAATAGAATTATTTAAGACAATTAAAATATATTGCACTTTGTACAACTTGAAAATATCAACGTATAATTGCTTCGTTTCCCACATTCAAAGACAGCACATTTATATCAAACGAATTGTCGCCAAGTAAAATGTACCAACAAACCAACACAAATGAAAACACTAGCCATTCAACAGTAATTGATGTCTCTTTATTTTAATTAATTATTCAATTAGACAATTACAATCCAAAGAAAGCAACGGCGGATTTTACCAGTCAACAAGACGGTTTCCATTAATTTTTAAAATTTAAATATTCAATCTATTCCATGTTACACATTAGGGATAAATTATTAATTGGACAATTACAAGAACGAAGCATTGAATACTACATACAGGCCTCCTAGCAAGCCCCAATGAAAATAAAGGTTTTTATAAAGGTTGCAATTTAGCAAAATAAAGGTTTTTAAGTGCAATTTCTGTAAAAATACAGAACAAATAAAGACTAATATTGACCATCTAAATTCATGGAATGATATGCTTGAGATGAGCCAGCAGTGCACCCATTGCCACGACGACGACAGGGCTATTGGAGACTGCCTTCACAAATACTCAAGATGATATATGCAAGTAGTATCATAAGGCTGCAGTTTTCACAAGTGCATAGAACAATATAAATCTTATGTAATATGCATTGCTCCTGAAAGACGCAGAAACACTGAGAGAAAAAATCTACAGGTTTGGAGAGTGAATTTTACTGGTTTTTATAGGTTTTCAGAAAAAATATAGGTTTGAAAGGATTTTCCAAAAAAATGAAACATTATTACAGGTTTGAAGGTTTTCACGAAGAGGCCTGTACATAGAACTTCAATAATATCAATATTAGAGAGTTTTATAATCACGGTTAAGGTCAAATGAGTGCTTGACATTACCAGAGTATTTATACGCAAAATTACGGTCATAAATTATAATGCCCCTTCTTATGTCAAAGGTCACACAAGACAGAATGTTTACGAAGATGTACACAAAGCAATATGAATTCTCATCTTATCTATGTAAGGTAATTTTATTCCGACGATTTCTTGATATTTAAAAATTTTAAACAAATTTCAAGCCATTTTGGTAAAAGAATATCTTAAATGTTCAACATGGATTTATATCTCATAATGAGACAATTGATTTCAAAACTTAATAAACATTATGATATGTTTGCATCAGCCAAAAATATCAGCAAAGATAAAATCAACATTGCCATATATGATTACAGGTATACCGTTTTGCATGATATTCAAATATGTAGTTCAAAAACCTTACTATGTACAAGTAAGGTATAACAAAAATACTATCAAGAATTCACAACAGAAGTTATAAAATGAATTTGTCAACTTTTTTTATTTTACCCACTGTTAAATATTCTGGACCTGAGCTATTGCAAATAATAAAAATAAATACAGAAAAGACAGCCATTCTTCAGTGAAATGATATGAAATAGTTGCCGGAATGATAGACAGAAAGACAAGTACAGTCACAAATCAATGTTTAACAAATATTAAACACACAAATTGAATATAACTACCGGTAATAATATTCCCCATTCGAGGAAATTGAAGACAATTATTAGATATAAGACAGTTTAGGTTCAGTAAATGATTGAAACCAAAATTCCTGAATACCTGACATTTGTTTTCAATGCAAATTGTACAATTTATTACAGTTCTTAGGTTGATAAAGTCTAGTAAAAAATTTGACAGAAAATATTTGACGGTAGCTTAAGGACAATACCGAGTATGATCAATCTTTGTTTTGTTCATAGATGAGCGCCGCTGTACGATTTCCAACCTCTTCTATAAGTTACGTCATTTCCAGAAAATGTCACATGTGACATCACCATGTACTTACAGTAAACAATGTTTGCCACATAAGGCATATGAAACATATGGAGCAAATATAGTTTCCTGTCAGCACATGTTGCGTTTTCTTGAAATCACGTCACTTGCAGAAGAGTTGGTAAATCCCATAGCAGCGCTCATATATAAATTTGTTGCAGTAGATGTCTCTGTCCTGCAAACACCTAGTTATCATAAGTCTCAACGTACATGATGAAATTTCTAAACACAAGTCTATTACAAAACTGAAAGAACACATTAAAAGGTGAAAGCAAAACTAGTTCATCTGTATATAAGGTAGCAGACAGACTTCTTAGAATAATCTTAAGACAAGCTCATATTGAGTTTATTTATCAAGTTAAATTAGCTTTCTAAGGCCACTACTTTTTAATTTATAGGATTACAAAACCTGTGAGAGTATTTTCTGCTAAAATGGAAAAAAAATCGAATTTTAGCTTTTTTAAATATTTCGTATCCGATTGCATTGTGGACGAAAATAAAGAAAATACGAACGAAAATGAGTACAAATCCGACAGCATTTTAAGACTGGTGTACGAAAAATTGATCAATATTCGTAGTATAATAGAGTATAAACTGTGCGCACATGTAAACCTGTCGAAACTTTCATGGCAGTATCGATGTGAAGCTGTTTCAAAGTCAGTTTTTGGAGTTTCAAACTTTCTCCGTTGCATGTTTGTTAACTATACAGTATAATTAGGTGGCTGTATTTTCAATTTTGTGAGTTTTTTTGTAGTTTTTTTCGACCACCCAGTGGACATTTTTTTAAAAAGATTTTGTAATCCGACAAAAAAAAGGAGTGGCCTAATACTATAATTGATTTTATCAAAACAAATTCCAGATAAATTAAAACACTCTCAACGAATCTTAGTTAAATACATGTACAATGATTTTTGGTTAAAAATCTACCATATTACACTAATTAGAACACAATGCTATGAATTAAGGTAATATAAAGAACACACTATAGAGGTCCATATCTCATAAAACAATTAACCAATATAAAATTGACTTAAACACAATAATTCATCATGATACAGAATAAAAAATAAAAAGCAATAGCATAACAATAACAACAACATGCTGACATTACTGGCATTAAAAAAGCTTAGAATCATGAATACATATTCAATCCTACATTTCCCATCAAACAAAAATCCCAAGCTACGCCGACATATGGTTCATATTTGGCTAGCTCAATAAATAAATTTAAAAGCAGACAGATTTTACACTTCTTAAAAAGCAACCCGTTTTAAGATAGTAAGCGCATAAATTATATAAAAATTATATAAAATATCTTAAATAACGGTATTAAAGCAGGCAAGGACATGTGCAAATGAAACATTCATCCATTTATAATGACTGATAAAAAGGTAGTAAGAAATGTAAACCAGCATGCAGAGTCCAAAAAATGCAATAAAAGCAAATATCGAGGTTGATGTAAAACCAGTACCTTCAAATATATGACAGCAAGTCGTAAAGAGAATCTCTTTCCAAGTTACCAAATAAACGTCAATACTTTAATCATACATTCCATTTTATCCATCAATGTACATAGCCACTTGGTAATTAATGGATGCATACCACTAATTCTACAGCAATTTGCATATTATTTTATCAGGCACTTACACAAGGTATGAGAATTGAATGCAAACTTTCACATAATTCAGGTATGTGATACAGAATGGTTCAACTATGGTCATACTCTGGAAAGACTCACACATTCTGGAATGACAGACTTATAAGTAAACATACATATACCTTGCAATGAAAGTGGTTTTTTTGTCATTGGTTGAAATTGATGACTTTATATTACTCACCGAAAACTTAGGTGAGAAAATACATCCCACAACATTAAAATCCCATTAACACAACACAGTGATTATATTAAAAATATTATAAATTGTGTATGCAACAGTTTATGACAAGTCTACACTAGTTTTAATTATTAGTAATGTCAATCATTAAAGAACTTGTTGTTTTACCTACAGTTTAATTGAGTAAATGCTAAATATTACTTTCAAAATTAAATCATAAGCATTTGTATGAGCTTTCTGTTAGATTTGACTGCCAGCTAACCACATCAAAACATGTACAGGAGTACCATGATTTACTCAGTGTAGTATACTCAACCATTTTGCTAGAATCAAGAAATCAAAGATAACAACATGATTACAACACTATCAACTCACTAACCAAGACTTTTATATACCATTACCATACAGCAAAGGAAGCAGAATTTTGAAGATTTCAATCGAAGAGCAGGAAACCCCATTATGTTCGCAGTCTTGGCTTAGTGCCACTTAAAATATGTTCATTATAAAAATAAACAATAACATTGCTTTAAAATAAATTTGAACTTTGTGACAAATATCTCTGATCATTATTATAATCATAACTCCAAAGAAAAACAAAAAGAAAAAAACAGAAAGGTTTTGAACAATAAGATTGAACTCAAGTTTTGAAAACATCAAATTTGTCACCATGGCAAAAAGGCCATTAAGTGCAACCTATGGCGTAATAAGATCATCTCTCACACCATTCATCGTCGGACATTAAAAGAGCATGTTCTTGAGTTAGGGCTGCCAATTCTTTCACAAACTCTTCAAGGACAATAGCGCAGAACACAGCATTTCTGGTTTTCAAGGATTCCATTATTTGTTCTCTCTTCTCCTCGGGTCTACGATTTATGTAACGCATTCCTTTATTGCCAGCTAAAACCTCCAGTTTTGTGCCTTTCATGTTTACATTTGCTTTCTTATCATTTGGGTTTCTTCTGAACAAAAGTTCAGATAGAGTTCTATGACGTTTTTCTGCAATTAACAATACAATAGATACAGTGAATACCCAGGTATGGTTTGACATTGAAGATGTATCTGGCTCATCTGAACATAAAATGTTTGTTTTGGCTTCATCCAGTATTGTTGTTACAGAGGCATCTCTAATAAGAATCATTGCAACGTATAACCCATTGAAAATATCTTGTTTTACCATATTACTAACAGCCAAAACTTGTAAAATAGCCTGATTGTTTTGTTTTTTAATTTTATGATGTACAAACATCTTTCTTCAACAAATACTGATCAATACATTGTCAGTTCATTCTATGTTAATGCATGTTTATTGATATTTAAACTATAGAAAATTATTGTTTATGTTTGTTTAGGTAAACAAATGAACAAAAAATGAGCATAATATTACTTTAACATAATTCTCTCCTATAAATATTTTTGTTCTTCACTTACTCATTCCATTCCATATCAAAAGCATTTTTACTTGGAAAACAGTTGAGTATTAACAGTTAACCTAACCAGGGCCCGGGATTATGCCGAATACTTACAATCAATTTTTTTTCTATTAGTCTGATTTTGAAAATTGGAGAATTGAAATGCCAAATGAGCGGTGAATATTCTTTTTGGTCCATTTTTTTTTAGATATGGGAGTAATAATTAGATTTGAGTGTCACACTCAATACTTAGAATTGATATAATTACTTCCATATCTCATAATTACACTCAATTCTCCAAAAAAGGGCCATTAAGATTATTCATCAATCATTATACCTTATCATACATTTTCAAACTCAGTAAGAGTCACTATCAAACTCATTACAGTAAATTATGTGATTTGAGACTTGAGTGCCGAGTGTAAGTATCCGTCATAATCTCGTACCCAGCATTCCTGGCTTTCCAACCAGTACTTACCTTGCGGGATTAAAGAACACACATGTAAAACAAGATGTCACCACAAAATACACATAGCTAGAAAAACATAAGCAACAAAATGTTACAGATCACTTGGAATGCATTAAGTATTTCCATAAAAAATTTAACACAAACCTTTTGAAGTCTGTTCATTAACAGCAGATGTTCTGAGCTTGCTATGAACTAATTCGGGACTAGGGGTTAATGAGTGGCCCCTTTCTGGTAAAAGACCTTCTCTATGGGCTAGGGTTCTCCTTGCTCGGAGAAGAAGGGTTTCAAAGTTTTGCACAGTGTATGAGTAATG
Source organism: Mactromeris polynyma (assembly GCA_032209605.1). Classification (NCBI taxonomy): domain Eukaryota; kingdom Metazoa; phylum Mollusca; class Bivalvia; order Venerida; family Mactridae; genus Mactromeris; species Mactromeris polynyma. Next base: position 9,090,181 of record JASFXZ010000006.1, on the reverse strand, counting down.
ATCCACCTTCTGTCTCACAGTAGTCAAAACCTGAAAGTTATATAGGTGAAGTTGGGAAAAGAAATACAATGTGCATTGTATGATATCTGCACCCAAGGTCATCCTTTAAAACTGTTAAATTTACGTTTCACTGCAAGCTCAGTAAATCGATTTAGCATATGAAATTAGAAGCAGACATTTATGGTTTCTCATTTTTCTATTTAATATAAAGGTATCCTCAAAGATAAGGTCACACAATATATTTTCGTAAGTGCATTTCTCATTTCAATGCACTTATGAACAAAAACTGTAACAAATGAATGAACATAATATAACCAACATGACAGCACCTAAAAACTTTGATATGACGAGCACATTGTGATCTCTAGCATTTTCCTCCGATCACTCCTCCAGATAAAGAGGCTTTACTGCACATAAAATATTGTGAATTAATTATACAAATAGTATTATTAAATTTATAACATCCCCAATCAAGGATATTTACATTATTAATACCACAACGTAACAGGGGTTCCACTAGGTGCTGAATCTCGAGGGTCATTTTGATAATTCTGACCAGATTTTACGTTTTATAGACAAAATACCAATAATTTAAAGAAAAATTGACACTTCCAGAATCATGAGGGTCAAAACCTGGCTTTTTGAAAATTCAAAGGGTCACAGGGTCAACTCTAGGGTCAAATGGAACCCCTGAATGTAGCATAAGACTGTATAACACGTTCAAACCTGCACTAAAGATTTGACAGTCGGTTGAAAGACAAGATTATGGTTGAGTAGGAACGATCTCAGTAATGGTTGTTTGTAGACTGCAAGGCGGGAGATCACACCAGTCAACATCAGGTTCACTGGCAAGGAATTCTGCATCATACCCTCTAACTTTAACAATAAGGCTGTCAAAAAGGGACCTGAAATATAACAAATATGACATGGTATGATAAGCAAATGACTTTTGAAATTTGATTTTACTGAAGTGCCGGAGTTGAAATTTTACGTCCCATTTTATCTGCATATCAGGTCCCCCCACTACCATTCTCAAATGCCAATTACAGAGTAGAGAGTAAACAGTTTAGAGCTTGGATAGCAGACAAAACCAGACTTGAACCAATGGTATCATGTTGACTGTGATATCTACGGTGGCATACTAAGTCGAGGGAACGAGCTAAAAATAATTTCACACATGTCACCTCTAAGCCACCATAGATATCACTCTATTTAAGTTTAGAATTAAACACACATGTTATATTTTGATAAAAAATATCTCAAACCAGACTAGAAGTTTATTTCATGTTGATGTCCAAGTATTACTGATTCACTGAGTAATTAGAATCATAAGAACTTTGCAACTATAAATGCCTATTTTGTAAATTAGTCACCCATGGAGAAATGAATGCAATTTAGAAATTAAGAGATTCAAATTCACTTGCTTAAGTAAAGTTAAAGCTACTCCAAACAAGCTTCTATTAAAAAAAGTGGGTAATCAAGTTGCCATGAGCAAAGTTTAACTACAATCAAATTTCAAATATTATGTTAGAATTTTACTTTTAAACAGGTATATTTTTGTCTGGCAGCATTATAGTACAAAACTACTACAGGCTACGAAGCAATGATAATGCTTCTACTTGTCCCCAGCATCCAAACAGTGGTGAAGTGTTATGATACTTACCAATGTTAGGGGTAGTAGACTGTTTCACTGGTGTCATTCCAACAGCTAACACTGATTGGGGAGGCAACTCTGGCATAGTTGTGGTCTCAGCAAATCTGACTGACTTATCTCCCTTGATATTATTTTTTGAATCTGAATTCTCTTTTTCTTTCAAAATTCCCTCAATCTTCACCTGAGCCGTGTAATGATCATCAACGATATTTATAGCATTGTCAGGCTTTTCAGGAAGTTCTTTATCCAATTGAGACATTTGCTTTGAATCTTTACTTGAATTAACCACATTGTTGTTATCTACCTCACTGATATCTACAAAAGATGTTTTATCAGCAGGAACACTTTTGTTTGAACTATTCACCTGAGGACCTACAACCTCAAATTCAGTTACATTTGCTGTTTTATTTCTAGTAGGATCATCTATAATGTCAAAGGATGTTTCATTAACAGATTTGAACACATCTTCACCGTCAACTCTTGAAGTTTCACAGTCATAATACACTGAACTCATCTCGCTCTCATTACCGAAGTCATTATCCATAGTACTTCTATCTTTTCTAGGAGTTGAAGTTCGTGAAATCGAAACTAAGACACCGGACAATAATGAATCTAAACATTTAACACTGTCTTCAACAGACTGTGATTTATCACTTGGACTTCCACTTTCCTCCAGAAAATGAATAAACTCTTCTTCTGTGGCATACGCTGCCATTGAATTAGCCACAGTTTTTAGTTCTGGTACATCATTAGATGTCGATGAAGTGTTTGTATCTACTATTGCACTGTCCACAAGGCTAAAGTCACTAAAAGCTATACTACTATCACAGACATTAGAATCTGACCGACCAACTGAAGGATCATTCTGATTACCTCCCTTGCTACTAATATCAATAGTTTCACTCTCATTAGTATCACCAGCAGTTACCTCCCTTTCTTGAATATTACCATTGGCATCAGATATATTGAATGCATTTGTAATAATTCCAACATCGGGACTCAGACATTGTGCATGAGGGTTCAGGCCGTCATACTGATATTGCCAAGACAGGCAAGCCTGGGCAGATTTCTCGAGCCGCACGTGAGCTTCGTGCAAGTACTCCAAGTATGTTGTTTCGAAGTGCTCCAACTTACTACCAAAGGTTCCAGGAGGAAATGATGAGCTGGTTTGATCTGACGAAGATTCACTAAAATGAAAATAAAAAATCTAATCAGTCAGGGGAATCGAAAATTGTAAATGAACGTGAAACATAAGCAATGTAACAAGAAATGTTAATTAATGCTGTAATAGTCGTATAAATATCCACTATTAAAAATACTCAAAATGATTGCTACATAAATATCAAGAATTCAGCATCATCCCATTTTTATTAATAGTGACCAAAACAGTTTTGGACAGGTACATTTATGAAATTACATTGTATTTCATAGGAATTTATAATTTTGAAAAAATTAATTGGAATTTATAGGAAATTTTAGAATGCAGCAGAAAAAATGGAATTGCAAGTTTCAGTTTCATCAATAAATACCTAAAATAAAATTACTTTCTATGGTTGATAATTTATTATTACACAGATTTAATTTCAATTCAATCTGCATTCAGGTAACAAGAATGGTTAATCATAAAGTACAACACAAAATCCTCAATAGTGTACATGTTTGTTTGTTTCATCGGGTTTAACGCCGTTTCTCAACGATATTTCAGTTATATACGGCGGCCGGTTCACCTAACCAGTTTTTCCTGGACTGAAATCTAACCAGTACTAACTTACCCTTCCACAAGGAGCCGGCAACTTCTCCACATGAGGAGGAAAATCGACATTTTTATCAAATTTTCATGGAAGGGTATGACCTGCCGTGACCGGGAATCGAACCCGGATCACCGGGTTACAAGTCCAGCGCACTCAATAGTGTACATTACAGAAGCAATTGAACATACACCGGTAACTTCTATCTAAGACATGCCTGAACATTCAGCAACATATTAAAACGCAGTGTGATTTTAAAACATAAATATTTTTAGCCTTAAACATTGAGAAAATTTTTAGTCTAGAGATTTAAACCACTTTATTCTTGTGGCATAAGTCTAAATGGTCAAGATAAATAATCTTTGCTATGGAAATATGTTTCAGTAAGTGCCATATTTTCCAACTATGGTAAAGATCCAACCCATCAGAGTTCCATAAGATATAGTCCGAACTTATTTATATAGATGAATTGTGAACCAATTGATATTAATCACTTTCAATGACCGATGACCAGTACTTGCTTCTTATTCAGGGACGGTCAAGTTCACACCTGGCCAATGGCTGAAATCAAACACACCACAATACCTCTTGTATCAAGTTCTGATCTAGTTAGAATATCGATAGCTAGACAACAGGCGGATGAGTGATCGTCATAGCTATCCATAAGTTTTAAGTTCTTGTCAACGACTTATAAACAACAGAAGTATGAACTATAAAAATCATATTTGGTTTAAGACATTTCTACATACTATGAACTACAACCCGTCTAGCTGTGTTAGTGAAACAAGTAATAAAATACAAGGTGTTTGATTTGATGATATAGTGTTGTTTCTATATTATTAAAAAGGATACAATGTATATATATCAATAAAAATGTAAAAAAACAAGTTTCTTGATGTCAATCTGTTTTTTTAGAAAAGTGACAAAAGAATATTAATAAGGATTTATTGAAACAAAATGGAACAATGAAAACATCGCCATCCCAAATTTATCACGTGATAGAGAACACTAAGCCTACGATTTCATTAAAACTACCAGGTTTGAAAATTTGGGCCTAGTTTGTGAATCATTTCTCCCTAAACCCTCACTCAGAAAACTTCTAAACATTTTGCAAAATATCTCCAGCCCAGAATGCATTATTACTAAGGTTACCTTACAAACATTTTGTAAGAAATCCCTGACCTGGAAAACATATGTTAATTCATTACCGTAGTTACCTTACAGTTTGTTTAGGTTTGTTCCTGTCCTTCTTTGAACGGAAGAATTTATTACGACCGGTATCGTTAGATGAGTTAGTGAGTGCAGGGATTCCAGGCAAGTCACCAAGGCTACAACATATCATACATACCATATACCATGCATAAATCCTCAGTCAAACACTTATATGACAAAACTACATGCTACATACATACAGAATTGCAAATATTACCATATTTCACCCATTTTCTACACCTTCCAAATTTAAGTAAAAAAACTTGTTCTTCCTTTCTTTTCCCCCAATTAAACAACACAGCAATGCACTAAAGGTATAAAGGAACAGGATTTCTGACTGCCAATAATCAAAATGACGATGCGTTTTCACAATCTTAGAATGATTTTACACTTTTCACATGAATTTTGTACTTAATAGGTGAAATATGGTTTTTTTATTCTTGGTGCAGGACCACAGCAAAACCTCTATAAATTTGACTTTACAAAATCTAGATAACTGGTAATTAAGAAATTGCCCATTGCTTTGTACTCTATGTCAATGTTGCAAAAATACATGAATACATTTCATTTCACAATGACTTACCATGTACATTGATGAAGACTTACATAAGCATTCTCTACCAAAAATGTCATATATAGAATTCATGCCAATTTATGCTTCCCTACATTTTAGTCATTGAAATATCCATGGATACAAATTTATAATGAAAATTATAACTATTAATGTAAGTCTTCAAACAATGGAAGTGCTGGTTAATACACTGCTTATCTGGTATATATCCATGTACTTCAAGGCAACTATTAAATGCACCATGAAAAGCAATCTCCATTCTTCCCAAAATTGTCATAAAAATTATTTTTTTGCATAATCAGCTTTTTGCTATATAGTAAAAAGTCAAAGACTTGGATAGGAACAAGAATCGAATCTGACAGCACATTACAGAAAACAGTGATACCAAGCAGATAAATTCATTTGGAAAGAGAAGTTTGCTAACCATGTGTCACAATGCTTTCATTCAAGGTTCAGTGTGAAACTATTGTTACTCAGTTTCACTAAAGAAACAGTTACTATAGTAGTGCATCAAACCCACGAAATAAGATTTTTAAGAACCCATCTCCCTAAATGGAACCTGCCATGCGTTCAGTTACGGCTAACAGAAGCCGCTCACAGTTAGCGTTGCTATCAAGTGTAATGACCGCCTCGTTTTCAGCTCACAAATTTGCTTGCTACCTCAGAGTTGCGTTAGCGAGTGGGCGTACGGTGCTCACACACTCTTTGGCAAACAGTGCATTCAGTAGCAGAACGTGTGCACAGTTTCGTAACATGAGTGACTGTTAGCCTTTACTGAACGCAAGGTTAGTCAATAAACATACACATATACTAAACACTCAAATAACTAAAACTACATCTTTACTAGGTCTGGCAATGAAAAATCAAGTAGTCAACTCAAAGTAATTAATCTAATGTTATGACTTCTCACCAAATCTTCATCAAGCATAAGTTAGTAACAAGCTCTGACACATTTTTTAATTTTGGTATTTTCACCCAATGCTAAACAAAATTTTCATGAAAGATTATTATATGTGTCAGGTACAAAATGAGATCTTGAATTATCATATAACTCAAATTCATTCATTAATTTTGTGGATGGCACCTTTAAAAATAGTGCAGTTTGTTGCAGACAGCCATTCTTAATCAAACAAGAAATATTCTTTTCCTTTTTTGTTTCATTGCAACATCTCTAATAAATTCTCTGACTGAATGAATCTGTACTTGACATGTCAGTTGGTCATCGGTCATATTTTTATTAACTATAAGCTTGACCTTCTATGCCAAATCTCCAAAATATTGAAATTCCTTGACTTTGAAACTGAGTGACTATTTCACAGATTGTTCATTGCCTTTATGTTAGAATGTGCACACTATCAACAGACAACATATCACAATGTTTGTGGATAAAAACAAAATCACTACTGAATACACCATCACATACCCAATGCTAGGCTTAAGTTTGATTCTAAAAATAATAAAATATACATTTACAACACAGCAAAATACTAAAATGCTCAGAAAGAGACATGATATTTAACAAGACATTACGAATTGCAAGATATATATTAATTTAACTTAATTAACCTGACGAAGACCGCTTTGGTAAAAACATTGTTAAAACAAAATAAATAGTTTTATAAATGACATTACATCTTGGAGTCTATTCTGCTGAAACCAACTTAAAATTATTTTTTTGGGAAATAAATTTGCTAGACAACACAAAAACACTGGTTTTCAAGTCAACAGTATCTCACTTAGATTTCTAACCTAAACATAATGCTGTTTTATTTGTAATACATTTCAATACAATTCATAATTTCTTGTTCATAAATTGCAGAATGATATCCAAGGACAGTTGGTCCAATTTTAGTTGTTCAAGTTTTAGTCACGGCAATTCTACAATATAAAGCATCATGCCAATCATTTGATACAGATTATTTCTTAGGATGCACAAAAAAATACCATTATAAGCGAAGCCTATTAATGTTGAAAAAGACATGCAAGATGAAACCAAAATATCTCAAAAGACAGCAAAAAAAACTTAAATGTTTACTGTGGCAGTTATTTTTTTGGAAAGAGTTTTTCTACAAATTATGCAAAATATCCTCACAAATTATCAAAACTTTTGGCCCAAACAATCTCCACTAAACCCTGTCCTCAAAACTAGCTGACGGGCAAGCAAAATAAAAACCAAAATGCTTCAAAAATATTTTTTGTGAAGGATGGGTAAAATTTAGTTTGATTCTTTTACTAAAAATAACATCTATTCAAAATACCACAGCATCCATTCACGTATGAAAATTATAAAAAAAAAGTATTACACGCACAAAAGACGTTTAAGGATAAATACTTTTAGGACGTGTTTTTGTAACCCCGAATCTTACTTGTGTTTCGGGCTGTCTATTTCTGGGAGACAACATGTCGGTCTCAAGGACAGGAATTTCTCGGCACTTTTACAGTATATATCCTGATCTTTGACAGATCTTCTCTGGCTTATCATTACATGAGTACATGGTATCAAATATCTGAAATTATAACATAACATACGGTGTAGAGCAGTAATAACACCCATATATTATTTTCCATAATTCACAAGTGAAATAACAACTCACGTGTGTTTGACATCACAACAAAACTTGAGTGACATAACCGCGTTCAAATGATGTTGACGTTGTTAAATATTTATTATGTACGGTTCTATTCAATATATATTGAAATGTAACAGAAAAACTGTTTAATGTCTTTACTGTGGTATCTTTTCTGAAGCCTAACTTCATCAGGGGCATAGCTGGGCAATTTTTCAGCAATTCTATGTCATCACATTTTAAAACATATTTTATCGAACAGAAAAGTACAAAGTTTAGCTGTTTTTGTCATGCTGAAACGTTTAAAGCTCGCCCAACTTACCGTCAGACTTCTATACAATTTTTACATACCATAATTATTCTTTCATTGTTCTAACTGATGATAAGCACACGTGTATGAGCATATAGCTAGCTACGCCTCTGTTCATGTATTACATTCTGTTGAAACACAACCACATGAAACTATCAAGTAGTCCCGAGTTTTATGTACTTACTTGAATACCAAGTCAAACATGACATCTTCACAGTTAAGATCAACCAAAGTGTAGAACAAGGAGAGAGACACAAGGCACAGCTGAAATATACAAATACTGAATTAACTTTGACATTAATATAACCACATAAAGTGCATTGCCTAGCAAACCTATCAATAGACGTAATCTCATTTCAATCCACACATAACATTATCTTAGAGCAAATATTTCTTTTTTTTCTTGGTATCAAGTCTGTACCAATTTAGTGCTAGGCCCAAGCTAGGAAACTTAATTCAAACCCAAAGACTGTCATAAAATGGACCAATGGCAAGGCTGTATTCTGTGACTGGTTTCCAAACACACTTTGAATAACCTCAAACCAAGATCAATAGTCATAAAGCATAAATCGAAAACCAGCACCCTGTTAACAGACAGATAATTATGTCAGTATATGGTTCAGGACATATATCTCACCAGTGAGAGGGTAGTCATATCGTTCTATTATCAATGCTACAACAACCACTAGTACAGTAAAACCTCACTTAAAGACCACCTCAATAATATGACCACTTCGAAATTAAGAGCACAATACTCAAGACCATTTTCACTGTTTTACTTTTTATTCAACCTCAATATTAAAACCAACTCAATAAGAAGACCAGTTTTAAAGTGTCCCAAAAGTCTTGTCATTGTGCTGAATACTGTGCGAAACTCAAACACAACAGATGGAAACAGAGATCTTGCTTGAACTTTAACAGTGACAAACACTTGGGGTAAGCAAATTATATGATGCTGGTGAAATAAACTCAACATTTTCTATATAGAAACATACTACCTTGGAGCTACTGTTGATTCTCGTGATTAAAGACTCTAAGATGACTATTTCATCATTCTTCTCTATAAAGATGAACGTCAAGAAAGCTTTCACCAGACATGGCTCCGAAATCTTCCGCAGAAACAAATCCAGATATGCCGTAGCAGTGATAACTTCTTCCCGAGAGTTCTAAATGCAAAGAAAAAATAGATTCAACAATTAGAACTACGCTATACAATAAATCTACAAAATACACAATAATGGTTGGCTTAAAACATTTTCAATTTTACGCATCATTGTTAAAAAAATATTACAGAAAGTTCAAAGAAATCTTAAGATGTCATTCCTAGCTTTTATAATCAAAGACAACAATTTCAAATCATCTGAAGTTATTTACTAATCCACTGATATAAACATTGAAGTTTTAAGATTTTTTATAGATAAGAAGTTTAAAATACCAGACACCACATAGAAACATTGATGATGGTACATAAGTCACAACAAAGATTAAATACATGTTTCTTCTCAGCCATTGTTGCTTCAAGTTTTCAAAATATAATTATAGATAAAAAAACAGCTAAAAGTTGTAATAATATTGTATAAGCTTAAAACCTGAATGTTGGATTTGGAGAAAGAAATAGAAAAATTCTACAATGGTGGAATGTCAAGAAATTCAAAACAACTTTTAAAACACGAAAAATAAACTTTGAATATTTATCAGTCGAACATCGCAGCAACATGAGATGTAAAGGGTCACCTTCTATCAGACATGTATATTATCTTCCACACTTAATAACAAAAACAGTCATTTCAGTTTAAACTTATTTATTTTACATCAACGGTGAAACAAGTTCTCACAACTTATACTCATCACTCTTGTTGACTTCTTCCTGGCTATCAACCAGTACTTGCGCCAAATTTACGGATTGTGAAGTTCGTGATCAGGAGTCAGGCGCTCTACCCCTCGACCACTGTGCCTCCCTTAACATACATTTTATTGAACATACATGAAATGAGCATGTCGAGTGGTGACAGCAAAACCATCATAAGCAATAAATAAACTAGTGTCCCAACTTTACTCATTCAAGGGGCATAACTCTGCTCTTACTAAAATAAATGCAATCGAAAAAACCAATGTGCACAATTTCGTGTGATGGCCAATATTTTGATGAATTTTTTTACAATAGAACAAACACTTTTTGACATATGAACAACGCAAGTTTTATGGGAAAGATGGATGGACGTACAGATCTAAGAAATCTAAAAAAGCCAACAGTCTAGTCTCACTTTCACCCCTCGATGAGCTGTTAAGTAAAGACTAGACAAAGCAGATGCACGAACAAAGTACAACAATAATAATTATATCATAAACAAGCAAAAGCTATGAATGTCGATATTCCGAGAGAATATCTTTGAAGAGGTTTTCAGACTAACAGAGTACAGTAAAACCTCTATAATGTGACCAACCTTGGGACTCTTGAAAACTGGTCTTATTATTGAGTGGGTCTAAATATTGAGGTTGAATGAAGAGCAAAATAGTGGAAATGGACTTGAAAATTGTGGTCTTAATTTTGAGGTGGTCTTATTACTGAGGTGGTCTTTAAGTGAGGTTTTACTGTACCTTTCATGGTATAAGCAAGCAAGCCTTTGCATTCTAAAGAATATAAAAGGGAATAAATAACTAAGTCAGAATAGTTTAAGCAATCTGGTTCAAAATTGATGTAATGAGCTTATAACTCTACAAAGGGTGATATCAAGGTTATATTGTATATATGAAACAAATTCTTTAAAACTTCAGCAAAATATTAATAACACTTGAATTTTTCAATGAAAAAAAAATGTGGCAAGTTTGGCTACTACTAGTAATATAACATACTGGATAATGGGTAGAACCACAGAACGTTTATGTTTGCTGCAAAGCAGAAGAAACTTAGAGGGATATATGGGTAACTGCACCCAAAACAGGCACACCTGCCCCGCAACCATAAATAAAAACCATAACATAATTATATAAAGAACATGCAAAGTGACATTCCATTCAACAGAAACAACAATTATACTGTGTGGATAAAAACATAAAATGAAAAATCACAACAAGTCATACTCATACTGATGCAAAAAAACAACAACAACAACAAGATAGAAACAAGGAAAATGATAAAATCATACACAAACCAGCTAATTAATACTTGCATGAACTTAAGCTCAAAGTACAAGAACATCCTGCATCACTTCTCTACTGCAGAAATACTACTGTACATAAATGGTTTATTCTTATAGCAAATAAAATGACTTCAAAGCTTACAGACTAATAACATGCCATCTTAAACAGAATCAATTATGTTCCATTTAACATCAGAAAAATGGTCAGAAACTGAGTATCTTTAGGTAGAGGGAACAGGTTGGACACATACCACTGAGATTGCGGGTTCCAACCTTGTCAAGGTCCCGACTGAGACAATACATTACTGGTTTATTCCAAGGGATGGTCTAGTGTTTGTACAAAAGATTATCGCACAATAAATTAAGAAACAGTCAGACCTTGTTCAGTCGAATGCATTGGGTCCGAAATTTTGTTTCAAATAACACACTGTTTCGAATAGCCCATTTCAATTTAAAGTGCGTAAGAATATACATCAGGACCTGATATTTAGTTTGGATGGTACCAAGTATTCAGATAGAAGATTGTCAAATAAACTACATCCCGCTGTTGTTCAGATTCAAAAGAAACTCCAACAGTTTAAATCCTATTGATGAACAGACAATATCACAGAAGTTTATCAAGATTGAAGACAGTCAAAGTACAGATTTAGCTACCCTTTTTTCTTCTTTAGAGAACGTAAATTGTTTGTTTATTATTGATTAAATGAAACACAAAAACATTCCTGATATTATTTGATAAAACATAAAAAAGGAGTCATTCAATGAAGGCCCATATTGTCGAATGACATGCCCCAGAAATTTATGGCGACATTTTTGAGAACTGGCGAAATGAGCGAATTGACGGCGAATTCTTCACCAGAGTCGCCTAGAAACTTGTTCCCTGCATAGCAAAGTGTTTAAGATTATCAGTCATGAGCAGAATCTTTGGATTATAACTTTAAAGCTAAAGCTTAGCCATCTACATATGTTGCGTAATTTGTCTTAAAGCATGCTTAATCACTAAGCGAAATTTCACATCAGAAAGATTGCAATGTTGTACACATTATATACTGCAGTAGAGAAGTTTTCAGCAGAACAGACACATACAGACTAACCAGATAGACAGGGGGAGCAATAACACGTGATATACTGACCAAGAACATTGGTGAATCAAGAAGAGGGGTAGGAAGGCCTGTTATATCCTACACCAAATAAAAAGGAACAATAAAATCATAATAAACCCATATTTAAACATTTTGCAGTAGATTTCTGCTAAAGTCGTTAAAGTGCAAAGAACATCGACTGATATGGGAGTCAAGTCAATTTTTTCTCTTAAATTTTTTCGTGAAATACAAGTTATGATATTAAATGGCTGAAGGATACAGTCCACATGGTAAGCTAAGTCAGTATTGCAATCAACTACTAATCCAGAGGTTGTAGGTTCAAGCCCTGGCTGAGGAGTATGTTCCCTACAGCAATTTAAGTGAAGATGACACATAAAGTCACTTTTTCACCTGAATTCTACAAATCGGTAGCTCATCTTCTGCCATTTTAGAAAATCACACTTAATGTTATGAATAAATATAACTTCTAACAAGTTATGAATTTGTGGAATCGGGGTTAACCTACTTTGCTTAGTTCTATAAGCAAGTGAGTATATTGACTGTAAAGAGTTCATTGAGACAAAAAACATGGAACAAAAGTCTCAGTATCGCCAAATAACGAGATAGAATAAAGGCGATGATTTGTCCTCCATCTTTGAATCACATGGGGAAGTCAGTCGCTTGCTAAAGGACAAGTTAGTACTGGTAGGTAACCAAGGAACCAAGTAATCGCCAGACATAATCGCAATACTGTTGAAATGTGGGATAAAATTCCAACACAACATCAGAAAGACACAACCAGCTGTCAAACTACCACATCTTAATATTGATAATTCCGTATTTAAACCTTATATCATCTAGAATTTATAGTTCAGACATCAAGCTTACTATATAAACAGATGTACAAATAAAAAAATTAAAAAGTTTCCAAAGTAAGTGATATAAACGGCATATGATTATTTTCTAAAGGTAGAATATCTTTTGTAAAGTACAACAGAATGCTAGTTCTAGGCATAGTTTGCTCTGTAAAAGTATCATTTGTATATCATAAACACAGTACAGCTTCTATAAATTCAATTTTGCAACAGTCAAGGTCACAAATAAAACAGAGAGCCCAATGCACAAATTTGATTAAGTGAATCAACACTACACACTGAATCCAGATTACACAATTAACTAATAATTTAAATGATAATGACATCAAACAACAATAGTATAACAATAAGTTTTTTTCAAGTCTGAAAATTAATTTTTCGAAGCATGCATACAAATGGCAAACATTTTAAATCAAATGAAAACAATGGATTTCTACCAATGGGTAACCAATTTCAATAGATAAAACCACATAATACAGAGCCATGTATTCTTTACCAAGAAAGTAGTTTTCCCAACAAATACAAAAAGTAAATATTCAACCAAAGTTTCTTTAGCACCAATAAAAATTTCCCAAAACCATCTAATCTATACATGCTGTTCTTATTTTTTACTGTTTGCATTACGCTGATTAATATGTTACAAGAAAGAAGTTTTCCCCAAAATTTCTAGCATCTTGCATTTAGCACCAATGAAAATTCCCCAAAAACCACATTCATCTAATCTATACATGCTATTCTTATTTTTGATGTTTAGATTACATTGAGTACAATGTTTGACTAAGCACATACAGTAATGACTTCTCTACTTTGAAATGTTTCAGCTGATGGCTTGCTTAATATTGGCATTGTTGTATATATTCTTTAAACGCCATATGAATAAAATACAATACATAGTACTACAAAATATATACATAAGTTTTGAATTTTTCGGAGCTTATTATCATCTGCACAACATGGCCAATTATATTTGATGTTTCATTTAGACAGACACAACGACAAAGATGACTGCATATAGATGCTATTTACAGATCATTTTTTTTAAATATAACAACAGCTTTCCCAAACATACACATAAAATTGAAAGCAAAATGTAATAAATTTTTTTAGAAATATTGGCAAAATTTAGCGAGTACATTCTACAAGAGGGCCAAGGCGTCCCTACATCGCTCACCTGTGTCATGATCATATATGTCAGCAAAAGTATCTACAATACTCTCACTTGACACAGATCACATCAGTAAACATATGCAACATAAGATCAACATTCTCGAAGAAAGTATGTATTAACAGTCGATGTAGGATCACTTAGATAAAAGACGGCATACTTTGCTAAATCAAGGGTAACTCATGATAAGTCAGTTCTACCCGGCCCAAAATACAAGATCGCTGATGTTTCATGGGAGTTCACATTTTAACTAACTGTAATTGTGGACGACAAATGGACAACGGACATCCAACTATCGAAACAGCTCACCATGAGCACTATGTGCTGAGTTGAGCTATAAAAAGCCGTATAAAAATCGTCACCAAATAAATCCACTGGGAACAAGCTTACGTATGTAACTCCTTCTTACCTTCCACAAAATGTTAGACCTATAGGTATGTACTTTCTCCCTCATCGGGGAAAAGCTCATACCATTCTTAATATATAAATAGTAAACATATTAACAACATGCTTGAACAGATTACTTCAAACACACCACAATTACATTTTGCAGTAGAGAAAATTTGTTTTAAGTAAAATCAGCCTATGAACATTTGTATTACTGCTGAACATTGAATCCCAGTCAGTTAACAAGTGTATAATCCTCTTCAATTGAAGAGTTTAACATTGACTTCTCCACATTTGTAGTTAAGCAATGACTCCTTCATAAATGAGTTTAACATTGGCTTCTCCTAAACTAAGAGTTTACCATTAACTTCTCCTCAATCAAAGAGCTAAACATTGAATCCTCCTCAATTGAATAGTTTAACATTGACTCCTCCTTATTTGAATATTTTAACATTAACTCCTCCTCAACTGAATAATTTAACATGGACTTCTCCTCAATTGAAGAGTGACATCTCCGCAACTGAAGAGTATTGAGAATTTTTTAGCTTCAGAAGCACAAACAAACATGAATGATTAGAGAAACACAACCAAAACTATACTGCAGCCTGACCGTGCTTATATCATGAATTTTCTTCCAATGTTATTTCACACTGCATGTGTATGTGTGACAAATACAGGTCTGTGTGAACCAGTGTGATATTAGATCAACTATAAACTATCCACATATATTAGAGGCTTAGTAAATTGTGTGTCAATATCAATTCAAACTTAAAAACATAAACCACTAAGATTTGACTTTGAAAGACAATGAACTCATATTGCAGCAAGCATATTGATAGAAACAAACAATGGTGGTACCATCCTATTAGTAATAAGGAAGTAAAAGTATTGTCAGATAGAAACAAAAACCTCCTAGGTACCAGCCTATTATTTATAAGGATGTAAATGTACTGATAGATAAATTTTGTAAACAATGATACAATTGTATGAAACTTAGTTTAAACTTATTATTATACATTAAATGTGAAAACAAGTTCTGACATTTATACTGATCACTCTGGATGACTATTTCCTGGGTTATTAACCAGCACTCAGGCCAAATTCAGGGACAGTGACGTTTGTAACGAGACTTAGGTCAAAGCGGGCTCAAACTCAAGATCCTCAGATCAGAGGTCAGACGCTTTACGTCTTGACCAACTCGTTTTAAACTAACATAACTAATAAATGATTAACATTACTTAGCTCATACACGTAACAAACGAAACATGAAATATTTGTTATCGGACTCTTGAATCAAATTGAATGCGTTAATTTTTTGGCAGCTGCAGAATAAATATTTCAACAGAAATATTAAGAATGTACAACAGGAGACACATAAAAGGTCTAAGGGTATGGTAAAGTTTTTTTCGATGTACAATAGACACTTGTTAAGTACAAGTATATAGAATTGGAGACAAAATGCGTGTGAATATATATAGTCTATAGATTCTGTCTCATGATGAAGGTGAGAGGTCAAGGTTTTAAATTTGCAAGGATAAAATGTGTAAATATACCTTCTTTATTACATTCTTAAAACAACAGAAATAAAATATAAATAATGTAACATTTTTCAAATCACAATGCGCAAAACTCATGAATCAACATCCCAAACTATATTTACTGTCATCAGAACAAAGAAATTCTTACTAAATTACTAATTTGCCATCGTTTCCCCATATAATTTAAGACGCAGGATACAATTTTAAAATGTTATTTCTTAGAAAAGCAAAATTCACAAAGGCAAGTTTCAACATAATAACTAGTTTTCTACACATACCAGATAAATCTCACTTTTGTAGACATTGATTTCACATCATCGTGACATTGTCTGTTTCAATGATACACAATCATAATGGACTTATTTCTTACATGCAATTAAATAACATTTGTCTGTAATATCTATGTTTTTTGTACAGAAGAAATAATTTCAATAAATAGTCAAATACATGTAAACAGAAAGTTTGACGTTAATAACATGACATTCCAACTACAAAGATACGTAACTCTGGCATACCACTTCTACAAAGAGAGATAACTCTACCACAAGCAAATATAAAGTACAAACCTGATGCAGTGCGGGTCCGAGAACGGGGACGAGGAATCCATTGTATATATACTTGATAAGTTGGTCTCTTACAAGGGGATGTGCAATCTACAATTATAGACAAATTCAACATTTCCGAGACATGCTGTCAATATATGTATAGAGCATCGCAAAGAAATGGAAGAGAAAAAGAATTAAACTACATCGATAAAATAAAAAATTTACACACCTGTATTGAACAAGTTCAAGTGGGGAAGGTGGCAGTGGTCTTTTAATAAGACTGACTGCATATCAAAGGTCACCTAATAAATATCACTAGACAGGATAAATTGAAGTTGACCTTACAGTGAAATTTCATCGATCCCTATTTTTGCACATGATTCAGGTAAGCAATCAACATAGAAGAAAACATGCTAAGAAAAGGTATCAAACTTAAGCTCTATAGAAAAACTACAATGTCTGGGTGGGGATCATAACTGGCACATAAATAGTTTCTGCAAAAGCAGGAAAGATTCAATCATTCATTCACATGAAGATCTGAAAACAAGTACTAAGTATGAAAAATATATACTGGTTCAACGTTCATGTAATTATATAAACCGTGTAAATGCATTTAACAGGGTATATATTTACAAGATTCTACAAATAATCTACATAGCTATGATTAAAGGGCTTTGCATAAAATTGCCCAGAGTTCCAACTTTTTATATTCCATGAAATTCATGCCGGTCCTACAAGAATAATTATGGCCAATGGCAAGTGATTTTAAATTCAGACATAGCAATATCTTCAGACAAAAAAATGCCAAAGTCTGTAAAAAATGCCAGTCTCAATGAACGTCAAACTACAACGGTACACCTTTTTATACCTGAGCTACAGCATTACAAAACTCCAGGGAGTTCAGGAACATTGCCATTTCTGGTATTCTCTGAATATCATCATCAGTAATCTGACACCAATCTTCAGATGGTATCGTGATTTTACGTGGCAAGTCAGAGTAAAGTCCACTAAGGCCGGTAGCAAGAACCTGAAACATAACATACAACAAGACATGAAATTAATGTTGACAAAAGTTAAGACCAGCTGAAAAGACTGACAAACATTACATTAATGTTCAATGTGACAGGAAAAAAATCAATTTTAGTTTAGGATTAATTCAATACCAAGTGACAGCACATGCAATTCGTAATCAGGTCATACTAGGTTCGCTTTCTTAGGAAAATGATAGAACTAACAGACTAGCAGAGTTTGCCATGAGTCCGAATGACTAGTTAAACTCATTCAGTCCAGTAAATAAATTGAAATTTAACAATAATAAGAAGGAAAAATTAATATTCTTTTATTCTGGTAAAGACTAAGTCTAATTTGCTGAATTCTGGATTAGTTCCAGGTGCACTTTGTACTACCAGTAGTTTATACTTTGCAATGATACAAGGTACTGATACTTACAGGGCAGAAATCAGAATTTTCAGCAATATATTTCCCAATATATGGATGTTTCACAGACAATGTCATTATTAACAACAATGCATCTCTTGCTTGTTGACCAACTTTTCCTTCCCGGTGTAAATACGGGATAAGCAACGAAAATATAAGGAACTTCGTCGGTCCATGATCAGCGTTCATGCTAAATACACTTTCTAAAATCACCGTTTCTTTTGATATACTAACACAAAGTTGATGTAAAACTAGAACTAAATTTGCCTCAATACCCGAGGCATTATCATCGGCACAGAAAGCGAGGAGATTTAACAACGGTCGTATCACAGGTTTATGTATCAGTAACAACTGACGCGATTGGCTAATTAAATGTTCAAACATGCGCAACTGTTCTTGAACAAGTTTTCTCGCATCGTCATGGTACCTATGACACCAACCACAAAACTTTTCTAAAATCTCGTGTTCAAGCAGATGATGCAAGATCGGTCCAGGCATTCCCTGGCCTTCTTCTCCTTCCTCTGTCGCAAGTAACGTAACCATTTGTTCAAAGTTATGACTAACTGTATTGATTTCATCATCAGACGATTTCGTGCCGTTTTCAACATCACGACTTATTATCTTATACGCCTGTTCCCAATGATTGCAGAACACTTCCAAACATGTCGCGGGATCTGTATCACAGCGACTACGTCTATCGGACATATTGTCACTGTTAACACTTCCGGTGTCTGAAGAGTTCTTGGAATCTCCTCTCTTCTTGAACCAACTCATTCTTGCTTTCTTAGTTATGTTAAACCCTCATATTTAAAAAACTCTTCATAAAATAATCATGGTCCAGGCATTCTTTGACCTGAAATGAAGATTAATAGAGACATTACAATCAGTAGAAGAGCAGTTTACACATTAGCATGCTCGATTAGTTATAAGGCTAACAAGGATAGCATTTGTTTCCACTCCTCAATATAGGAAGCACTGCAGAATTCACACTACCGAGATCAAATCTAAACAATTTAAAATAAGTCATAATATGAACTGAATTCATCCTTGAGCAACTGAGAACAAGAGGACCAGCATGTCCCTATATTGCACACCTGAACTTGCTTACAAAAAGGTACATAAGTAACTAATATGTCAATAGTTAATTTTTGGCAGCTGGAGTAGACATATACTCCATATGTTTGATAACTCACGATATGGGATTTGCTAAAATTTCATTGACTGACATTTAGGATACAAGAAAAGAACTTGACACGATATTATTGCATGTGTACGCAACGTGTATGCTAAATTTCATGACAATCGACCAGTATTTTCATAAACAAGAAGTTTCAAAAGTAATAAAATGAATCTTAAGAAAGTATGGTGGAAAAAAATGTGTGTTTTTAAATGTACTGAGTATATTTGAACAAAAAGACTATGCAAAAATGTTGCAGCCTCATCCCTCGTTGACCTTCTTCAACAGATAAAACCTGTTGTAGCAAACTTGAAAGAGAGCCATCCAATGATAAGCCCCATCAAATAATTTTATATACTGATCATTGGTTTCAGAGGACAATTTAAAAAATATATGGTTGCCACAGTACCCAAACTTCAAATAATTTAAATTTAGTACTTTATGAAAAGAACAATGTTGGTCTCAAGTCCATGAAAATTAAGCAAGATTGGTCTCGGAAAGCAAATATTGACATCAAGAAGGAAGCATGACAAAGATAAGTAGGTCACAAAACCCTTCAACTCAGGTGAGCTAAAAACTCAAACATACAAGTACAGAATGCCTGCTGTAACAACAAGGAGCTTTATCATCCAGGAATGTAACATAAGCAAGCTATCAGCATTGATAAAACTTCAAAACATCCATTTACACATTGTATATCAATACTCCAACATCCACCTGCAGATTATATCTACCCAGTGAAACTAAAAACTCTATCTGAAGACATAATAATTATATTATCAGTGTAAATTATTAATTAAACTGCAAAATGTACAATCTGAGTATGTCCTATATAAGTCACATTACTGACATCAGTACAGTAACTACTGGTTTTACTACATGAACATAAATGTCATACATACATACATAAGGCCAAAAAATAAAATAAGTGGTTCCAGTTACATGCCTGAAAAAAATAGGGTAGGTAGGTAGGCATTTTTTTTTTGGTTTTTGGTTATTAACGACTATAATTTAGTGTCGTTGTCGATGCGCGCAACAGAGTTTCATATGGGACCCACTTTTACGATTTTTTTTATATTGAATAAAAGAGTGTCAGTCGGGAAAGGGGAACCACACTTATTTTTGTTTTGGCCTAATAACCAATAAATTATCACAATATTAAAAATTCATGTGACATAAAAAGCACCAATACAGCTAAGTCATAAAAGACAATATTATGTACACTACATGTATATAGCCATAAAAGTACTGAGAAACTGGAGGGAACTATAAAACTATATCATATAATTATGCTCTATGGTAATATTATTAATTAAACAATTAAAAATCTGATTAAAATTATTACTCTATGATAATTAATATCAGTGTACAGGGATTCCATTTGACCCTGGAGTTGACCCCTTGAATTTCCAAAAAGCCACATTTTGACCCTCAGGATTCTGGCTGAAGGAATTTTTTTGGCTATAAAAATTAAAATGGTAACTTCTGGCAAAAAATGATCAAAATGACCCCTGAGATTCAGCTTCCAGTTGAACCCTTGAGTACACCAAATCCTCGTAATCCACATTACCAGTACAGCAATTGCTAAATTCTAATCCAATAAGAAATTTATAACAATTGATCACATCCGTGAAATGTTAAGATCTACAGATGCCTTATGCACCGGTAGATAACTTTTGATTTCTAATGTTTCATTTTTTCACACAAACATGACTCATATTGTACAACATAACTGATTATTATTTAAAACACACAATCAGCAACTGATAACATTGACAGAAACACAAATAACTCTCCATCTAAAAACTCATTCGAATTTTAAATTCCTTCAATAGTCATTAAAGTTTCTAATTGAATGAATCACTCGAGGGTTCAGTGCATGACTACGGCAACTCTTATATAAATACATAGGAGTTACAATAGTATTGCGTTTAAACCTCGCACTGCAGGATTGACTCTGACAAACGGAACAGGAAAATTACATCTTACATAATATGTTACACAGATTTACTGATTCCTAACAAGGAAAGTGGTGTGCTTTCAAATTCAAGGAGAACATTCACCTAGTCTTGTTTACAAATTGTGCGCTATAGATATTTGCAATATTGCAAACAATAATTCATAATATATTATTGACAGAAAGGCATCCAAAAATGGAAGATACAATTGTAAGTATTGCATACAATGTAAATTTAATGACAAAAGTCTAAACACATCATTATGTAAATAATTCAGAGCAGTAGAGGCAGATCAATAGCATCAGTAGAACGTATAGTAATAGATAAACAGCTGGATCGTATAACTAACATGT
Source organism: Mactromeris polynyma (assembly GCA_032209605.1). NCBI lineage: Eukaryota > Metazoa > Mollusca > Bivalvia > Venerida > Mactridae > Mactromeris > Mactromeris polynyma. Next base: position 9,068,462 of record JASFXZ010000006.1, on the reverse strand, counting down.
AATAGAACAATCAGTAAAAAGTTCCCTTTTAGATATAAATGAGGCTCTCATAATTATGTAATCCCTTGCAGGAATGACTTTTATGTAGTGAATTGGAGTTAGAATGTTCAGTAACAAAGATAGAGGAAATATACAATTTTATACAAGAGACTCACAGGCAAGATTGGGTAATTGCCTAACTGCGTGGTCTCTATAAATAAAGTCTTTATTATTATTATTGGTCACCAACAAAAAAATCTAGTTCAAGTACATACTTCATCAAATAGGAATGTTTTAATTATTGAAACTGTGTCTTTGGAAAGGGAAATTTTCAACCGTGGTCATTTGAACTAAGATTTTTTTACGTGAGAGTGCTACTCAGCATGGAGTTCCTGATAAGAAAACATTGATCAGTCAAAACTAACCACACGTCATCAACTTTATAAATAGCCTGGTATCTGTTGATATACAACATCACAGTTAATATGTTATTTATAGGCTAGCAACAATATTGACTAAAAAACACCTACATTTCAATAGTATTTATAATTCAACAACTAACAATGAAAACATACTGACAAATATTGACTGTGAACAAATCTATGTGACAACAGCAAATAACAAGCGGGGCAAGATGGCACTCACCTACAGGTGTAATTCTGGTCATAATTTTATGTGTTTACATCAAGGCTCTCACAAGACTTCACAAGTCGAGGATAAAAAATGACACTTGTGATAAAATATCAAAGAACTGATAATATGTACTTCCTTTAAACCTTAATGTAAATTTGACCCTGAAGGTAAAATTTTCAAGAGGCAAAAACTGAATTTTGCAAATTTTCGAGTAAAAATGCCTTTTCAAGAGTCAAATGAAGGCCCTATATAAAGTGTATATACATGTTTAGCAGGGGTTCCATTTAACCTGAGAGTTGACCCTTCGACCCCTGGAATTTAAAAAAAACTCATTTTGATCCTAAGCATTCTGGATGAAGGGTCATTTTTTCTCTTAATTATAGGTATTTTGGCTATACAATGTTAAATCTGGTAAACAAATATCAAAATGACTCTTGAGATGCAGCACTTAGTGGAACCCCTGGTATAGACAAGGTTGCAATGAAGCAAATGAAAGGTTTGCTAGGGTGAAATCTGTAAAAATAAGGGGCAAAAAGGCTGATTTTGACCATCAAATGTCATGGAACGATGCAACTAAGACAGACCAGCAGTGTATACACCGACACGAGGATGACAGAATCCAGCTTAGGGGCAGTCAGAGCCAAATACTCAAGATGATATATATGCAAGTAGCATCATGACACAAGGCTGTATTTTTCATAAGTGAACAGTACAATATAAATGATATATTTATTAATCCCAAAAGAAACAGCAAACGGAGTGAAAAAATACAAAGGTTTGGACAGAGAATTACAGGTTTTGATGTATTTCAGAAAGAATACGGCTTTCAAGGATTTCAAGGTTATTACTGGTACAGGTTATAAAGATTTGATCAGGTGGCCTGCACACTTTGCAGTAGTTTCACCTAATGAGCATTTCTAGTAAACTCGACAAAATCTATTTATATTCTGATCAGATATGATTTTTAAAGTTCTCTATAGAATTGTAAAGAACGACAGCCAAATCCTTTCAGACAAGAACTACAATGAAGGGTGTGTGTGTGATCATAATTGGCATGGGCAAAATAATGAAATGATAACATGGCAAAAATCAGCCACCATAACATTAAGTTAATTGCGACAACTGCAATGCATTGTTACTAAAGTGTTATTTAAATTTTTTAAAAATTCAAATTTGGATCAATCCAATATTATGGAAAACCACTTCAACAGTACATGTATTTTAATGGAAGTATGCACAAAAATGATATTTTGTCATGAAATAACCATGTAAACATTTACAGCAATCGAGCATTCTGTCATTGTTCTTTTTGGCATACTTCTGTTTCTACCTAGTTATTGGTGCTCTACAATGTCAATATAAAAATCTTTACTGTAAGATATTTTATAAGCAACTATATATTGGTTACCAGACGCTTAACCAACAGGTACCTGTCTAGTAAACGGACAGGTAGACCAAAATGTCATCTGTCCAGTTACCAGAAAGAAAGCCATTGCCTTTTTGACAGTAACACCCGGCATCATTAGTTTGAAATTCTTTCATTAATTTTGATATATGTTTTAAGGCAGCCGTTCAAATATTATGCTTAACAATATTTAAAATCAACTGTTGATATGAATGTGTAACAAAAAGCATAAAAATGTCAAAATATTTGGACTTAGTAGAGACAGAGGGAGGGTGGTTGGATTTAATAAACGTGGTGGTTAACCATAATCCAAAAACATTAGACATGTACTTGCTAACTTTATCTTATCCATATATTTTAAATATTACTTTTGACTTTGCATGTAACGTCTATAAGACTATAACAAAACAAGGGTCCTAGTCAACATGATGAACATGTATAACATTTTTGAATCTGCAAATTACATGACTTATGAAATTAAGAATCATTTAAACATACTGTAGAATTTGGTTTTGTAGAGATAACATGTTGAAAAATCCCTTTAAACACTTGATTTAAATTTTAATATTCAATTATATGTTTATCGTGTAATCTTTCTGATACACTGTCTACAAAATGCAACAAAATAATATATTTAATATAGATAATCAAAACAATGTCCAGAGCAGACAAAAAATTTTGTGATCATGTTATTTATCCTCTATAGAATGATCCTGGGTTCCAATAACGTGCTTTCCACTCACCAAGTATTTTATAACATTTGGAATAAGCTGGCTATGTTGCCAGGCCATTATGCAAATGGTCTGCAAAATCTGCAGTGGAAGGAAACAAGTCTATAGCTTTATAAAATTGACCCATGGTTTTGGGAACTCCCTATAGAAAGCATAGTAATTAGTATAGGCAATGTATTTTCACTGCTGATCTCATTGGATAATTCAAACTTAGTAGGAATTAGTGTGACAAGGATTTGTCTTTGAGAATGCTGCATGATATCACAGACATATAAAACATGAATTCGAAACAGGCTGATATCGGTGAAATGACACGAGAACTAATTTACCAACAATCCTTAGCGCGCGCTCAGTAAGTATTGTGAATATCCATCAATTTTGATTCAAACAAATATAACGACACATAGTACAGGGCCCACACTGGCTTAAAAAAAGTAGGAGCCACTTTGCGCGACTCAAGTGTGTGCATGTGCACGCACAATAATTGATTGATATATAACTCAGATGTCCAATTAAGTCCAATCTGTGTAACAATAGTATTTGTTTTGATGTTATAAATATTCAATGTGTAGATTTTTGTAATGTTTGATGTATATGACGGGGACCAAATTGGTCCGACCAATCCCAGTAATTGATAAACATAAAATTTCCAACTCATACACATAATTATTATGACAAATTTATACTATATATTATATAGACAGTAAAAATCGTGTGTGTATAAATTAAGCACATAGATAGATCCAAACAACATCAACAGCATATTAATTCAGGGCCCACGCTGTCAATCACCATCAGTTAATCCATGGTTAATATGTCCGTGATGATATTGATAGAAAGCTGACAAGACCCTAGGCGAAACCAAAAAAATGTCAAAATGTGAAATAAGTTATGTAGACAGACCGGAACAGTATGCGGACACTTCAATATTTAGCGTTTCGTAAAAGCTTTAAACTTTCTTGACTGACGTCGAAATTACTCACAATTATTCACCTTTTGGTATCTGGTATGGAACGTATAAGTGTACTTTTCCAAGTTTTTAACTTACAAGCAGACCAATTCGGGTTGAGAAATGTAAACGAACACTGTTGTTGCAGTCAAAGGGCAAATAAATTATGAGTGTCTGTTTAAATCATCTTCAAATCAATAGAAGAGAAAGAACATTGAACGGTTTTAATATTAATTAACAAGCCATTTTAACAAAGTCTCGCCGAAAGATTCAACATGAAGACAGAAATGATTCGTTACAATTCCTGAACTATCATCTTAATCATTTGGGTGTATGCATGTGACTCGATGTGGACCGTTATGCGCCAAATGTTTTACTATTTTTTGCCATCCCGAGTATAGTTCCATTTAATATGAAGAAAAAAAATATGGCCATTTTAAAGTTTGTTTTGGTATACATTAAAGCGTTTCTGTAGTATACGCGTATCTACACTCTCTGTTTATACATGTGACTATTTAAAACAAAATAAATCGAATTTGATAAAACCTTCATTCTTTAAGGTCTTAAAATATCATAAAAGGTACTTTTCTGAGGCTTATTCCTTATTAGGGGCTTTCTTTTTTACTGTGTATGTTGGTGCTGCATACTGGTTAAATAGCCCAAAGAATTTTTTGTAGCATATGCGGTGTCAAACTGCCCATGCGTGGGTTGTTTACAATCACGACTTCCCTTTTAGAGCAAGGATTTATCTGAAAAGCTGCAAAGACCATTTGACTTGAAACACAGCTATGTTTACACAGGTTATTAAAATACTGTAAAAAGTGTCTGCGTACTGTTCCAGTCTGTCTAGGGTCTTATTTAGAGCACTAGGTTAACCACAGCCTGCAGATCATATAGTTTCAAGACCAAATACAGACAAGCTGTATAAACTTCTAAGTGATGTGGGGTTAGACAGCCGCCCGGTTAGCTCAGTCGGTAGAGCGCCGTACTAGTGTTTAGGGGGGGTCGTGAGTTCGAGCCCCACATCGGGCGAACTTTTCCCCCTTGATTTACTTTAATGCTCTGTAGTTTGAGTACAAATAATCACTCTTACTGTGCAATGAATATTTTGTAACAGAATGAACATAAGCAAGCATATGTATTTGAAACAATAACCATCGTAACTAAGTTTTAGACATTCATTTCACCAGCCAGTCTGTCATGTCTGGAATCGACAACGTAGCAGATCATGTAAATTATCAATCAACACAACAAACGCAATTACCTTTTTCATTTGTTATGATGAAATTGAAAACAGAAAATGTTCTGATCAACGAGAATACTCCTTCTACTCTAAGCAAGTCTTTACAGTCTGTAAACAGTTTATATTTACAATCCAGGTAGTGATTCTACATTTTTGACAAAATAACAAAGGTCAAGGCTGAAAATCAAAATCGTTAGTATGCTTGAATCATCCGTTTGTCAACACAGATTTTGATGTATTAACGACTAAACTAGACAGATATCGTTGTCATCTAACATACCCGCGCGCGTTATGCTGTTCTGGTTTACTATACTTTCTAGGGCTGTCTGTTCTTTCTGAAACATGCAATCTAACTAAGGTTTGCGATGGTTGGGAACACATTTATTTCACTAAAACTAAAAGAATGGATATAACTACATTTACAACCAACAAAGTTTGACAAACCATGGTGAAACAAATGTGAAAAAAATATCTATGATATGTCTTTGTTATATCTGTGGTATATCTTTGTTGTATCTGTGTTATGTCTTTCTTATATATGTGGTATATCTTTGTTATATCTGTGTTATGTCATTCTTATGTCTGTGTTATGTCATTCTTATATCTGTGTTATGTCTTTGATATATCTGTGTTATATCTTTCTTATATCTGTGTTATGTCTTTGATATATCTGTGTTATATCTTTGTTATACCTGTGTTATGTCATTGTTATACCTGTGTTATGTCATTGTTATACCTGTGTTATGTCATTGTTATACCTGTGTTATGTCTTTGTTATACCTGTGTTATGTCATTGATATATCTGTGTTATGTCATTGTTATACCTGTGTTATGTCATTGTTATATCTGTGTTATATCTTCGTTATACCTGTGTTATGTCATTGATATATCTGTGTTATGTCATTGTTATATCTGTGATATGTCATTGTTATATCTGTGATATGTCTTTGTTGTATCTGTGATATGTCTTTGTTATATCTGTGATATGTCATTGTTATACCTGTGATATGTCTTTGTTATATCTGTGATATGTCATTTTTATATCTGTGATATGTCTTTGTTGTATCTGTGATATGTCTTTGTTATATCTGTGTTATGTCATTCTGATATCTGTTATGTCATTGTTATATCTGTGTTATGTCATTCTGATATCTGTGATATCTCTTTGTTATATATGTGTTATGTCATTCTGATATCTGTTATGTCATTGTTATATCTGTGTTATGTCATTCTGATATATGTTATGTCATTGTTATATCTGTGTTATGTCATTCTGATATCTGTTATGTCATTGTTATATCTGTGTTATGTCATTCTGATATCTGTGATATCTCTTTGTTATATCTGTGTTATGTCATTCTGATATCTGTTATGTCTTTGTTATATCTGTGTTATGTCATTCTGATATCTGTTATGTCATTGTTATATCTGTGTTATGTCATTCTGATATCTGTGATATCTCTTTGTTATATATGTGTTATGTCATTCTGATATCTGTTATGTCATTGTTATATCTGTGTTATGTCATTCTGATATCTGTTATGTCATTGTTATATCTGTGTTATGTCATTCTGATATCTGTGATATCTCTTTGTTATATATGTGTTATATTTCTAAATTATGTCATTGTATAAGTATTGTATGCCAAGGTTACATCCTCACTGTATGTAGTTGTCATATATGTATGATGTAATGCATGTATTTGTTTACATGGTACCTTTGTCTTTTACAATATTAGCGTTGTGCCCAATTCAATATTCCATGCAAAATTGATTGAAAGATGTCTTTTTCTGTCATAATTTTAAACAAATATAAGTAAAATGTTCAATATACATTGTATTCCCACTCCAGGTTTTATTTGTACAGACAATTGTGAGTTTTACATCACTTTAACAGTATTTCAGTTATAAATGCAAGATGGGCCATTGACCTAACCAGTGTGTCCGGGTTACCACCATTATTAAACTTGTTCTTACAAGCAACTGACAACTTCCTCACATAAATCAGAGGTGGAAGAACAAACAACTGGATGTTTTACCTTCCATGAATTAACACAGAGAACACACCTCACAATGTGTTTGAATCTACTACCTCCAGATTATCAGTCAAGTGTTCTACCAACTGAGCCAGCCAGGTGGCTGGTTGATTTGAAACTAAAGTTAGTTGTGTATAAAGAACAAAGAGTGCAACTGAAGATTATAACTGTTTAATCAATAAATGCACAAAATGAAACATTTACAGAAGGCCAGGCATTGATGGCTTTATATCGCTCACCCGAGTAATACCAATATAATACTTTTAAATGCTATATGCCTGCCATGTTTGGATTATAGCAAACTTTGCAGCGATCACCTCAATCATTTTGCATTCAGAGAATTTTCAAGTTTCTATGCTTAAATAGGGAAATTTCCACACACCAGCACGGGCCCTGGACATAATTTTTTAGGGATCATCATTTACTAATTGGTAAACTGTCACATCATGATACTTTGTATCAAACTATTTCAATTTCTGACCAAAAGTTTCAGAGCAGGCAATCTTTACTGATTTTGCTTCTCATTGTCATGCCAAACAGACTTTTGCATTAATTTAACTTTTTTGATTTTACCTATTGTCATTGAGGACTATCAAGCACCATTCTTGTACAATTTGAATAGAATTGGCCAAGCGGTTTAAGAGAAGATACCGTTTTAAGCAATTGTTGACTGCCAACAGACAAAGGCTGATCACAATGGCCTCACCAATAAAGAATTAATGCTCAGGTGAGCTAATAAATAATACAGCAGATGCACCATAGAAGATCTACTACTAGCATCATTGATCTCTTACTCTCTGCAGTTAAGGAATTGTATGCAAACACCTTAATAGTGTTACGCAATATGCAGACCTAATTTTTCAATTACCTGAGGTATTGGTCTCTTTCAGAATAGAATATCTTTTACAGTATTGCGCCAACGATGCATTCAGCACTTGATTGATTCTCTTAATTGCTATATATGACAGGATAAACAGGTTGATTTCTTACGTTTATGTCAGCACACACACACATATTGAAAGGTAAATGCACAAGGAGTCTATCTGCTTTTTTATTTACATGCAGCTATGCAAGTTTTGCTTTCACCCAATGGCTATGGGCCATTTAACTATCAGTACAACACAAGCAGAATATATTGTAATGGAAAAATATTTAAAACAACACAAGAACTTATTACATGTACATAAGTTATATAATCAAACATCAAGCAATTGTCAGATAAGGATAACATGTGCAATGAAACTGCTAATAACAACTATATAAAGGCTTGCTAGTAAGCAAAACTTTGCCGAAATAATTATCAGTGACATTCACATCAGACAGTACACAGCAAAAAATACAGTCAGACCTCGTTTATTGCACATCCTCCTATCAACATACTTGGTATCATCTTATTGGGCACATCAAAATAAAATGGGCTATGTAATATTCGAAATTTCATTTTGGCCCCAATGAATTCAAATGCGATGGTCCGACAGTATGTAAATAATAGAGATATAAATGCTAGTTGACAGTGTTTGCTGCTGATCATTATGTGCGCCCAACAAATTAACACATTCAGACGATGCTCATCATATAGCTGTCGCGAGTAAATGAAGCTCAGCGGTAATCAGGTTTCTGATTGGTCATTATGACTGTAGTTGTTATTTGATATGCAAGTCATTTTCAGAATAAATTTTTCAAATTCTGTGAACTGTAAACAAGTCTATGTTATATTATACTGTATGAAAAATATCAACAAAATTTGAAGACAGATGCTGCTGTAAAGATTACTCTTCTCATTGCATTAAACATTCTGAGAACATGCTGGCACAAAAATAGCGTTACTGCTTCTGAAAGACTAATCCATGCAATTTAAAACCAAACAGAAAATTATTTTAAACTCCTTTAATATATTCCATACATGAATATCACTAGAATAACAATATATTGTATAATTGCAAAAGACTTATCTAATAAAAGGAAAATCAATAGTAAACTTGTTGTTTGTACTGGTACATTGCACATTATTTAAAATAATATTTCATTTAAGAATAAATACTGAATTTTAAGTTGGTATATTGTAAATAACTTATTATGTCATGTAAGTAGCAACAATAATTAAAATATTTATAATACAAATGATTGGACATTTTTGAAATATTAACTGAAAGATTTACAACCAGGACTTTTTTGAATGTATACATTGACTTATTTCATTGTATTAATTTTTCACTAATTATACACTTAAAAATCATAAAACAGACCTTACAACCAAATTTCTGTACATCCTTGCTGAGGCCAAATAAAACAATATGCCAGGTTCAGGTGTTTCTACCCTAGTTTTAACAAGCCAACACTGCACCTGATTGTTTCTAAAGTGATTTTGAATCATCACTTGCAAGAAGGAATAAACCATTTCCAGTTCATTTAGACCATTAAATGAATGTCTAGCAAAATTAATCTCATCAAATCCTTCCATTGCTCATCACCAATAATTTCATATAAAAACCTAAAATACAAAAAGATGTTCCTACCAACCTATCATAATATATTTGGTAACTACCTGAACCACACATACCATATATTTGGCCTGAGTAATAATATCACAATACACCAACATGACTACATGTATTTACATGGTTGTAATGAGTGTAGGACAAAATCCCCTCCGGACAAAATTCCCCTTTGCTCATTTTGTACAAGGCGGACAAAATCCCCTTCATGAATTTTACAAGTAGGACATCACACACTCCGATATTTTTTTTCCACAGTGGACATAACCTCCATTAAGTATTTCATCTTTGCCATTGTTATTGTTGCAAAATAGCTTCTTGTAGCTTGGATTTTGAAAGACAACACTATAAAATTGTTATTATTTTGAAATGTTTTTCAAGTGTGGAAAAAAATATCAGACGCTGTTATGTCCTACTTGTAAAATTCATAAAGGGAATTTTGTCCTACTTGTAAAATTCATGAAGGGGATTTTGTCCGCCGTGTGCAAAATGAGCTAGGGGGATTTTGTTCGGATGGGATTTTGTCTGTTTACCGGTTATAATATCAAACAATTTTTAATCATCAAATTTTAATGTAGAAAACAAAGTGAGGATATGATTCTTGTTAATGTTTTAAAGAATTTAGTTTGGGCTATTCCAGAAAAAACTCCCTGGGAGGTTGGATCTATAGACAAAAATAAGGGGACCACAAACAGAATTTTAATTGATTTTTGACCCCCTACCAACAGATTTTGACCCCCACCACTAGGTAATTTGAATTGGTTGTCGTTTCTACATTCTATCAACAATGGAACTTCTCAAAACTTAAAAATGCATAATCTACTTCTCAATTTCAACAATTCATTAATGCCAAAATGGCTACAACAGTAATGTATGACTATGTGCACATGTACAACATATATAGACAATTACCTATATAATTTGTACAACAAACATCCCATATAATGTATAAAAGATCAATATATACATATAAACTATCATTTAACAAGCAATTGCATTATAATTTATATAGGTCAGAAATCACTATTTATTTGTATCAACAAATACATTCTGAATGATTCTGATGGAGGACATTCAGGGGTCAGTGCAAAAATAGTGTAACTGTTCTTTATCAAATCCGAGTTACAACAGTTATGCAGCAAATCCTCAATATATATTCACAAATAGTTAATGCAACTTTCTTCTTTATGTTTACTTTATTAATATCTTGCTATGTTCTATATTTAGATTAGTTTAATTAGCACAAATGTTCCCAGTTGACAACAAGATGCTGCAGTTTAACCTAGAATACTAACACTATCTTTTACAATGGTCAGGAAATACGAGACTTCCGACGAATCCCCAGCACTTCCTTTCTTCTCTTCTGGTTTCAATCTTATCCAATCAAACGGCTGATCAATGGTAAAATTGTAAACTAATTGTTCCGGCACATTGCCAACAAGTTTGACTCCTCGAGCTTTCCATTCTGTAGCTGGGAAACTCTCAATGGCGTTTGTAAGACAATTGGTTGGAACAACAAATGTGAAATGGTGGCTTGGATCCACAGAGTGAGATTCATAGTGCTTCAACATCTGACGACAGCATTCACTCAGAGTAGCGTGTGGTAGATGCAGGCATTGTTTCAGAAGAATGATGATTTCCAAAGTATTTTGAAGTTTTTGTAGTCTAAGCACTTTTTCCTCCAGTTCAAGATTTCCTTTCATGTAATATTCCAGATTACTCATACCTACAAGGTTTCTACTCAAGAAAGCATGGACGTAATCTTGCGTGAGTTTCTGGTCCCCGATTTCAGCCAGGTAAGTCAGGGGGCTGGAGCCCGCCATACTTGGGGCTCTCATTTGACCTCGGTATGAATCTCTCACCATCTGACCAATGGTTGACACATTGTATGTATGGATGACTGGTTGAAGGTCACCTTTCCTCACCTCAGAGATGATGTAGTTAAATGCCTCAACCAGCTCTGTGTAGGATGTACAATTTTGTACAATCTGTAAGAAACACAGTTTTAAGTTAGTTTTTGACATGTAATGACATAAAGGTATAAGTTTTAACAACTTATTTCATACTTAGGCAAAGAAACCAAGTGCTGAATGCTTAATCAATTATTCATAATTAAGTATACAAACTAAACAAGATAGGAGAGAGGTCAGTTAACATATCTGACTTATAAATTCTGCACTTCTGAATGAGTTAAACATGTACATATTCATACTAGAACAAAACTTGTTACAGTACAAAAAAGTTTGCAGTTTGGTTAACTTTCCTACATGCAATTCATACAACAGGATAACTTAACTCGAAAATATTCACAATCGATTTATAACTATGCTAGAAATGAAAAATTCTTGGTCAAATATATATGTATAACATGTGTCCACAATAAAAAACCCATCAAGTAAAAGACCAACAATTATGAGAAGACTGAGGAAATTGTGGCAAGACTTTAAGACTCCTCAAATGACAAGATACGTCTCGTATTAGGATGCCAGGGATTCTACTAGGTGCTGAATCTCAAGTGTCATTCTGATAATTTTTGACCAGATTTTCCATTTTATAGCCAAATTACCTATAATTTAGAGAATAATTGACTTTTCAGCCAGAATCCTAAGGGTCATAATGTGGCTTTTTGGAAGTTCCAGGGGTCAAAGGGTAAACTCCAGGGTCAAATGGAACCCCTGGGATCCTAGACAATAATATTTGTAAATAGGATAAACATTATAAACAAGGACTTGACAATTACAGGAATTTCATACCTTCCAAAGTTGGTCAGTGAAGTCGAGATCTTTTCTATCTTCTAGAAGTTCACAATCAAATCTAACATTATAATCATCTTCTTGTGTTGTCTCTCCAAGTTTACAATCAGCAATATCATGTCCAGTTTTCAGCTGCGAAATAAGACAGCAGTATTAGTACAGTGTATGTGTGGTGGAAAATATACAGTGAAAATAACAGACTAAATATGTATGAATAAATCTTATATGCCTTCATCTAGCAAGGTCATTAACACTGATTATGGCACAGGTTCTACTAGGTGCTGAATCTCAAGGGTCATTTTGATAATTTTTGATGCGATTTTACCATTTTATAGCCAAAATACCTATAATTTCAAGAAAAATTTACTGTTCAGCTAGAAATCCTAAAGGCCAAAATGTGGTCTTTTGGAAAACCCAGGAGTCAAAGGGTCAAATGGAACCCATGTATGGTAGAGAACAACAAATCTGAACTGACTAAAAGACAATTTGTACAGTATGTCAAATGAGTCTGATCCCTTGACATGTCTGGTAAAAAGTAGTCTAGTAAACAATGGGAAAGCAGTCATCAAAGAAGATTTTTTTTAGTCTGGTGCAGATTTTCTCACTTTGATGTTATTAGTATAACTCTGATGATCAAAATGTGGACACAGATCATTAATCTGCAATTAAAGAGTGGTCATATGACTCATATAGTAACTAAAGTAAGCACATAGATACATGTACCTTAAGCAGACACAGTGAGTCTCAATAAAGAAATTACTGAACAAATAACCTAATAAAATACAAGTTTTTCCAACTATGACAATTGAAAAAAACCGGTTCATATACTACCCTGCTATTTAATAGCTCAAGGTAAATATATTTTTAAAATTCTTACTTGTTCCACAAGGTCTTCAACAGAATGCACCAGGGGGCGCTCCTGGGTTCCAATCCAGTTTACTTGACGTGTTGTCAATCCGTTAATGATAGAGCCCAGAATTTCCAGCTCCTGAAAAAAGCAAGACAACCAACATACCTACAGTATAACATCTCAACAAAATTTATATACCATGTGACGTCAGGTATTTTGAATTACAGTAAGTTGTTACAGTTTGGCTCAAAATACTATTAAGTGAATATACACAGGAATTATCAAGTTATATTAACAAGTTTTTGGTGACTTCCAACATATATCAAAAATATTTCATTTCTCATTTTAGCAATATAACTGAAGAATCAATTTTAGAATTGTTAAAAAGTTAAAACACAATAAAGCCAAAATCAAAACATAATTTGTTTGTCGTCTTCCTACCAACCTACCAAAAGTGCTGAATGCCTTCGAAGTTTTGATTAGTCCATGACAGGATATTTTTAGACAAGATCTCCAGAAATATATCTCAACAATAACTTACTACAAGTAATGTGTTAATAACAAAAAAATTAAATTAAGTGTCTACCTATTTTCTTAACTTTACCAAATAGGATGGGCAGACAACAAAAGACTGTTTAGATGTTGCTTACCAGATTTAATCACAACAATATTTACCTGGAAGAGAAGGAACGCAGGACTTCTGGTATCACCAGACACAACTTGAACATTGACTTTTGCCTTAGCTTCCATGGGTGGATCATGTAGGAGAACCAAAGATTTTCCTACAGTCTTCCTCCACTCCAGTTCCAGAGATAGCAAACCTTGCATGTCAATTTGTGTGAGGCCGCCAGTCACAGTCTCTGAGAAAATGTCATATTTGGCGCTACATATCACATCTGTTGTAACAAACGTTGGATGCTGCTTGCTCTGACAACTCTTAGGTTTAGAAGGCTCTGATAATGTCTCAGTAATTTTTACGCCAAGGAAATTATTCACCTTGTCAAAAAGAGGTTCCACACTCATTGAAGAGATTGATTTCATATTTTCGACATCACAAACTGCAACCAATGATGGTGATTCGATAATTTTATCAGTTGCAGCTTCATTCTTAAAAGAACTAAATAACTGCGAGTACATCGACAACAGTTTCCGAATGTAAGTTAATTTCAGTCCAAAGTCAAGCACAGCTTGCTTATCACTAGGCATAAGTGCCGTAGAGCAGTCTCCATCAAATACAGACAGATCTGCTATAATGTCAAGTTTCAGAGGTGAGCCACAAATTGTGCTCTGATCTGCACAAGACGAATTCTTGCTACTTTTGCTGCTTCTTTTCCTGGTGCTAACAAAATTAAAACTTTTTTCATTGCTTTCGGATTTCTCCACAGCGGGCCAAAATTGTTCAGACTTACAAGCAAGAATGAGAGGAGTTTTAACTCCAATGATTTCTTTCAGTTTTGTGAATCCTTCTGAACAAACTTGGGTGTTCTCTCCAATGTAGTAGCAATATACTTCATCAAGTACTTGATCACTTGGAATAATATTTACAGGTTTTGTGCCATTTTCAGGAACATTTTGCAGTTTAAGCACCTTGCTGTGAAGGGTTTTTAATAACTCCAAGTCCATTGTTGGTGACTAGTGACCCTGGAACCAGCCTCCTGAAACATATAATTTACCTTTATAAAGTGATTATTCAATGTATACATATAGACTTGCATATAACTGGGACTGACAAAACATTTTTAAAGACCCTTTTATGACACTATTAAGAAATGACTGGCTCCAAATTTCTTGGTTCATTTTCCCCCCTTTGATTGAATTTCTTTTTATTAAGTCAGGTTTTTGTGTATTTAACATTGTATAAAAGACCATTGCCATGAATCTTTACTCTTACATCACCTCATACATACATGTATAACAAACACCACCCACAGCTGAAAAGTTATTTTTATGCAAAATAACCATTTCCTTATTTTCCCAAATTTGGAATTTATCGCGCCTATTTTCCCAATTGAAAAGGCACAGGCACTAAAATTATATTAAAGAGTCACTGGACACAGAAGGCTGAAAGGTTCACTTCAGTGGCTAGGGGTATTATAGAACTGTATTTGTTGATAAACTTTCATTGGATAGGCTAGGGCATGGTCATATAAACCATGAATTTGAAACAGGCTGGAATATGCATTAAGACTTCTTTGAACTCTCGGGAGTGGTGAGATTTTCTTCCAAGATCAAACGATCTGATTACCTCGTACAATTTAAGGAAAATGATCCGCAATAATGGCTGTGGTCCGATTAGCAGTAACAAATTGGAGCCGTCCGTCATCTTGTTTATGAATCGAGAGAAGTTGACATTTTGAACCACCGTAATGGTCATCAGGCGCGTAGCGTCCTGTACGCAGAGTACGCAGCTGCGTACACATTGTCTCGAAAAAATAAAAAGTTCAAATCTGCATTAAAAAAACTTTGTTCAATTCAGGGATAAGAATGCGCCCAGAAGTCACTACAGACAATCTAGAAACAAATTTTGTTCAGGGGAGTACCCCCGGACCCCCCGCAAAAAGGATCTTGCGTACACATGTATCACAAACCTCCTAGCTACGCCCCTGGTCATGTTTACAGTTTAGAACAGCTATATATTTCTTGATAGTATTTAAATATTTTGTGTTTAACTTGTTGTTTCTTTGTATGCTTTTTTGTTCAAAACTGAGTTGTAAGACTGAACGAGCGTTATTCAATACGATAAAATTTCTATTCAAGTCCACGATACTTACCTAGTGCACGCTAAGGATTGTGGGTAAATTGGGCGCTAAGGATTGTGGGTAAACTATTTCTTATCGTTTTACAGATAATTGCCTGTTTCGAATCCATAGTTTATATGTCCATGGCTACGGGTACAAAGTTTAAAAGCGCAACAATCTAACATAATTTGGTAAATATCATTAAATACTATTTGAAAAGTAGCACACGGGGAGAAAGTGAACCGAGTCAGAGTGTAGGGTTCACACATGACCTCAACACTAGAACAGTGTTCTACCCAATGAGCAAACCAGACGGCTGTTTAACCCCACTATAGGACTATATTATACCCTATTAAATTTACATCCAGCATATTTTGTTCGTGTAGCAAAGCTTTGAAACGCCACCTGAAAAGCCTGAACAATAGTATTGAGCGATTTTCATGTACTGCGTTACCATTGTCGTCTCATTTTAGAACAGTATTAAGGAATTTGTACAGATAAAAATAAGGTAACATAAAAAGTACAAATAATCTGTGACTAAATCTAATTTCAATATCTTGTCCGTTCCAAACTTCATGACCATCATGTCATTGTCAGTGTATTAAGCGTCTAGACTATCCATGTCATTCTCGATCTGAAGAAAAACTTCAAAGTTTAATCATCTACATCTACATCTAAGTTTTTCTCCCGAGCATTCATAAATGAATATTATTGGAAGTTGCGCTTGTCTGGAAAGCAGTGTTAGTAATTAAATAATTAGGTGCATCTTAAAAGATATAGTACAAGTACAAGAGTAAAATCAGAGAAAGTATACAGTGTGCAATGGTTAATTTTTAAAAATTGATAAAAGCGTCATCGTCAGTCTAGAAGTTGACCGAGCCCAGTCCCTCCTTGAATGCATCGAGGCTTGGGCTAGATTTGACCAGGTGGGGAAGGCTGTTCCAGTACCTTACTGTCCGTGGGAAAAATGAGTTCATGTGGTACTGGGTTCGGGACTGAGGGATTAAGAAGTTCAGATTTCTGGTGGGTATAAGATGATTGTGGTCTACATATATTAGTTGATGGTGGATTTTGTAAAGTACAATGAGGGAAGTATGAATTCTTCGGTAGGATAGAGTGTTCCATTGGAGAGAGTTGAGCATAGATGTGACACTGCTGTAGGGCGAGTAATCATTAAGGACATAGCGGGCTGCTGATCTTTGAACGCTTTCTAGCTTATTTGTAAGGTGTTTTTGCCAAGGGTGCCACACAACTGAGCAGTACTCAAGTTGTGGACGTACGTATGTCTGGTAGGCTGTCTCTTTGACTTGTCTGTTGTTTGTCTTAACGTTTCTTTTGATGAATCTAAGGGAATTTTTTGATTTTGAGACGACGTTGTTGATGTGATTGGACCAGCTTAGATCTCTCGTGATAGTGACACCGAGATACTTGGCATTTTCAGTTGTTTTTAGAACGGTGTTATGGAGGGTGTACGGATGGATGATCGGAGACCTTTTACGAGATATCCTTAGGATCTCGCACTTGTCAGGATTAAATTGCATGGCCCAATCACGTTCCCACTGTTCAAGTCTGTAGAGGTCATTTTGTAGGGAAGCACAGTCTTGTTGAGATTTGATTGTCAGATATACTATTGTGTCGTCAGCAAATAATCGGGCTTTACTTTTAATACTGTCCGGTAGGTCATTAATGTAGGTTAGGAATAGGCATGGGCCAAGGACAGAGCCTTGAGGGACCCCGGATAGGACAGGGAGTTCATCTGACATATGGCCCTCCACTGCCACTCGTTGTGACCTGTTGTCTAGGAATGATTTTATCCAGGTGTTCGCCTCAGTGTGAACCCCAATCTGCGACAACTTATGGATCAGCTTGTGGTGATCTACTTTGTCAAAAGCTTTGGAAAAGTCCATTACTGCTACGTCTGTCTGTTGTCCTTTTTCTAGCGAATCATACGCCTCAGTACAGAAACTAGTGAGCTGGGTTTCACAGCTACGGTTTGACCTGAAACCATGTTGGAGGGGGGTAAGAAGTTGGTGCTTGTCAAAATGTCTCATAAGGTTGGATGTGATTATGTGTTCCATCATTTTGGAGGCGATACAAGTTAGAGATATGGGTCGGTAGTTACTGGGCTTTGACCTTGCACCCTTTTTAAAGACTGGGGCTATAGTGGCAGTTTTCCAGTCTGATGGAACAATACCAGTGCTAAGGGACAATTGAAATATCTTGCATAGTATTGGTGCCAGCTCGGTGTGAAGTTCCTTTAGTACTCTTGGGTAATCTTACAATTTAGCACGGGTTCTTTGTGTAATTATTTCTTTAATGAATGGTCTGGAGGTAGAAGCTTTATGTTTAATCGTAATTCTGAAATATTTACCGAAGTTCGAAAAATCCGCTCTTTTCTTCCGGGAAAGCGTCCGTTGAACGGGATCATTAATGATTTGTAAAAGTGTCTTTCATTGGGTTAGAATATCAACATTGTCCAATCGTAATAATTGTTTCTGGGACGCTTTGGTACGTTTTCCAAAATGGCTGCCGACAGCAAGTGAGCACATTTTACGATAGTATTTTTATGTTACTTCATTCAGTTGTTATTGTCATTACCCAACTTCAACAGAACATTATTGTTAATGAAAAGATGAATATGTCTGAACTGTCCTAGGGCTCCTGGCTCAGTAATTAAAAAATACGACGTTTAGGACGGCTGTGGCTTCTGTACCTTTGTTGAGTTAGACGGTAGTCCTACAAATATAATTCCAAGCATTTGTATTATTCACGTTTTACCTTCATTTTACATTTTCTGTCATGCTCGGCATCGAAGGTAAAATATAGAAGATAAAACAAATATTGAAAAATGAAGGTAAAGTGAAGGCTAGCAGGGTTGTCTAATTGTTTGGACTAGGTTAGAGCACCACATCAGAGTTCAGACGTGCTTTCCCCTTTGATTTTGTTGCAGCGATATTAGCCCATAATGGCTGAGCCTTAAATGCCGGAAGTAGTGTAGTGGTGTGCGGTTAGATTGCTGCTTAGTTAGCTCAGTCGGTAGAGAATCATTTTGGGTGAAATATTTTTACTTTCATGTCATTCACCAAAAATATTGTCTACTGTATGTATTATCAATTTGTACTCTAACTGGGTTTACAATATTTGAAAAATGGGCGATGTTCCACAGCTGCTGTGCAGATGGTTTGAGATCTGTATTGCAGTGGAACTGGAAAAAAACATGTCCGCATCTCTTTAAAATTGGTAACATTTTTAGAAATACTTGATTTGACATGTGATAGGGTGCATTTTTGCACTGCAGGCAATGTCTTTTCACTGCTGACCATAAGGAATATGAGCATCAAAGCTTCATGTCAACAAACTGTTACATGAGTTTGATAGGAAGCCACCAAGACCATATGAAACTGCAAAATGTGAAATAAGCTAATGCGGACACTTAACTGACTCTTTGCCATCATTTCACCGCATAGCTACTAAGCTCAAACTACAATCTGAGCTTTAGGTCTAACTTCTTAGAAGCACATTTTATGGTAGTTTTAATTGGAATAGTAGAAGTTTATGATGAATGAGCAAAATTGAGAAGTTGAACAATTATGGCTGCTAAACATTATGATTGTACCTTTGTCATTTTCAGAACAGCTCAACCACTGGAATATTACAGGAAGTTCATTGTAAGTGTTTTTGTTATGCATTCTAAATACATTTTTACAGATAATAAATTTCTTTCTTGTACATTATATATTACAATTATAACCACAATTTCTAATGTGTTCATGATACATGATGTTAAAATAATATTATGTTTATTTCTTTGTTCAATTTTTATCTATGCAAAGATGAAAAATATAACTCATATAGTGAAACATCAGTAGATATGCATTATCACATCACACAATAATAATGTATTTCTCAGTATTTGTTGAAAAAAGTTAGCAATATTTTTAAATAAAAAAAATCCATTTTTTTAAAGCAGGCATTTCTTACTAGTTTCCATGCGTCGCATAATAAATAAGAATTTTTGAATCAGTAATACATAGCAATTTTTGGTATGAAAGATGTTTCAGTCAATGTAGCAACCACACTGGGTGACCCCTGTTCAAATATTTCATGTTCTGATTAGCCAGATTCGTCTTTAAAAAATTGTAAATACTTGTTTTTCGACTGATACATGTATGATAAAAATGGGTAAGATTAAGTGTTTTATGAAAAGGGACTTTTTATGTTTGTTTTGTAGGAAAAAGATGTTAGACCTGATGAAAGAACATTGGAAGAATTCAGACCCACAGTTTTAAACATAGGTAGTAAATTAATGTTTATACTTAAAGACCATTACCCTGTCAAAACAACTTTATAATAATCATCAACATTGTTACTACTAGGGTCTCCCACAGCTGAATTGATTATCTCTCTTGAATTGGTATCCTTTTGTTATTCCAAGTTTCACAAAACATTTTGTCTTTATTGCTGTAGTTGAGAGAAAGTATGTAGGTATATGTATGGTGAGAATAATTTGCTGATTTTATTTGTGAAAAATATGTGCAATGTTAATTTAAGTGAAGAATTTATGCAACATTTTCACCTTTTATTGATTGAGCAATTTACTTGTGATTTGTATGATAAACTTTTTCAGATAGTAAACTAGAATAATCTTTATATGATAAGCAGACATTACTAACACTCTGTGCAGTATATTAGATAAATTGCCTGAGAAAATGTGCTGGCCTCAAATGGAAAAAAAATAGTTATCTGAGACACATGTCGCAGGACGGGTACCTCAAGTCAGGGGTTGAATAAAATGTTCTCCTACCATTAAGATTTACTATGATGATATAGAACTGAATGTTTATCATTGTCCACTTTCAGGATGCATTGGTACAGCTGAAGGTTCTGCTCTTGTTAAACTTGGGAACACTACAGTGATGTGTGGTATTAAAGCTGTGAGTAGTAATTAAGATATTAGAAACTTTTGTTTGCGTCCCCAACAACTATGTGAGGGGCACTTAGATTGAGTATGGTCTGTCCATCTGTCCATCCCACAAAACTTGTGTAGTGCATATCTCAAAAGTATTTGACCTGGAGTAACAAAATTTTATCGCAACATTCGTCACTACATGAAATTGCCTGCCTGTTTTTTTATTGCATTTATTTAGCAAGAGTTATGCTCCTTGATTGAATAAAGTGGGACATCTGTTTTCTGTGCACACATTTCTAGTTGAAATACTGAATGTCATGGATGTTGTGTTTGTAATTCGGTCTGATGGTTATATTTTGCAAGTGATTAGTTGTAATTTTAATCACCTAGCGCCTCTACAGTGTTGTGTGGAATAACAGCTGTGAGTATGGATCAATATTGTTGAACCATTTTGCAAATATTCCCCATTTTTGTTGGAACATTTTTTCTATTAATTATAAAGATAGCGAATTATTGAAATTTGGTTGTTGACATTCATTTTAAGGTCGGAAATAGTAAATTGTGGTTTACCACCAAGCTTCAGTGTTTAAGTATTCTAATCTAGATGGAGAAACAATATGTGATTCACAGTTTTATTACTACAATTTTGTTTGCCATTTTGCTGTTTAAATGTTCAAGAAAAGCAAGTAAAGAAAGAGTCATTTTTGTACCAAGTGTTAGATAACAAAAAAATGATAATTAATCGAAAAAAAGGCTGTCCATTTAAGGTAAATCTCACATGATGATATATATACAATCTGTTTTTATACTTCTTACGTTTAATGACACAGTGGAAGTTGTTCCTCAATTTAGAGAGTATTTTAGTGACACATCAGTATTATGACATTTACAGGAAATTGCAAGCCCAAAAACTGAAGATCCAAAGAAAGGCTACATAGGTAAGTAGTTGGTGTTCTGTGAAAGTACATCTCGATGTAGATATTTTATAAAAATGAATGCTTGTTTTTATTTGAATAAAATAGTTAGTAACATGTTAGCTTCTATACATTTTATATCCTTCTATTTTCATGTTAATTTTTCTGTGTGAATTTTATTTGCTGCTCTATGAGTTGAGTATGGACTAAATGAATTTGAATATTTATTTTCTGGGCCACTGATATGCCTCTAGATATTTCTGGGTGGAACATTTGTAATTATTCAAATCTTCAATTTTTTATGACGAATAATATCATAGAGAGTTATGTATCTTGTACCTGACAATACACTAGCAATGCCGTTGGTCATTGTAATAAAATATAAATCATCCATTAAGCATGAATTGTCACATTTATCATCAACTTTAGGGAAAAGATAGGGAAAAACCGTTACTTGAAAACTGATATGTATGTGTGCAACTCTGGGTTTGCATGGAACACTGTATGTTTTGATACCATAAAAACTGTAGAAGAGGCGTAAAATGCTGGGTCATATGGGAACAATAATCAGGCAGTTAATTTGTTATGGTCTAATTATTACATTTTCAGTACCTAATGTTGAGCTAGGACCGCTGTGTTCTGTATTGTTCAGACCTGGACCACCAGGAGATCAAGCACAAAGATTGAGTCATTTTATGAATGAAGTTGTTACACAGTGAGTATTAATATAGTTACCACTCTCACATTTATACTGTTAAATCAGTTAGAATAATATTTCTTTGTAAATTAAATACAGGCATTGTAATAGTGTTATTGTACATGTTAACAGTAAAAAAATTGATGAAGCGTTTGTTAACTTTTTATATGCATTGATCTTACTACTGCTATACATTTGTGCGACCATGTACTAATGAATTATAACATTCCTGAAAACAAAAATTACACTACACGTGTAATTTTGAGTAAGAATACAATTGCTCTTTAGGTCATCCTTTAGAAATAACGTTAACCCTACCTACTCCTGAAGTGACACCTACTTAAAAAAACATTTTGAGGAGTATATATATAAGAATTTTTTTAGACAGTGTTTTAATAGCTTAAACTTGAATGTCCATAAAAATAATTAGAGAAAACAACTTTCACCTACCTACCTACACACTGAAATTTTTCTAAGTAGTGTTTGGCTAAACAACAAAAATAAGGATAGCCTGGTTTTTTACTTTATTTAGTATAAAATATCATGCTTCAGTTTTCATGTATGTCATTCCCACCACTGAGTGTGGTTTATGTAGGAGATATAAGATTTAATCATTGAAAATCGTTTGATTATACTTTCAGTTCATGTTGTATAAATAGTGAAGACCTTTGTATTGTCCCTGGAAAGGTAAATGTTTTTGTCTTTGTTTGCATTTGTGTGTAAGGATGACAATTTCTTCATTTGTCAACTGACTTGCGGTGTTGAGATATGTACAAAAACAGCAATTTTGTTGTCTATGGTTTAGGTGTTGTTTCAGTTTTTGAGGATTACATCTTTTTTAGCATTTCCTATTTTCATGATTTACGATGAGACATATTTTCCTTGGTAATTGATAAACAGCTTTCTGTATGGTAAACTGTAGAAATCACTTGTCTGCTTAGTTTTGTTTGTTTAAGGTTTTTTGCCATTTCTAAACAGAATATATATATGGCAATCAGTTGAACTCTACAGTGTTTTTGGGTTGCCAAACAGTACTAACCTGCTTCTCTGCAAGCAACTGACAACTTCTCCATATAAATCACTGACCAGAGGTGGAGGACAAATGGCTTTGAATGCATCATCTTCGCATAGATTGCTGTGGAAGAAAATCGTATGCCTTGCTTGGGTTTCAAACCAACAACCTCTGGATTAGAAATTGATCGCTCTACCAACTATTCTCACCGGGCGGGCCTTCCTGTCAATTTTCTAGTTTTTAAAATGTTTCCACAAGAAACCAAGCAGTGTATGGAAACCTGGGTTCAAATAGGTCCCCATTGTATATACATGTGGTTGAAATAATGTCAAAATAACTGTAAAGCCACGTATTCCTATATCAATTGATATCATGTTTCATCTAGCCATACCTGGAGCATTATTTTGTTATTGACTCCTTGAATAGGTTTCCTATAACATTTATTTCATGATTTGCAGTATGTATGGGTGTTATATTGTGATCTGGTGTGTATGAACTATGATGGGAACATTACAGATGCCTGTGTATTAGCATTATTAGCTGCACTTAAAAATAGTAAGTACACTTGCTCAGACAGCGGAGCTCATCAATTTGAGTCAGACTGTCTTAACATATCTGATAAAAGTTCATTTGATTTGTTAATATGAGTGGATATTTTTGAATGAAATAAGAAAATGTTTTCTTCATATGGTAACAGCTAGCCATATTTGTAAATTTGGCAAAGTAAGTTTTCCCACTGAATACTTTTGTCCTATTAATCTTGTATTTTTTCACGCATAATTTGTGAAGTATGGATCATAATAAATAAAAGAAATTTCATTCTAGATTTTTATATTTTCTTACCATTATTTTTGCCAAACTTAATTTTCTTATACTAAACATTTTCATAATAAATGTTGAAATGTGACTAAGATATGATTGTGGCATGTAACTTCATATTTCCTGTATCTTGTCTATATTTCAGCATGTTTACCCAGTGTCGTATTGAATGAAGAGACAGATAAGCTGGAAACAAATGAGAATAAAACTTCACAGTTAAATATACAATGTCAACCAGTTTCTTCCACATTTGCTATATTTGACAAGTATGTCTATAATACTATATATTTATACATGTTTATGTAATTGATAAATTGATAATACTGATGAAAGAAAACTTGCGTTAGTTAGAACATTTACTACCAGGCCTGTTTGAAAAGACTTCTTACTTCTATATGATATGTCTAGGTATCCATCTTTCTCATATTCTGCCTTTAAATGCTTGATTGATCCAATTTCTTGACTCAAATTTTGTTACTGCTACAGAAGGTGTAGCAAAAAAACATTTCAATTATGTTGCAGTGTGAAACAATTATTGATTCATCCAATTTAGTTTCATTTATCCTGGATTTATCATTTCTGTTGTATTTAACATAATATCATACTTTGTTATATAATAGGTAAACAAGATTTCACTGGTAGACTTAAATTGCAATTGAAAGTCGTTTGATGAATGTTCAATTATATTACATACCAATGTTCCGTCTAAACGTTAGTGATTATGCTTAGCCATTATAATTCATATTTCACTTTTCAAGCTCCAAGCGTGTTTTTTGGATGATATTTAGTTTATTTGCATTTTGTAAGGTAATAAAATATATACTGGGCAAGATGCAGTAGTACTGACCACTGTCTTAGCGCCATCCTAGTTTCATAAATGACGTGCATTTTGACATTCCGCTTTCACTCTCTATGTTTGTCATTATTATTTATTTCAGTCACATACTGTTGGTAGATCCAACAGTTGAAGAAGAATCATTATCTACTGGTGAGGTTACTATAGTTACCACAGGGGATCAAATATGTATGGTCAGAAAACCTGGTAAGTTAGATATACTTCTGCTGTTGGATATCCAGCAAAACAAAGACAATTGATAGCATTTTGCAACCAGTATGCAATACTGAAATAGTGAGATTTTAATAATATCAGATTTAGAGATTTCAGATGACCCACATTTGGAAATGGATTTTGTAAACGCACATTGTTTAATATTAGGATATATTGCTGCTCGGACAAAAGTTATTTTGTAAGTTGATAGTGAATTGAAAATTTACAGTGACTGTGCACAGCCATTGCCTCTCTACATTGACCTTGCTTGAAATGACATGTTGAAATAATGGTACTAGTAATTATAACACACTTGGCATAAGTAACTTTGGTCTCAAATCAGATGTAATAATGTTTGACTACAGACAGATAAATATTTTCTCAGTATCTGTAGAGGAAAGTAT
The DNA here is from genome assembly GCA_032209605.1 of Mactromeris polynyma. Taxonomy (NCBI): domain Eukaryota; kingdom Metazoa; phylum Mollusca; class Bivalvia; order Venerida; family Mactridae; genus Mactromeris; species Mactromeris polynyma. The sequence goes on along the minus strand of JASFXZ010000006.1, from coordinate 9,042,848 downwards.
ATACTCAAGAAAAAGGGAGTGTTGAACATTATAAGGAAAACATTGCATCAACTTTCTGTATGTAAAAGTTGGTTGTTACCTGGTATTGATGATAGTGTCTTGATGTATTTCAGGTGGAAGTCCCATCACTCCACAACAATTAGATCTCTGTATTGATAGAGCGTTTGGAAGAAGTACAGAAGTAGTGAGATTAGTACACGAGACTTTGAACAGTGTTGATAGATAGTACTTACTCACTTCGTGTATCACGAGCGTTTATAATATACAATATGTATAAATAAAGCTTTATGTGCTGATGCTCGGAAAAATGACAAATGTATGCATAAATGATCAGTAAAAGAAGCACCCTGTAGATTGATATACATTGAAGTGTATAGCATTCACTGCTATGTAGGGTACTCCCGAGTATCCAGTGAAGTTCGTCCAGCAGATTTTATGTGGGAAAGGAACAATTTGTATCTCTGTACATGCATATTATCACAGGTATTCTTGGAGCTACATTTTAACCAACATTTCTGGAAGGATGATACATTGTACTTATGCTTTTGTTTCATCAAGTGTATATCTCTCAAATCGCTGAAATAGGATAAAGTCGTTGGCAACATTGAACTGTGTTTGTCTTCCAAGTGTCTTTGTTATACTTCATGTAAATGGAATTTAATTCAAAGACTGGAGGTTTGAGGTGACCAACTTGTGTTGCTGGACATTAATATGACATAAAATAATTGTTGCTCATTTCTGTTGTTTTGGTTTTTATTTTGTCTTATGCATTTTGCTCAACATTGTTTTTCTGTAGATTATCCCACTTCTTTTGAGATCTTATAACCACTGTGATTGCCGAGTTTACAACTTATATACTCTGGATGAACTGGGTTACTAACTACATGTAGTACTGGCGCCAGATTCAGAAATTGTGAAGTTTGAGCTTCAATCTAGCCCACGTGATTCAAACTCGTGACCCTTGGATCAGAAGCCAGGTACTCTACCCCTGGACTACCTAAACCTGCCTTATACTTAATAATATGTTGTTTTATCAAAATCAATTGAAGTATGTATACTTGAATTTTAGGAAGAATTCTGTTTCTACAACTTGGTATTTATGTTGCCCTTCACATTCTTACCGTTCCTTTAAATTTCATGAAACCCTTTAAGCAAGCTAGTAGTAACAAGAAATCTCATTACAAAAAAGATGAGCAGCATAGATAGAATTATGTCTAAATAGAATCTCCCTATTTCGAAACTGATTTCGCCAGAGGGCTATGGGAAAGTGAATTAGCTTTTCGAGACACCCCACTTGGTGTCTCTCGCTTAAAATATGAACCAATCAAATTGTCTAATTTGTTGCATATTTAAACAATGCGCTTCATATACAATATTTGATTGGTCTAAAATGTAGGTCAAATCAATATTATACAGCTACACCGAAAAAATACGATACACAGAAGGTATTTTCAGATATTTTTATTTGCAACATTATATAGTAGAATTACTTATACTAACAATGAAAGTATTGTACTAATTATGTGTCAAAAATAATTAAACTTCATAACAGATATAACAAACATTGTAATCTTGCTCATACTGCTTCAAATACTGCAGGCTTGTTTTGTATTATTAAAAACCTCCAGCTCTCGGAAACGGTACAAAAGTGACATTACAATATAATACATTAACTTGGCATTACCAGATTTTAATGTTTTACTGGTAATTATAATACACGATTGCCCTTAATATCTCATTTATACTTAATAGAGAAATAAACTTCATAATTATCACAGTTGCGAAATAGTTTCAAGAATAATAAACAGATTAATGTATATAAACTATCACAGAACTTTTCAACAATTATAAAGCGTAACTATCCTCATTTCTGATGAACAAATAAAATGTGCAAGTTCTCAACATGAACCATAATAATGTCATTTATACAAATAATGGTCCATAAATATAAAACCATAATACCCTCTTGAAGTCCTTGATCATGGGACAAGTATTGAGCTAATGTCTTTGAATGAACAATCCTATGGCATTTTAAGGATGTGTCTTACAGTCGATACAAGAGAGTTGATGAATTTCTTACATCATGTCATCATTCCTCCAGGCCTGATGCAAGGGAGCAGTACCGCAGCAAATTCTTATGAAAGTGTCGCATTTGTTCATCATTCTGAAACAGACAAGTTTTCAAATAACCACATGTTTGGATCAGTCAACATTGGCTTAACTAACTAGTCTGCTTTATTCTTCAGCTCATTTGTTATTTTAGTTATAAGCTTTCTGTCAAAAAATGGCAATTTCTTAAACTGTTGTTTCTGAGCAAGTAAGGTAGCTAGCTGAATCAATGTGTATTACACTAAATAAGCATTTGAGTAAGAACCATCCAGGAAACATAGTAACACACCGAGCGCATAGACCATAATTCCCCAGGCAGCAGAACTGTAAAGTCTTAAAATATTCAGTCATCATCAATATTTAGGCTCTAGGGAAAATATTCAATTCACAGTATATATAGTGGTCAAGGGAGTTAACCCAACATTTTTTATCTTGGAAGTCTCCACCATATTAGGTCAAGAGAACTGAGCAGAAGAACATGATTTTTACAGCATTTCATCGACTTGTTTCGAATCATGAATATTAGAGCTTCCTGTAATCAAAATCAAATGAAGATGCATTCAGTAGCATTCTGGAAACAGTGAAATAGTACTAGCAGGTAAGAACTTTTGACCAACATATAAAATTACTATAGATACTAACAGCTGGTCCCAGGCACTGCTCCAGTAGGCTGGATGTTACATGTGGCACTATCTGCACACCAAGTGTTGAATATCCTGTAACAATTTAAATTAAATATATAACTAGCAACATAAAACTTTTCCATTTTATTACTTTGTTAGCCATTATACAGTAATGTGTAGAATATCGTCCATTTTTAATTGCCTGAAAACTGATATCTCAAGCGCAAGGTGATAATCATTTTTTTTTTTTTAAATCCAATTGGAATTAAAAGTGGTGATAGAACAAAGATAATACTTTAACCATGAATACGTCATTGCCTTATCTACATTATGGTTTATTTTATATTTTTTTGTTATCCAAAAATCATTCAAGCCATTGTCAAGTGCAGATTACTTGTATTTCACTCTCAACATTGTCATTTGATTAAACATATTGCCTACACATCAGGCAATTAAAGAACACCAACAATGACTAAGTATAGAGCAGTTTTTTCACTAATTTATCAGTACAAAATATAACAGTTTGTTGTAGATCAGATTGTATGCTTAACTACACTGTTGTAATTGAATTGTACATGATCAGCTAATTAATGTATGTGGTATACAGTTACCCCCTTCCAAACTTAAGTGTTCAATTGAGATTAGCAGATTTAATCATGCAGTCCCGACAAGAAATTATATCTAACTTCCGATTCAAGTAAGCATGCAGATTAGATTGTTTCCAGCAGGAAAATCCTATATATCTTCCAATTCAGGGCTGTGTGCAGATTAAATCATTCGGTCTCTGATTGAAACAAGAGATATTTGTGACCTTGACTGACCCCGAGATCAATAGGGTTCCTCTGCTACCCAGATGAATGTGTGGACCAAGTTTGAGGATGATGGGTCAAGGGGCTCTTGAGTTATTGATCGGAAATGAAAAGGTAACAGACCGACCGATGGACCAACCAACATGTGCAAACCAATATGCCCTCTCTTCTTCGAAGGGGGGCATAAAAATAATATCTTACCAAATCTACATGTTAGGTACTCCTCGTACAGTTTTATAGCAGCCAAAGCATCATGGATGGCAACTTCATTTCTGAGAGCCAGCTTAGCATGACTAAATGCCAGTGATAATCTGAAAGAACAAAGTCCTTAATAAGCCCCTTAAGAAAATGCAAATTGCTCCTTGGCAGTAAATTGCTTTACGCTATTTAGTATTTACTGGTACCACTACAAACTACAACACTTTTATTATGTATTCAAGAAGGTTAAATATCTCCATGACCTTTTCTCTGTGATTGTTATGAACAATGTAACACCAGTGATGACTGTTTTATAAGGTGTATTCTCCTTGACAATTTTCATCACAGCAGTTAGTAGAGAACACCCCTGCCTATCTGTGATTTGTAAGTTAGAAAAAAGGCCTGTCTTCCATAACAGTTTATCCTTTTAATCTGATTCTTATGCAGAAGTTACTTGAACAAGTACAAGTTAGTACTGTTTCTAAACCCAAGAAAGCTGGTTATGTAAACCTTATGGGTTTAAAAATCCAATTTGCTGTTATAAAAAAAATTCAAACAAAATTAAATCCAATTGATTAACAAGTTGCATTTATAACTTGTTTGATTCAAGACAATATGGACCTATTCTACATAAACACCAATCACATTTCTATACAAGCATCAATGGAGGTAATGTTTTTTATCAATTGCCTGAAAGCCATATCTCTTTATTGCAATCCAATATAATCTCACAGAGCAATTTTATGAAATTTTATTAAGCCAAAAACTGGTTTCGCTTGTCCCAGGCTTCCGGCAAGTCGGTTATTGTGACTTAATGCTACATACATGGTTTGATCAGCATTCACGGGAACATCAGTACCATCTGAGGTAGAGCGTGACTTCCTACAGGTAATGTAATAACTATGTATGAGTGTTTCTGCTTCCTTTGTAAATATAGGCTTTAGATGACTTGTAAATTTCACAAACTGAAACACAAAGCATGCTATGAAAGGTTTTATTACCATTCAATAGTTTAGTGTTGGTTAAAAAGGAACCAAGAAAAAAGTACATTTTCAAACATTAACAGATATCCTGCCTGCCAATCATCATTTATGAAACTATTGTAAATCCTAGCAAGAGTATGTAAGTCTCGATAAGATGCACAGCTACTAATATTGGGAATGGCAATTTAATATTTACAAGCTTTCATCTCCGGGCTTGTATCGCTCACCTGCTTTTCTCATTTTGTTTGAAATCTAAGCCGTTTGGAGGGAAGCAAGCATTCAGCTGAATTCAAGGAAATAGTTCCTGAGATCAAGCTGTAAGAATGAAAAGTATGTACTGGGTTTTCTAGTGGAAGAGATCAAGGCCATCTTTGTACAATTTTGAATCTCTACCATTAACGAAAGCTTCAAGCCAAACTCAGTCACATTCGATCAAGTAGTTCTGGCAAAGAAATCATTTGTTAGAAGTGTTGATGGACAGACACAGGAGAGCTAAATAAATTAGGTAAACAAATAATCAGCAACCAAAATGAAACCTTTCTGTAAATATTAAGACAACCAACAGCAGAGTATTTAAACTCAAAGCTGGTTTATTCAAATCAGTGAAAAGCACAGTCACCGTACCTGAATACAATCTTCAGCTGAAATTGGTAGATCTGTGCTGGGTACTTTGACAACATCAGTTTTACAAGACTCAATATTGTCAAACATAACTTGATCAGATACTGTATCATTGCTAGTCATATCTCCACAGTCAGTGTAACATACAATGTTGAATGCCCTAGAAGTTAAATCTCATAATCATAATGCTGTTCATAGAAAACAGCATGGAAAATGTTAGAATGATAAAACAGTCTGTAGCTTCTATATTTGAAGCTTTCATCAATACAAATAATAGAGTGAATTATTCTTAAGACAAGAAGCTTGGCATAAACAAAGTCATCCCAAAGTAAACAAATTGGTAGATTTTTACCATCTTTTATCATAAGGAATTATTCTGCCAGTATTGTGCAAAACTGACCAAACCTATCAATAATCAATTTTAGTTCCTAACAAATCCAAGCACTGCTTATTGCGGCAAATTGGATTAGTACAATTATATATATAGCTTCTAGTTCTCTTTTACAAACTCGCTCCATTTTTTATGATGAAAACCAGGAACATGAAATGTTTCATGCATAAAGTTTATTGAGCAAATACAAACCAAGGACATGAAATTTATATTTCACAAACTTCAAAGAATTAATGTCCATAATATTGAATTACTGAATATTAATTGGAAGTTGAAAATATGAAACAGTAACTTGATACAAGTACTTCTAGAAACAAATGTAGACTTCCAGAACAATGAAACTTTAAACTGATATATTTAACAGGTGATTACTTACTCTAACAAAGACTTGGGTACATCAGCGGTATATTTAGGTATAAAATCCTCCATGTCCTGTGGTAGTTGTTTCTTTGATGTCGAACTATCAATGTATCCCCACACTCTACCACGTAAGGGTTGTTCTAAATGCTGGGGTAGACCGCCTGTATATTTAGGGCCAATATCCGTCACTATTTTCCCTCCAGTCAGAGCTGAAATGATAAAACATGTACTGGCATGTTCAGAAAGTGTAAAAACCTATTCAAAGAGCACTACATGATTTATATTAGTAAAAGTCAAATGTGATAAAAAAGTTCTGTTTAAGGACATACAGAGAGTACATGACAGACTGAGTACATTCATTTCTATACAGTTGAAAATGTATAAATAGAACAACCTGTTTGTAGCTGATGCTGTGTAGAAGTCTTCAATCGTTTGACATCACCAACGTAACAAATTCCACCTTGGGAAAGATGAAGCAACCCACCTGAAACAATGCTGTACAATTTTCTTACTGCTGTTAAACAAGCTACAATCACATCAAAGATTTTTGGCACAGCCGTACTAACATGGCTTTGCTATTTGTATACCAGTGTTGTGTGAACCAATCAAATCTTATGTTAACCACCAAGGCAATTTCTCTTCAACCAAACGTTTGTAACCTTGACATGGATTTGTTAACCTTTTGATAAAGAGTACGTTACCTTACCGAAATCCACTGCATATCAGTGAATTTACCAAAATCCATTTTATCGTAACATCTCAGCATTTTTTTATGTTGCACAACAAATCTTAACCTTCTAATTGCTCCGTTCATCTTTTTCAAGAAATTTCTTGCTAAAGAAGGCTTCAATTAAAGAGCCTTTTAAAAAAACATGAACATACAGTTGTTAAGTTAACCAATAACCAAATAATTTCTTCAAACAAAGGAATGAATTTGGGCAACACATCTTTGGTTATTATCAGGACAAAGATGCAGAAAAATGTTTTCTTAACTTACCTTCAATAAAGTAATCAGAACTTTTATATTTATCGGATGTAACGAAACCAGACAATGAATGGCCGACTGACAGACTGGTTGTAGAATCTTTGAACTGAAGACTAAATTGCATCAACTTGGATAAAAGCTCCGTGTCTAAACCAACTGCTAAAATATGAACTGGTTTGGTCTGGAACAGAATAATATTCTAGAAGTGCAGACACAAGATTGTTTCTCCAAAACAACATTGCACAGTAACAACAGATATATAATACTGGCTGCATATTTCAACATTGCAATTGGACCTAGATGTGTCTATATGAGAAAGATGGCCCTGCAATGAGCTTTTCAAGTGTTATTGATTGGAAATGGATGTTTTAAGTTGAAAAAGGGCCATAACTCACCCAAAAATTGGTGGATTGTAACTGAAATCGAACTTTACCTTTACTTTATAATGCTTTGCTTATGTGCCCATAATGAATTGAATCCTATCAACCTTTTAAGAGTTATTAAACAGAAACCAATTTTTCACACAGACGGGCAGACCAAGGTAAGGCTAAAACAATGTAAAGATGTGTTCATTTTAGATATTTATCATATGTAGACTAAAAAGTAACAAGCAAGCAGTTCATATCTACATACACAACAATTTTGACTTAATAACAACACAAGCTTTAACAGAAATAAAACCGACCTTTGTACTCCTATGTGACATCAAGCTAAGTAACAAACACAATTTCAGACTGAAATAACAACCTGGTGGAACTATGTCACCTCCAAACATGTAGGCAAGTGTCAGAACAAAACTCCATGGTGAAGACTTTCTATCTGAAAACAGGAATGTGACAAATGTGTTACCTTGTAAGCTGTTGCTAAACTGTGTTAATTTTACAAGAACCATTTTAAGGAACGGTTGTGATAAAATCATATAATGCTTGTAAGAATCTCTCTCGAGTCTGTGTCCAGAGAAAAACTGATACTGGTGTCTAATGAGGACGACTTCAGCAAAGTTCAAACTCACAACCTCCTGGCCAAGCAAGTGACATATTATCCACAATACTACCAACCTTAAAATTGAGGTCAATATTTATGCTTCTGAGCATTTAAGCTACTTATCGTGATTTATATACGGATCACTTGATTGTCCAATTATCACTTGCAAAGGATGATAACCATTACCACATAGGAAATAACATAATGCTGATTCAGCAACATTCAGATACTCAAATCAAACAAAAAGGAGCTGATAATTTCGTTCACATGGATAATGTCAAGTACATAAAGAAATTCATCCACATGATCTAGGCAAAATTTATGGGAGCAGTGTATGAGGAATAAATGTTAAAAAGAAACATAGGATTTTGGAGATTGCAAAAGGATACAATTCTGACACAAATTCATAGCAAAACATTAAGAGTTTGGAAAAAAAAAAAAAAATTATGCTGTAAGGCCAACACTGCTATTCAGACGACACACTTTTTGAAGGATTTCCAACAAGCACAAGCGGAAATTATTAATGAGTACTGTCAGAAGTGCAACATGGACTTTCCTATCAATTTAATAATCAATGTACAGTAAAACGCCGATTAAAGACCATCTCAATAATAAGACAACCTCAATATTAAGAACACAATTTTCAAGTCCATTTTCCTTGTTTGCTCTAAATTCAACCTCAATAATAAGACCACCTCAATAATACCAATTTTCAAGAGTCCCATGGGTGGTCTTATTTTTGAGGTTTTACTGTAGTTTTATTGGAATCTACCTTTGTAAAGTTTCAGGATACTTCTTGGTAGTTCTTGCAGAAGCTTCTTGGTAGATATTTCTCGTCTCATCTGTAAAAACACAACATAATTATTTAAGCTCAATTATCTTTCCATAAATGTTTTTTCTTTTACAAAAACAGGAATGTGTAGTACATGTAATTTATTTCAATCAAGAGAACAATTTGATTTTTTCACTTCTATCAGTTAGTTTGATTTGAGGATTAATGGGTGGCGCCATCACATATGTCCACACTTTTGTCTCTGAAATATTGGTAAATTTTCATTGATCAAACTGCTAACTACCAGCAGTTTCTGTATTAAAAAAGTTCCTTTGGCAAAGTGTATGAATGACCAAAATTTCATTTTTAACTTATAACACTATAGGTATTGTTTCCACACCACTGATATATCAATGTCAATGGAGAAATAAAGACATTCATACCCTGTTTTTCTGAATCTTAAAGAACTTGCAAACTTACACATTTACAATAAGGTTTGTCTCTAGCAGAATACCAGTACATTTTGTATTTACATACCTTTTTAATGTTATTTGCCTGAAACAAAACAAAATGCAATATTAAATAATACATTTGTTTAGCTTATATAAACAATGTATAGTAAGCTGAAGATGGGTATTTTAAGTACACCATGTTAACTTAATTGCACCTGAACAGGAAAGAACACCAGAAGCAACATTGTCATTACTTGAATAATATTATCAAAATCTGTCAATGAATTCAACCACAACAAACTTAAAGCTGGCGAAAGAATGCTTTACAATTAAGCGCTATCCAATATAAATTATCACGTAATTGGTAACCTCAAGCCTTCATTATAGAGCATACTGAGAAGGTAGTACTTTGAGGTGATTCAAGCATGTTTCCATCTAAGGACAATTTATGCAACTGTTTTTAAACGAAACATGAATCAACTAACCTCTAATGTTAATGTTATTTTATCATCACGAATATCCTTCCTAGTGGTCCCAATAATTTCATAAGACTCTCCAATTTCAACAACTTTCGTCAAATCATCTGTAATTAAAATTGTGCCAATACAACTTTTACATTACCCTCCAAAATTGGTAAAGCACCTACTGGTTTGATATCAAGATTGTATGTTGGCCTTGATATTGTAGTTCACTGAATGCAGAAAAGTGCCACATAAAAGAGCAGAAATAGTTACATGTCTCACATTTTGTGATTAAAGTATAGACAGACACTAGGGCCAAAACCAAAACATGTAACTGTGAAGTGTGGGAAATGACGTCATGGTGCCATAACATGTTTTGCATTTGATGTAGACACTTACTAGCCTGTGGCATATGGGTTTTTGTGATATAATAGTGTTCAGTGCTCTTGAAGAAGACCAAGTTTGGCTGAAATATTGAGACCGAGTGAATTTGTAACTAAATGTATCAGAAGGAATTGGTGGAAGACTAATCCTACATGTGACACAAAAACTCCAGGACATTTTTCTATATATTACTGATAAAAGCAACAACTCATATGACTGGCCATTTGACAGCTATAGTCCATTATCCACATCCTCTCTGGTTTAGCATGATTCATCATTCATTTCATGATCACCATTTGTACAGGTTACATTTACTGTTTTACATTTACCGATTCTTTGACAATTCCAACTTACCTCGAACATACACTGGTATAGCCTGTCCTCGTGACCGTTCATAATTCCTGGAATGAACTTTAGACATAATTTCCTCTGGAATAACTTCTAAAACTATTCTTTCTGAAAACACACAAAATAATGCATTTCACATAGAGTTGAAATAATTTGAATAATTATATTTCATTGACTCAGGTCGAAAATAATGTATGTGTTTAAGAAGCGCATATGAGAGATTATCACTAACATAAATCTTGCAGGCATTTTAAGCCACCCAATTGGGAAATGCATTATTATATCAATCCAAAGGGGCGAGTTTACTCTTTGTAATGATTTGACAACAGTTAATACATTATTTATGTCTCCTGTTTTCCATCTTTATCTTGTATGGTATTTTGTGTTGCTGAAATAGAATAAACTACACACATATTGCACAATACTAGTGACATTGTTTTAGGTTAGAGAAGTTCATTATTGAAATCAAGTATGTTCAAATCAAAAATGGAAATTTATTTTGCTCATTTCGCTACATTCCACACTTCTTTTCAGTCCAGTTTTTCATGGTAATATTGTCTGTGAGGTTAATTTACGTGTTAACTGTTGAACAAAAATGGAAATATATTCAGAGTTGCTACTAAAGTGAAAACCATTTGTTGTGTTATAAATTAATAATTACTTTGTACGCATCAAAATTTCAAAACCATCGAAAATATTGATAGTTGAAGGAACTACATGTATCAGCAATTGTTTTTGGATCAGGACTTTTGCTATTGATGCGTACAATGGGATCACTAACAACAGCAATACATCGATAGTTTGATGCATCCTTTCTTTACAACCAACCGCACCATAAATGACTGTCCTAAGGCATCAACTAAGTTGTCTGTATTTTCAAACACTGTGAACTCCTTGAAATAGACTGCCTCTAGATGCTTTACAGATACTGAAAACTGAAGGATTTGAGGATTACAAAAATACCACTGTGAAAAGTGGAAACTGTATCATACCTGAAAGAGTTCTGTTGGATTTATCTTCCTTTAATGTTGAGGAACAAAATGTACAAGTGAAATCATTCCTGCAAAAAATACAATATAAGGTTATCAATCCAATTGTTGGAACTATACAACAGAATTTACAAGACAGAAATTAATTTCAAAGGAACTTTAAATTTTACTTGTTGGCTTTGGACTATTAACAATTTAACTTGTAATACAAGGCCACATCACAGCTTTTGCAGTAAAGTTTCACTGAGAAATGCATCTCTCAGAATCTCTCAGAATCAAGAAAAGAGAAGACCACTACGACACTTTGACAGTTATTTCATGACACAAGCTTGGTTAGGTAAATTGTTGGTTTAAACTAAAGATCATTAAAAAAAGTGTATTAGATAAATATGCACATGGGAGTTCAACAATTGTAAGAAATGCTTTTTGAATAACTCTGCTAGGGGCATAAATTGATTACAAATTAACTACTTGAAGCTTGGAATCGCCGCAGTAAAACAAACCAACAACGTGCCCTCAATCAGGCAATGTCATTTACCTTATTAATCGCAGTACCAGAAATCTTGTTTTTCTATTGTCCTGGGACCCAAGGAACACATAATTCATAAGTTTAACGTATGTACTGTGATTGTTACCGCATTATGTATGGAAACAAGAAATACATGTGCTGTGCAAAAACCAAGAAGAACACATTATTTTGCATTATTTCCTACAGCATTGCAGTAAAGTGTACAATAATTATAGTGTTGGACAAAACTTATTCCTACAGACATAGAAAATATCAACTCTTTAAACATGTGGACTTAGAACTTTTTTTTTGAAAATAGTTGTACTGCCAGTGCCTATTCAATTGGGGAAAATCCAAAAATTTGGGAAAATAAGGTAATGATTGTTTTGCTTAAAAATAACTTTTCAGCTGTGGCTGGTGTTTGTTGTATATATGAGGTGATGTTAGAGCAAATAATCTACTATAAAAGATTAATACACAAAAACCTGACTTAATAAAAAAGAAATTCAGACAGAGGGGGAAAAATGGACAAAGAATTGGTCAAAAAATGATATTTTGGAAAAAAAATGATAAGGGGAAACAGTCTACATACGGTAGTAAAATTAACCAGAAAATTCAGTGATTTGTTATATATTACCTTACAGTCTGGGCCTCAGATGCACCAGGTGTGTGGATACGAATGAAATGGTTGCCTTGATGACCTTCACAATATTCATCTATACAATAATATCTTGTATATAAGCTGTAAATAAAATATGATGTAATAAATATGTATACATGTAGTTAGGCAATATTTATTTGGTTTTAAAAAGCATGACCTCTAGATTAGCAGTCGAACGCATCATCGACTGAGCAAACCGGGCAGCAAATGGAACAGTGTATAAATGGATAAAGTGTATAAATAGAAATATTTAAAAAATGTTACTTAAAAATGACATGCAAGAATGCCATGATGAAACAATACTTACGTATACTTTGAAACAGCAGAAAATCCAATTACGATACCACAAACATGACCAAATATTCCCCATGTATGAAGTCTGGATAGACATCTTACACTTCTGATAGCGTTTCTATAGAAAACAACAGAAATAACAACAGTTATAACAACTGATAAAGAAAGAATTCAAAAACTTATGCAAAACCATGTGTGGTATACTCATTATATATGACATTGCTCACAAACTTACCATAACCTAAGTACAATGTATTATAACATGTATTATATGTTATAGATGCTGATGTATATCCAAAAATAATATTGCATTTTGACAAACTTATCACAAAGCTTAGTTGATACAAAGTTATGTACAAACCATTTTAAAAATATTTGTTTTACGGTAAATTGGTGGAAATATCCATTTAATTGTAGCAACTTGTTACATACATTATCTGAAGGTTGTGTTCAGTATGTATCCTGTCAGGCATATACATGCTACAATTCAACTGCAGTTGATTTTTTCAATATTTTGATTGCCCGACAAAACAGGTAGGTACTGGCTTAAAATTCAGGAAAGCACAGATAAGGTTATTCCACTACTATAAATAAATTAAATAACGTTGAAAAACAATACCCCCCACTCCTCATCTTAATAATTGTTTTTGATATTATGTACCAACATGTTAGGAAGAACTGGTAATGTTGACAATCTGATGATGACAGCCACTTGTGATGCTGACAAGTTCCGAGGCAATAGATCCAGTACACCAATAGCCTTGTAGATCACCTAAAATGGAAAGTCATATGTAGTTAATTTACTTCCGACATAATGTACCACCATGTACAGGATGTTCCATTCATACCCACCCTGCTCAAACTTCAAACTAAAAACATGTACAGTCAAACCTGTCAATAAAGACCACCCATGGGAACAGCAAAATGTGGTCTTTGTTTACAGGTGGTCTCTATTAACAGATTAAATATCATTGAAAATTGTCTGATGGGAGATACAATTGGTGGTCTTTGCAGACATATTTTGCAATAGTGGTCTTTGTTCGCAGGTGGTCTTTAACACAGGTTTGACTGTACACATATTGTGGTCCCACCATCTTTAGATTGCACACTTTGATTAGAGCATATCCTTCAAGAACAATTTGGATTTTTGTTGATCTGTATGTAAAGCAAGCTAAGGGTAGACATAAGTACCTGTTTGAAGACTTGTACAGCAGCATTATGGTCTTGCAAAATAGTACTTCCAAGTTGTGCTGAAAAGAAATGCAAGACAGTTTCAAGTAACACATATTCTTTGGTAACAGAAAAAGAAGTTAACAATAAAATACTTAATCAAATATATGAGTGGGTAACTGAACCACTGAACATCTCCATTGTTCTGTTATTAATACTATTAGGCTAAGCTTGAATAGTTAGTATATTGACAGAAAAATGAACTGAATAATAAAGATTATTCATACAGTCATGTACTTCAGATCAAAACTTGTCACCCATTTACAAGACTTACAACAATTAGGAAGGCTGTATAATTTCAAAATTATGAGTCATAATTTGTAGAATGTGCATTGAAAACTTAGTAATGCATCGAAAGGAACAAGCTTTTTAATAAAAAATATGTACATGAAAATTTATGTCAACTGAATGTTTGTGATGAATTTATCACTTATTATCCCGTCTTGCTGTTTCAGTCAAGCTAATTATACCCATCAAGAATGATTTTTTACCATTTGCTTCACTGAAGTCAGCTGGGTCAACCAGTAACTTGAAAATGTACACAAGATTCTGTGAATAGAAAATGTTTTAAAAATACATGAAAAAATGGCTTATTCAACCCAAGGAGCTAGACTTCGACATCATACATCATTACTCTGGTGCAATGAAACATCACACTAATATTTATAATCAATAATATGTATACCTATAATATAATTTCCAGTATGGTACATTGTATCAGTAATGAGTTCTATTGAAAAGGGTTCTCTAAAAATTCCCTTATTCAGATAAATAACATCATTCTTGGAAATATTTATAGAGTCAAAGGTCAATTAGAAGTCTAAAATTTAATGTTCCTTATTGGATACAAACTATTATATTTTCATAAATTCAATTGACATTATCAATTAAATAAAGCCAGATTCGTAAACCTTGGTTTTCTTGTATTTCTCACAAAGTGTTTTCAGAAGGGATAGGTTTCCACTGGTGTCTAGATATTGAAGTACTGACTCAAAATGATGTAATTGTTGCTCAAGGTGCTCTATCACACAGTTATCCATTTAAACCTGAAAATCAGAACTATGAGTTATGAAATACTTTTTTTCTAAAATATGTGGCAATGATAGTATTCATTAGAAAGTTATAAGCATTCAATGGGAAAGGAAAATGAAAACATCATTTGAACCAATTATCAAAGACACAAATCTGTTATCTATGGAACCCGGTAAGTGCCACAATGAATGTCCTGTGTCGCGCTAGAAACGATAAAAACAGGATAAAAATAGTTCATCTCTTCAGTTATGATTACATGACAGCAATATCCCTCTAGAAGCCTCCAGACTGTCAATTGTGGCCAAGTGCTCAGAAAGCTGATTCCATATTCTGATCACTGAGGGAAAAAAGGAGTACTGCCTGGCATCAGTACAGCAAAATGGTAAGTGGAATCTGTGTCCTATACCATGTCCACTCAGTCAGTGTCAGTTGGTCGAAAAATTGGGCGATACACCATTACCAGCTTAATTGGCGTTTGAGCGGCGATGCTGTAGGATCTGCCATTTAAGTTTGCTGATCATTTGGCTGGTACTGCATGTCGTCTTGTAAACTCTGGTGGCAAAACGGGCTGCACGTTGCTGTACAGCTTCAAGCTGATTTATGTTGGTCCTTGTATATATGGGTCCCATACTGTGCTAGCACACTCAAGGATTGGTCTGACAAGCATCTGGTATGACTGGGCCCTGATGTTCTGAGAGCAGCTTGCTAGATTTCTCATAAGGAACGCCATGGTGTTACTTGCCTTCTGGATTGTAATCTCAATGTGATTATTCCAGGACAGGTTGTGTGATATGGTGACACCGAGATATTTACCACTTTTCACTTGGCACAAATCTTGACCATGGATGTTGTGTGTTGTACAAGGTTCCTCCTTCTTGTGATGCGGATCACCTCACATTTTCTGGGATTAAATGACATCATCCCTGCAATCAGTTTAGGTCCTCTTGTGGAGCCAGAGTCTGCAAGTGAACGTATCTTCTGCCAAACCAGGCTATCATCAGCAAAGAGGCGACTAATTGAAGAGACGCTCTCCTGGAGGTCATTTATATATATCAGAAAAAGGAGGGGGCCAAGTACAGAATGTGGTTTAAGAGGAAGCTGCAAATCTAAAGATGGTGCCTCGGATGCCATAATGGTCTAGCTACTTTAGCAAGAAGTCGTTGATGTGGGGCGACATCAAATGCTTTGCTAATGGCTAAGAGGATGACATAGACTTGTTCACCTTCGTCTTAGGCTGAGGACAGGTCTTGAAGTGTAAGAAGAAGTTGGCTCTCTGTTGATCTTCGCTTCCGGAAACCATGCTGCTGGTCAGATAGAATATTGTGGTGGTTGAGGTGTTTCATAATCTGGCTATGAATGATATGCTCAAGGATTTTGCAGCAAACAGGGGTGAGTGATATCTGTCTGCAGTTGGCTGGATTGCTGCAGTTTCATTTTTTGTAGAGTCAAGACGTTAGCTGGACAGAACTACACCTTGTTTTAGCGATGCATTAATATTAATTGAACACTAGATTAAGGGCTGGAGTGATATCATCTGCATTTGAGGAAATTTGTTGGCACACCATCTTGTCCAAAGGCCTTGTATGGGTTAAAAGGTCATGGAGGAGTTTCTTCACACCTTCCGCTCCTACAGTAAAGTGAGGCATGTCTGGATAGATGCTTTCTCCCATGGAAGGGCACATCAAATGTGGTCTCAGAATTGAACACCCCAGCAAACTGCATGCTGGGATCATTGTGAGCAACGCCATCACTTAGCTTTTAGTGGGGAGAGGCCACTTCCATCCGACCTCGTAGTCTTATGAGTAGAACTTCATTGGGCTACCTGAGGCTAGGTCTCTGACAAAGCATTGTTTGTTTTTCGACATGCAAAATGCTGTTCCATCTGAAGTCAATATGGCTCTCTCGCGATCGTGCTTCTGGATTGGCGTTTAATTTTTCTGATGACCCAAGGCTGACTAGATCACGACAGCTTCTGTTCACGCCTCAATCTTCTTTCAAAAAGTGCCGATGTAACAGTCGTAAAATTGTGTTCATTTATTTAAATTCAACTAAAAATGCGTTTGCAACCTGAAAATACGTACAGACGATTTTTTATGAAATTTGGCAATCAAGATTGGTCTCCCTTGTTTTTGGTGTATTCCCCGGCGCCTACCAAGAGTTAGTCTGGTACCCAGCGTACTCTGCACATAAGAGTAATATCCAGGCTAACCAAGAGTTTACTGAAAATAAGATTGAAAACACGGCGCCCCCTATTAACTTTTTTGTTTTTCATCAGATCTTGATAATTAAAGTATCGATTTAAAGGTATTAGTCTATAGATTTAGAATATATCCAAGCAATAAACATCCATTGGGTATTAATATATGTATACCTATTTAAAAATGGGCATTGTTTCAGATTTTTTTCCTCAGATATTTTTGTGTTGGAAAAACACGGCGCCCCCTATTTACTTTTTTATTAAGCATTAAATATATTCAAAATGTATATCAGTAGAAAGTTTATCGCGATTTAAATTGGACTCATTTTTGTAATATTTTCTCGCGCTACAGAATCTGCTCGGAAAACACGGCGCCCCCTAACTATTTTTTAATTGGTATTTAAATCTTTTAACAATTTATACGGTCTTAAAGGTAATGTTGTCTAGTTTAAGCAAAAAGAATAATAATGTTTTTAGATGGTTTATTAACCAAGAATTAGTTGAAGTTGTAGATAGTTTCTGTTATCTTGGAATTAAATTTTACTACACTGGTAACTTAATATATGCGGCTAAAGCATTACAAGAACAAGCTCTTAAAGCATATAATCACCTTTTATATGTATTCAGTAGGGTTAATCTAGATATTAAAACGAAATTGTCGTTATTTGATTCACTAGTTGTACCTATACTTCTTTACAGTTGTGAAATATGGGGAGCTTACTCTTACAAGGAAATTGATAAACTCCATATCATATTTTGCAAACGCATATTAGGAGTCCGTACTCAAACATCCAATGCTGCAATGTTAGGAGAACTTGGTCGATACCCCTTGTCAGTGATATGTAAAGAAAGAGCACTCAAATATTGGCTAAAAATACTAAATAATCAGGATTCTGGTATCATTATTATTATTCTCTGTACTGTAGTAACACATGTCGGACTTATAATAAATGATGTACATATTTATATAAACCTCCTGTCAACAGATATTGCGTTTTTTTAATTTTCTATCTTTATTGTCTGATTGATTCTATTTGGTGTCCCGTTACATGATTACAGTCACATGCGTTGTTATGGAAACATCACGGAAACCGAATTTTAGGTCGAAATACCCTTTGTCTCAAAACCTAAAAAAGAACGAATGCGACATTAGAAAAAAGTTGCGTCGATACATGAAGAATTTGGTGTAATAAATGAATACCTCTTTGCATATATATGTATAGTTGGGCTAACATCTGATGGTCAAGTATAATGATGTGTTGTATAAATTTACCGAAACATGAACAATTCAAGTATTCAATTTCGTATCTATGTATGTGCCTTTGTAGCTGAATGAGATATGCATTCACTCTGCACTGTAGAGGTCACAGGTTCGAGCCTCACATATGTGATTTATTTTTATTCACTTCTAGTGAACATTTGCGTCATTTATCCTGTTGTACACTAATCATTTGGTAAAATTTAATACCAGTCGTATTATTTTCTTTTATCGGCATACATATCTTCCCTTTTTTTTGAACATTCAAAACAATGGCATAAGCATAGCAATATCGAATAAATTAAGTTGCAAAATACTGTTACGGATCTATATAAAGTTTATCATGGCTCTTCAGCAGTGTCTGTGGTAGGCTTATTAAAACCACCAGCGCAATTGTCTTCATTATCACATGCCGTATTATCATAATTGGTGATGCTTATATGAACTTGGGAAATAATTTCTCAGCCTTGCCAAGACAGAAAGATACGCTTTTCCAACTTTTCTGCCAAAATAGCTTTAAGTTTACACATATATTTATCCAGTTTTCTATGATACACCGACGAATATTTCGTGAAAAGAATGCTGCTTTCGAGCTAAAAAAAATAACAATTCGAATCCGGACAGTCTACGTTGAGATTCTGACACGTATCCATATACTTTGTAATAAACTCGCTGGTATTACATATTTTTGCATTTATATGTTCCTTTTCAGAACCGAACAAGCTCCAAGATTGTGATCATTGATCTAACCTACAATTTGACATGGACTGATCCAACCAATTTGTCAATGTTATGGTGCCTGAACAGATCATGACCTACTATACACTTTTTATACATGTAGGCCTATATGTAAAAATGTCTGGGGCCTTATCTATAAAATTTATAAGGCTGAAAATCAGACTTAGTTTTTAAAATGTTACATGTTCATTTTTTTGCAACGTTGTTACAACAACAACGATTTTAATAAAATTTGACAACAGTATATATATATATATCTTTATTAACATACTCGGCACGTACGTGCCTTTGGTTATATAACACAAAACAGGACAAAGACAGTCAATGCATACATACAAACAGTGTGAAGTGGGTAACAGATATTCAGACAGAAATTCATTTGTTCGGATTTAATGAAAAGGCTAGAAAATAAAACGTTTGTAAACTGTTTGTGAATACGGCCCCAGCTCATACTATTTTGTAATCATTTGTTTGCGATTGTTTTTAGCACAATGTTCTAAATTACTACCTTCTCATGTGGAGAAGTTGCCGGCTCCTTGTGGAAGGGTAAGTTAGTACTGGTAAGAATTCAGTCCAGGAAAAACTGGTTAGGTGAACCGGTCGTCGTATATAACTGAAATATCGTTGAGAAACGGCGTTAAACCCGATGAAACAAACAAACAAACTAAATTACTACCCTTCGTTTTGCAAATTCGGCCATAGTATTTAACGTATGCAATATCACACGTAATTACGTGGATGCAAAATATACATGCAGACATCAAGTCATTTTTCTGACGGGCGTATATAGTCGGGATTACACAGTAAATGGGATGTTGTTGTGAATTTTGAATGCTGGTTGTAGAAGACACTATTAGTACAATCTCAATACAGACGCGATCCGGGCATTCTCGCAGTTACGCCAATGCGTACAATTCGTCTGTAATATTGGCAAAATCGTCCTACCATGTGTACGCTGAAAGTTCAGAGACCCGACTCCAAAACAATATGGAATTATTCCCTGCTCATTTCTGGATAACTGCTCAAAGCTAGAAAACTGCTCCGGTATCAAGGACTGCCCCGGTTCTAAGGGGGACTGTCCCGATATCAAGGGGGACTTCCCGGTATTAAGGGGGACTGTCCGGTATCAAGGGGGACTGCCCGGTATCAAGGGGGGATTGCCCGGTTTCAAGGGGGACTGCCCGGTATCATGGGGGACGGCCCGGTATCAAGGGGGGATTGTCCGGTATCAAGGGGGGACTGTCCGGTATCAAGGGGGACTACCCGGTATCAAGGGGGACTGCCCCGGTACCCAGAGGGACTGTCCCGGTATCAAGGGGGACTGCCCCGGAACCAAGGGGGACTGTCCGGTATCAAGGGGGAACTGTCCGGTATCAAGGGGGAACTGTCCCGGTACAAGGGGCTATTCCAGGATTTAGCCTAATAGGGGGGGGGGGCGTAAGTGTCTGGTTTTGCTCAAGATTAAGCCTTATAAAACGGCAATGATTGTGTTTTATTATTTGTTTTTAAGCAATTGGACAAAATACCAAAATGCGTAAAACATCATCATTACAGATAAAATTATGTTACAATTAATCAGAATCGCTTGTTGGAAAATCTTATAGCTGTATTTTTCATATCAAGCTATACTCAGATATACATGTAAGGTTGTGGAATTTGATTGGGCGCGCCGACCGCCCCCCTGGACCCTCAAGTGGATACTGCTCCATGTACATTTCTAAATCATAACTACATTTTATAGCGGTTCAACTGTAACTTGTTATGGAAAAACCCTACAACAAAATATTACTATAGGGCTTCATCAGTATTATTTCATTCTAATTGGCTCAATATAATCAAATATAATATAAAAGCACTGTACATCTGTTCAGTATAAATTCTCAAGGGCATTGTAATTTCCTTTAATTATAATATATACATAACTCATTTCTTCTTATATATATATCTTAAGTTGCGCGGGAATTAAACATTCGGGTTATTTTTAGAATAACTTGTACATTTCATTGTCATCGATCTGTCATGGACCTGTCTCTCACTGGTTAATTTCACCATTTCTACTGCACGCGCCAGCACTTTCTCAAAGAGGATCGAAGTGGGTTGGCTTGCATAATTGAATTATTTTAACTGCTATAGAAACAATAAAAACAACATCAGAAGTCAAAATGAAATTAATAATGAATATTTTACGCCATATTCATATGATACAAATACGGATAAGGAAAAAAACTTATTTAATTGTGTAATATTTTATTGTATTTTCCCTTTTGGTCGCCCCAAGGAACGCTGAAGCTCGATTCTAACTTGTAGCAGCAGACGATATCGTTTCTACCTGAGTCACTTGGTGCTTGTAGTCGAACGGGGCAAGGCGCATCTTTTGTAAGGTGAGAATTTAAAAAGAAATGATTTTAATTTTGTGTTTTCTAACAAAATGCGTTACTTGTCGCAAAGTTTATGTTATTTAAAAGCATTTAATGCGGGCGTAAGACAAATAAAATAAGAGAAAAACGCATTATCTTTATCATGAATTATATTGCATGGGAAATCATGTCTGTGTAAAGAGTTCATTTGAAAGACATTTTTAATAGGAAAAAGCAATAGACTACAGAGTCGTACAGTCAACAAAATTACTCCCAATTACTGGTGCGTTTTATATTCTTATTGACAAATATTATTTTCCAATTTCAGTAGGTTGGTGAGAGAAAACTGACCAGGAGTCTTGTTGCCATGATGGGCAGACGACAGCTTAGAACTGAACGACCTAGAGCTATTATTTGAATCGTCGGAATTAAAGTAAGATTTTCTTTCATTTAAGTGTGATTTATAATTTATAATGCTCATCGAGTGGAAGCAAATAGTGACCACTTAATATGTATGTGTCGCAGTTCGTCCGTCTGCTTTTCTGTTTTTGTGAAACTGTTTGTAATTTTATGAAACTTCAGAAGAAGCTTCTTGACAACAAGGAATTATGTATCCCAACTTTCTGCCCAGGTTAATTGTCTGTCCATCCATTCGTCGGTCTGTCAGTCATAAATCTTGTTCGGACCGTAACTTTCGAACCGCTTGAATAATTTTGAAATAACTAGCCACAAATGTTCACCATATTGAGACAATATGCAGAACACACGTGTACTGGCTCAGTTGAGGGCCATGATCAGACTTAAGCTCAAAGGTCAAATTAATTTTTGGTGTCCACTCCATATCTCTTGAACCCCTTGAAGGATTTTAAAATAACTTTGCACGAATGTTCATGATATGGAGATGGTGTGCGGGGCGCTGCGGGGCGTATGTTTCAACAGACTTGTTTCAAGGTAAAGGTCACTGTATCAGTATTACAACTACTCAGAACTGCTATGGGGGAGATGTATGTTTTTGTTTCAAATAACCAACTAGCTAAGCATATTATTGCCTGGTTGCAGTTCAATATTTTATGGATTCACAGCCCCCTGTACGTGTTTGATTTTGCATATATTCTTGTAAGCAATATCCCTTGGCAACCATTAATTGAAATTCAACAAATATTCCCTGACTGTCCTGCACAACCATGTCCGAGTCCATAATATCACTGCACGACTATGCCCAAGTCCCTAATTGACCTGCACAACCATGTCCGAGTCCCTGACTGCCCTGCACAACGGTGTCCAAGTCCCTGACTGCCCTGCACAACCGTGTCAGTGTCCCCGACTGCCCTGAAACCATGTCCGAGTCCCTGACTGATTACCTTGCCCGACCGTGCCCGAGCCCCTGACTGCCATCAACTATGTCTGAGTCCCTAATTGCCCTGCACAACCATGTCCGAGTCCCTGACTGCCCTGCACAACCGTGTCCGAGTCCCTGACTGCCCTGCACAACCGTGTCCAAGTCCCTGACTGCCCTGCAACCATGTCCGAGTCCCTGACTGATTACCCTGCCCGACCGTGCCCAAGCCCCTGACTGCCCTGCAACTATGTCTGAGTCCCTAATTGCCCTGCACAACCTTGTCCGAGTCCCTGACTGCCCTGCACAACCGTGTCCGAGTCCCTGACTGCCCTGCACAACCGTGTCCAAGTCCCTGACTGCCCTGCAACCATGTCCAAGTCCCTGACTGATTATCCTGCCCGACCGTGCCCGAGCCCCTGACTGCCCTGGAACCATGTCTGAGTCTCTGACTGATTACCGTGCCCTACCATGCCTAAGTCCCCGACTGCCCTGCACAGCCATGTCCGAGTCCATGACTGCCCTACACAACCATGTCCGAGTCCCAGACTGCCCTGCACAACCATACCAAAGTCTCTAATTGCCCTGCACAATTATGTCCGAGTCCCTGACTGCCCAGCACAACCGTGTCCGAGTCCCTTATTGCCCTGCACGACCATGCCCGAGTCCCTGACTGCCCTGCAACCATGTCCTAGTCCCTGACTGCCCAGCACAACTATGTCCGAGTCACTGTCTGCCCTGCACAACCGTGTCAGAGTCCCAGACTGCCCTGCACAACCATGCCAAAGTCTAATTGCCCGGCACAGCTATGTCTGAGTCCCTAATTGCCCTGCACGACCATGCCCGAGTCCCTGACTGCCCTACAAACATGTCCGAGTCCCTGACTGATTACCCTGCCCGACCATGCCCAAGTCCCTGACTGTCCTGAACAACCATGTCAGAGTCCATAATATCCCTGCACGATTATGCCCAAGTCCCTAATTGCCCTGCACAACCATGTCCGAGTCCCTGACTGCCCTGCAAAACGGTGTCCAAGTCCCTGACTGCCCTGCACAACCGTGTCCGAGTCCCCGACTGCCCTGCAACCATGTCCGAGTCCCTGACTGATTACCCTGCCCGACCGTGCCCGAGCCCCTGCCTTCCATGCAACTATGTCCGAGTCCCTAATCGCTCTGCACAACCATGTCCGAGTCCCTGACAGCCCTGCACAACCGTGTCCGAGTCCCTGACTGCCCTGCACAACCGTGTCCGAGTCCCTGACTGCCCTGCAACCATGTCCGAGTCCCTGACTGATTACCCTGCCCAACCGTGCCCGAGCCCCTGACTGCCCTGCAACTATGTCTGAGTCCCTAATTGCCCTGCACAACCATGTCCGAGTCCCTGACTGCCCTGCACAACCGTGTCCGAGTCCCTGACTGCCCTGCAACTATGTCTGAGTCCCTAATTGCCCTTCACAACCTTGTCCGAGTCCCTGACTGCCCTGCACAACCGTGTCCGAGTCCCTGACTGCCCTGCACAACCGTGTCCGAGTCCCTGACTGCCCTGCAACCATGTCCAAGTCCATGACTGATTATCCTGCCCGACCATGCCCGAGCCCCTGACTGCCCTGGAACCATGTCTGAGTCCCTGACTGATTACCCTGCCCTACCATGCCTAAGTCCCCGACTGCCCTGCACAGCCATGTCCGAGTCCATGACTGCCCTACACAACCGTGTCCGAGTCCCGACTGCCCTGCACAACCATACCAAAGTCTCTAATTGCCCTGCACAATTATGTCCGAGTCCCTGACTGCCCAGCACAACTGTGTCCGAGTCCAGGTCTGCCCTGCACAACCGTGTCCGAGTCCCCGACTGCCCTGCACAACTATGCCAAAGTCTCTAATTGCCCTGCACAACTATGTCCGAGTCCCTAATTGCCCTGCACAACCATGTCCGAGTCCCTGACTGCCCTGCACAACCATGTCCGAGTCGCTGACTGCCCTGCAACCATGTCCGAGTCCCTGACTGATTACCCTGCCTGACCGTGCCCGAGCCCCTGCCTGCCCTGGAACCATGTCTGAGTCCCTGACTGATTACCCTGCCCTACCATGCCTTAGTCCCCGACTGCCCTGCTCTGCCATGTCCGAGTCCCCGACTGCCCTGCACAACTATACCAAAGTCTCTAATTGCCCTGCTCAACTATGTCCGAGTCCCTGGCTGCCCTGCAACCATGTCCGAGTCCCTGACTGATTACCCTGCCTGACCATGCCCGAGTCCCTGACTGCCCTGCAACCAGTCTTTCGGACGAGACTATAAACCGAGGTCCCGTGTATGATGCTTTACATTGAGCACGTTAAAGAACCAGGGATGCTTCTGGAACTGGGGCATCTCCTGTATCATGCATTATCGTTAGTCCGAGTCCCTGACTGCCCTGCACAACCGTGTCCGAGTCCCCGACTGCCCTGCACAACCATACCAAAGTCTCTAATTGCCCTGCACAACTATGTCTGAGTCCCTATTTGCCCTGCACAACTATGTCGGAGTCCCTAATTGCCCTGCACGGCCATGTCCGAGTCCCTTATTGCCCTGCACAACCATGTCTGAGTCCCTAATTGTCCTGCATGACCATGTCCGAGTCCCCAAATGTCCTACACAAACCTGTCCGAGTCCCCGATTGCACTGTTAGACTATATCCGAGTCCTTTATTGCCCTGCACAACCATGCCAGAGTCCCTCACTACCATGCAACCATGTCCGAGTCCCTAACTGATTACCATGTCTGCCCTGCACAGCCATGTCCAAGTCCCTGACTGCCCTGCACAACCATGTCCGTGTCCCTGACTGCCCCATGAGTCCCATGCCAAGAGGTCTGACTTCATAGCGGACACTTTCCATAGCGTACAGTACTGGTTTGACCCCAGGAATCGTTGGTTAGTACTGGTAAGAAACCCAGGAAGCCAGGCTGCATGGGATCTTGCTGTCGAACAGTGATCATCCTGAAACTAGGGTCAGATCCGTGTAGGATCCCCAGGTAGACCGTTAGGATCTGTGAACCAGCATGGGTGCCCACCAACAATTTCCGAAGCACATCTGTAGTGTCTGTGCAATTTCTAACCCCTGGAGTTCGAACCTCAGAATAGGACAGTGGGAGTGTGGGGATTTGTGTCTCTTTCCGCTCAATACGCCACTTCCGCTACAGAACCAGTCTGGGGTTAGCTACGCTTGACGACTCTCCAGATCTGGGCTAGAGTGCAGTCGTCACAGAGTACACGATGTGAACACATCACCCAAGCACCCGAGTTCAACTACAAGTTTATACAAACCTGATAGCAGCAAGTATTGTTGGTGAGTACTTTCATTGTACTGAATTGTATATTTGGACCAAGCATAGCCTCTACATAACTGACCATGTCCAAGTCCCCGACATGTCCGAGTCCATAATATCCTTGCATGACTATGCCCAAGTCCCTAATTGCCCTGCACAACTATGTCCGAGTCCCTATTTGCCCTGCACATCCATGTCCGAGTCCCTGACTGCCCTACACAACCATGTCCGAGTCCCCAATTGCCCTGCACGACCATGCCAGAGTCCCTTACTACCCTGCAACCATGTCCGAGTCCCAGACTAATTACCCTGGCTGCCCTGCACAGCCATGTCCAAGTCCCTGACTGCCCTGCACAACCCTGTCCGAGTCGGCCGACTGCCCTGCAACCATGTCCGAGTCCCTGACTGATTACCCTGCCCGACCGTGCCCGAGCCCCTGAGTGCCCTGCAACTATGTCTGACCAAGCATAGCCTCTACATAACTGACCATGTCCAAGTTCCCGACATGTCCGAGTCCATAATATCCCTGCATGACTATGCCCAAGTGCCTAATTGCCCTGCACAACTATGTCCGAGTCCCTATTTGCCATGCACATCCATGTCCGAGTCCCTGACTGCCCTACACAACCATGTCTGAGTCCCCGATTGCCCTGCACGACCATGCCAGAGTCCCTTACTACCCTGCAACCATGTCCGAGTCCCAGACTAATTACCCTGGCTGCCCTGCACAGCCATGTCCAAGTCCCTGACTGCCCTGCACAACCCTGTCCGAGTCGCCCGACTGCCCTGCAACCATGTCTGAGTCCCTGACTGATTACCCTGCCCGACCGTGCCCGAGCCCCTGAGTGCCCTGCAACAATGTCTGAGTCACTAATTGCCTTGCACAACCATGTCCGAGTCCCTGACTGCCCTGCACAACCGTGTCTGAGTCCCTGACTGCCATGCACAACCGTGTCTGAGTCCCTGACTGCCCAGCAACCATGTCCGAGTCCCTGACTGATAGCCTTGCCCGACCGTGCCCGAGCCCTTGACTGCCCTGCAACTATGTCTGAGTCCCTAATTGCCCTGCACAACCATGTCCGAGTCCCTGACTGCCCTGTACAACCGTGTCCGAGTCCCCGACTGCCCTGCACAACCATGCCAAAGTCTCTAATTGCCCTGCACAACTATGTCTGAGTCCCTAATTGCCCTGCACGACCATGTCCGAGTCACTCATTGCCCTGCACAACCATGTCCGAGTCCCTGACTGCCCTGCACAGCCATGTCCGAGTCCCTGACTGCCCTTCACAACTGTGTCCGAGTCCCAGACTGCCCTGCACAACCATACCAAAGTCTCTAATTGCCCTGCACAACTATGTCCGAGTCCCTGGCTGCCCTGCAACCATGTCCGAGTCCCTGACTGATTACCCTGCCTGACCATGCCCGAGTCCCTGACTGCCCTGCAACCAGTCTTTCGGATGAGACTATAAACCGAGGTCCCGTGTATGATGCTTTACATTGAGCACGTAAAAGAACCAGGGGTGCTTCTCGAACTGGGGCATCTCCTGTATCATGCCTTATCCTGAGCCCGAGTCCCTGACTGCACTGCACAACAGTGTCAGAGTCCCCGACTGCCCTGCGAAACCATACCAAAGTCTCTAATTGCCCTGCACAACTATGTCTGAGTCCCTAATTGCCCTGCACAACTATGTCAGAGTCCCTAATTGCCCTGCACGGCCGTGTCCGAGTCCCTTATTGCCCCGCACAACCATGTCTGAGTCCCTAATTGTCCTACATGACCATGTCAGAGTCTCCAAATGCCCTTCTAAAACCTGTCCGAGTCCCCGATTGACCTGCACGACCATGCCAGAGTCCATCACTACCCTGCAACCATGTCCGAGTCCCTGACTGATTACCATGGCTGCCCTGCACAGCCATGTCCAAGTCCCCGATTGCCCTGCACAACCGTGTCCGAGTCCCTGACGGCCCTGCACAACCATACCAAAGTCTCTAATTGCCCTGCACAGCCATGTCCAAGTCCCTGACTGCCCTGCACAACCATGTCCGTGTCCCTGACTGCCCCATGAGTCCCATGCTAGGAGGTCTGACTTCATAGCGGACACTTTCCATAGCGTACAGTACTGGTTTGACCCCAAGAATCGTTGGTTAGTACTGGTAAGAAACCCAGGAAGCCAGGCTGCATGGGATCTTGCTGTCGAACAGTGATCATCCTGAAACTAGGGTCAGATCCGTGTAGGATCCCCAGGTAGACCGATAGGATCTGTGAACCAGCATGGGTGCCCACCAACAATTTCCGAAGCACATCTGTAGTGTCTGTGCAATTTCTAACCCCTGGAGTTCGAACCTCAGAATAGGACAGTGGGAGTGTGGGGATTTGTGTCTCTTTCCGCTCAATACGCCACTTCCGCTACAGAACCAGTCTGGGGTTAGCTACGCTTGACGACTCTCCAGATCCGGGCTAGAGTGCAGTCGTCACAGAGTACGTGATGTGAACACATCACCCAAGCACCCGAGTTCAACTACAAGTTTATACAAACCTGAGAGCAGCAAGTATTGTTGGTGAGTACTTTCATTGTACTGAATTGTATATTTGGACCAAGCATAGCCTCTACATAACTGACCATGTCCAAGTCCCCGACATGTCCGAGTCCATAATATCCCTGCATGACTATGCCCAAGTCCCTAATTGCCCTGCACAACTATGTCCGAGTCCCTATTTGCCCTGCACATCCATGTCCGAGTCCCTGACTGCCCTACACAACCATGTCCGAGTCCCCGATTGCCACGCACGACCATGCCAGAGTCCCTTACTACCCTGCAACCATGTCCGAGTCCCAGACTAATTACCCTGGCTGCCCTGCACAGCCATGTCCAAGTCCCTGACTGCCCTGCACAACCCTGTCCGAGTCGCCCGACTGCCCTGCAACCATGTCCGAGTCCCTGACTGATTACCCTGCCCGACCATGCCCGAGCCCCTGAGTGCCCTGCAACTATGTCTGAGTCACTAATTGCCCTGCACAACCATGTCTGAGTCCCTGACTGCCATGCATAACCGTGTCTGAGTCCCTGACTGCCCAGCAACCATGTCCGAGTCCCTGACTGATAGCCCTGCCCGACCGTGCCCAAGCCCTTGACTGCCCTGCAACTATGTCTGAGTCCCTAATTGCCCTGCACAACCATGTCCGAGTCCCTGACTGCCCTGCACAACCGGGTCTGAGTCCCTGACTGCCCTGCACAACCGTGTCCGAGTCCTCGACTGCCCTGCACAACCATGCAAAAGTCTCTAATTGCCCTGCACAACTATGTCTGAGTCCCTAATTGCCCTGCACGACCATGTCCGAGTCACTAATTGCCCTGCACAACCATGTCCGAGTCCCTGACTGCCCTGCACAGCCATGTCCGAGTCCCTGACTGCCCTACACAACTGTGTCCGAGTCCCAGACTGCCCTGCACAACCATACCAAAGTCTCTAATTGCCCTGCACAACTATGTCCGAGTCCCTGGCTGCCCTGCAACCATGTCCGAGTCCCTGACTGATTACCCTGCCTGACCATGCCCGAGTCCCTGACTGCCCTGCAACCAGTCTTTCGGACGAGACTATAAACCGAGGTCCTGTGTATGATGCTTTACCTTGAGCACGTAAAAGAACCAGGGATGCTTCTCGAACTGGGGCATCTCCTGTATCATGCCTTATCCTGAGCCCGAGTCCCTGACTGCCCTGCACAACAGTGTCAGAGTCCCCGACTGCCCTGCGAAACCATACCAAAGTCTCTAATTGCCCTGCACAACTATGTCTGAGTCCCTAATTGCCCTGCACAACTATGTCAGATTCCCTAATTGCCCTGCACGGCCGTGTCCGATTCCCTTATTGCCCCGCACAGCCATGTCTGAGTCCCTAATTGTCCTACATGACCATGTCCGAGTCTCCAAATGCCCTTCTAAAACCTGTCCAAGTCCCCGATTGACCTGCACGACCATGCCAGAGTCCATCACTACCCTGCAACCATGTCCGAGTCCCTGACTGATTACCATGGCTGCCCTGCACAGCCATGTCCAAGTCCCCGATTGCCCTGGACGACCATGCCAGAGTCCATCACTACCCTGCAACCATGTCCGAGTCCCTGACTGATTACCATGGCTGCCCTGCACAGCCATGTCCAAGTCCCTGACTGCCCTGCACAACCATGTCCGTGTCCCTGACTGCCCCATGAGTCTCATGCCAAGAGGTCTGACTTCATAGCGGACACTTTCCATAGCGTACAGTACTGGTTTGACCCCAGGAATCGTTGGTTAGTACTGGTAAGAAACCCAGGAAGCCAGGCTGCATGGGATCTTGCTGTCGAACAGTGATCATCCTGAAACTAGGGTCAGATCCGTGTAGGATCCCCAGGTAGACCGATAGGATCTGTGAACC
Source organism: Mactromeris polynyma (assembly GCA_032209605.1). Taxonomy (NCBI): domain Eukaryota; kingdom Metazoa; phylum Mollusca; class Bivalvia; order Venerida; family Mactridae; genus Mactromeris; species Mactromeris polynyma. Next base: position 9,012,052 of record JASFXZ010000006.1, on the reverse strand, counting down.
AGCATGGGTGCCCACCAACAATTTCCGAAGCACATCTGTAGTGTCTGTGCAATTTCTAACCCCTGGAGTTCGAACCTCAGAATAGGACAGTGGGAGTGTGGGGATTTGTGTCTCTTTCCGCTCAATATGCCACTTCCACTACAGAACCAGTCTGGGGTTGGCTACGCTTGACGACTCTCCAGATCCGGGCTAGAGTGCAGTCGTCACAGAGTACACAAAGTGAACACATCACCCAAGCACCCGAGTTCAACTACAAGTTTATACAAACCTGAGAGCAGCAAGTATTGTTGGTGAGTACTTTCATTGTACTGAATTGTATATTTGGACTGAGCATAGCCTCTACATAACAGACCATGTCCGAGTCCATAATATCCCTGCATGACTATGCCCAAGTCCCTAATTGCCCTGCACAACTATGTCCGAGTCCCTAATTGCCCTGCACGACCATGTCCGAGTCCCTGACTGCCCTACACAACCATGTCCGAGTCCCCGATTGCCCTGCACGACCATGCCAGAGTCCCTAATTGCCCTGCACGACCATGTCCGAGTCCCTGACTGCTCTGCACAACCGTGTCCGAGTCGATGACTGTCCTGCAACCATGTCCGAGTCCCTGACTGATTACCCTGCCCTACCATGCCTTAGTCCCCGTCTGCCCTGCACAGCCATGTCCGAGTCCCTGACTGCCCTACACAACTGTGTCCGAGTCCCCGACTGCCCTGCACAACCATACCAAAGTCTCTAATTGCCCTGCACAACTATGTCCGAGTCCCTGGCTGCCCTTCAACCATGTCCGAGTCCCTGACTGATTACCCTGCCTGACCATGCCCGAGTCCCTGACTGCCCTGCAACCAGTCTTTCGGACGAGACTATAAACCGAGGTCCCGTGTATGATGCTTTACATTGAGCACGTTAAAGAACCAGGGGTGCTTCTGGAACTGGGGCATCTCCTGTATCATTCATTATCGTTAGTCCGAGTCCCTGACTGCCCTGCACGACCATGTCCGATTCCCTGACTGCCCTACACGACCATGTCCGAGTCCCCGATTGCCCTGCACGACCATGCCAGAGTCCCTTACTACCCTGCAACCATGTCCGAGTCCCTGACTGATTACCCTGGCTGCCCTGCACAGCCATGTCCAAGTCCCTGACTGCCCTGCACAACCGTGTCCGAGTCCCTGACTGCCCTGCAACCATGTCCGAGTCCCTGACTGGTTACCCTGCCGGACCGTGCCCGAGCCCCTAACTGCCCTGCAACTATGTCTGAGTCACTAATTGCCCTGCACAACCATGTCCGAGTCCCTGACTGCCCTGCACAACCATGTCCGAGTCCCTGACTGCCATGCACAACCGTGTCTGAGTCCCTGACTGCCCTGCAACCATGTCTGAGTCCCTGACTGATAGCCCTGCCCGACCGTGCCCGAGTCCTTGACTGCCCTGCAAGTATGTCTGAGTCCCTAATTGCCCTGTACAACCATGTCCGAGTCCCTGACTGCCCTGCACAACCGTGTCTGAGTCCCTGACTGCCCTGCACAACCGTGTCCGAGTCCCCGACTGCCCTGCACAACCATGCCAAAGTCTCTAATTGCCCTGCACAACTATGTCTGAGTCCCTAATTGCCCTGCACGACCATGTCCGAGTCCCTGACTGCCCTACACAATGGTGTCCGAGTCCCTGACTGCCCTGTATGACTAAATCCGAGTCCCTTTTTTATTGCCCTGCACGACCATGCCCGAGTCCCTGGCTGCCCTGCAACCATGTCTGAGTCCCTGACTGATTACCCTGCCCGACCATGCCCGTGTCCCTGACTGCCCTGCAACCAGTCTTTCGAACGAGACTATAAACCGAGGTCCAGTGTATGATGCTTTACATTGAGCACGTAAAAGAACCAGGGGTGCTTCTCGAACTGGGGCATCTCCTGTATCATGCCTTATCCTGAGCCCGAGTCCCTGACTGCCCTGCACAACAGTGTCCGAGTCCCCGACTGCCCTGCGAAACCATACCAAAGTCTCTAATTGCCCTGCACAACAATGTCTGAGTCCCTAATTGCCCTGCACAACTATGTCGGAGTCCCTAATTGCCCTGCACGGCCGTGTCCGAGTCCCTTATTGCCCCGCACAGCCATGTCTGAGTCCCTAATTGTCCTACATGACCATGTCCGAGTCCCCAAATGCCCTTCTAAAACCTGTCCGAGTCCCCGATTGACCTGCACGACCATGCCAGAGTCCATCACTACCCTGCAACCATGTCCGAGTCCCTGACTGATTACCATGGCTGCCCTGCACAGCCATGTCCAAGTCCCCGATTGCCCTGCACGACCATGCCAGAGTCCATCACTACCCTGCAACCATGTCCGAGTCCCTGACTGATTACCATCGCTGCCCTGCACAGCCATGTCCAAGTCCCTGACTGCCCTGCACAACCATGTCCGTGTCCCTGACTGCCCCATGAGTCCCATGCCAAGAGGTCTGACTTCATAGCGGACACTTTCCATAGCGTACAGTACTGGTTTGACCCCAGGAATCGTTGGTTAGTACTGGTAAGAAACCCAGGAAGCCAGACTGCATGGGATCTTGCTGTCGAACAGTGATCATCCTGAAACTAGGGTCAGATCCGTGTAGGATCCCCAGGTAGACCGATAGGATCTGTGAACCAGCATGGGTGCCCACCAACAATTTCCGAAGCACATCTGTAGTGTCTGTGCAATTTCTAACCCCTGGAGTTCGAACCTCAGAATAGGACAGTGGGAGTGTGGGGATTTGTGTCTCTTTCCGCTCAATACGCCACTTCCGCTACAGAACCAGTCTGGGGTTAGCTACGCTTGACGACTCTCCAGATCCGGGCTAGAGTGCAGTCGTCACAGAGTACACAAAGTGAACACATCACCCAAGCACCCGAGTTCAACTACAAGTTTATACAAACCTGAGAGCAGCAAGTATTGTTGGTGAGTACTTTCATTGTACTGAATTGTATATTTGGACTGAGCATAGCCTCTACATAACAGACCATGTCCGAGTCCATAATATCCCTGCATGACTATGCCCAAGTCCCTAATTGCCCTGCACAACTATGTCCGAGTCCCTATTTGCCCTGCACGACCATGTCTGAGTCCCTGACTGTCCTACACAACCATGTCCGAGTCCCCGATTGCCCTGCACGACCATGCCAGAGTCCCTAATTGCCCTGCACGACCATGTCCGATAGGATCTGTGAACCAGCATGGGTGCCCACCAACAATTTCCGAAGCACATCTGTAGTGTCTGTGCAATTTCTAACCCCTGGAGTTCGAACCTCAGAATAGGACAATGGGGAGTGTTGTGATTTGGGTATCTTTCCGCTCAACCATGCCCAAGTCCCTGACCATGTCCTAGTCTATAATATCCCAGCATGGCTATGCCCAAGTCCCTAATTGCCCTGCTCGACCATGTCCAAGTCCCTAATTGCCCTGCACAACCATGCCCGAGTCCCTAATTGCCATGCACAACCATGCCCGAGTCCCTAATTACCCTGCACAACTATGTCTGCATGGGTGAACTATTTAATGCAGCATTGTCTGATAGCTCTGCACGACCCTTCCCAACTCCCTGTTTGCATCGTATCTATATGGGTATTCTGTGCAATGCCACCTGGCGTGATTGCCCTGCACCACCATGTCCGATTCCTTAAGAGCACCATATCTGGGGATCTGTGCATTGCCATCTTGTCCGTTTGACCAACACTGCCAAGTCCAAGTCTGTGATAGCACCGTGTATGTAGGTAAATGCTCTTTATATTTATCATACTAATGCGAACGTAAATTGTGTTGTTGCAAGAAATTATTGTGGAATTTCTTGGCAATGTAGACGATGATTTTCTCATCCAGAAACAACAAAATGGCGGACTGACATACATTGCCTGGAAGCGTTTTTACATCTGTCATCTAAACTAACATTTTAAAATAGGTTTAACCCCGGTTAGTTTGAAAACAATCTCTAGTCAGTTTTCGTTTGGAAGCACTGTCGGTACAATCCTTTACGAGAAAATAATACATTAGTTTTGGTTCCAGATTTTGTAGATGAACCTAGAGTCTGTGAACCAGTTACCAGTTGTACTCTGGCAACGTTGATTTTGATGCCGATAGGAAGGTATTCATGATAGGGATGATTTTGTTATTGATGATGATAATTTTGACAATGATGATTATGAAAGTGATCTTGTAGAAGATCTGTATTTTGAAACTGAAACCCCTGAAAAGAGCAATTGGCACAGGACACATTTCATGCAAACACTTGCACCATGCCCTTTCAATGGTCAGCAATGATGTTCTGGTAAAGGGAAAACTGACCTTAATTGTGTATTGCCATGAATTTTGCTCTTATATTGTTTATTTGGACAATACAGGTACTTCAAGGGATATGTCTTGTTTGTTCTGTTGTGAGGTCAAGCATCATGCAGCACAGATATCCAGCTACATTACAGTTTTGACTATGCCCAGCAACTGCTCTTCCCTCATTATGCAAAACAGGTTGGGCCCCACTTTTTCAAGACGCCAAGGAAGTGCCAGTGCTTTGGAGTTTGGTATAAAGCATCAGGTACATTGCTAAATACATTATATCTATATATTATTAAGTAAGTATGGTATAGTAATAAATGTACATGATAACAGATTAGGCTAAAGCAGTTGCACTTTGAACAAAAGGTAATCTGAACATCTTACGTTGGACAATTGTCACAGGGTGACAATTGTCACAGGGTGACGTGCAATAAATAACATAAAAAAATGTATAGAATATTATTCACCTTCACAATTTTTAATTAAATGATTTTGAAATAGTGATCAGTTTCAACGTTTGGTTATATCTCTTACTGTGATGGCAGTTGAAAACCTGATTGTTTAATTTGTTTTACTGTCTTAGTTTACATTAAACATGTAAATATATTTCATAGGGTCTTACATTTTCTACCTGGTGGATGAGCAGTATGCAAGTGTAGGAAAAAGAGCAAATAGTGTGATATCTATGCTGTATCACCAATTTGGACACCATGGCTATGGTGAGAAGCCAGTAACGTTACACATGGACAACTGCAGTGGGCAAAACAGGAACAACACAGTTACAGGGTGAATTTTATTTCTTCAGTCCTCATAAATATGGAAGCTTGCACAATATTTATGCTGCATTTACATTAGACAGTGCTAAACTGTATATTTTCATATAGCATTTCTGTAATAACTGGTAATCCCAATAGATTGATTTTAAAATTTACTTCAGATTTTTATTTACTTCATGAAATTACTTTCCATTAATTAATGTTTGCTAAACAATAATGTGTTCAATAAACATAGAGATGTGTTTTTCAGCTATGGAATGAGGCGTGTTACGTGCTGCATGCATGAAGAACTTGTGTTTAGTTTAATGGAGGTCTGTCACACCAAATTCAGTCTTGACTTACACATCGATTTATGGAAGATAATATTGAGCAAATGTGAATTTCTTTAAATACTTTCTATACAGTTTACCCTAATTTATAAGCATCTGATAGCACTAAATGAAACCAAAACAATGTTGGGTATTACATAATTATTACATCTTTTTCTGTCATTTTGTAAAGGTGATGAATTTTTGTCATGTGAACATTTAATTATCTCAATGACCTTAAAATCTATAGTATGGATTTAGTCATTTTTCTTTTTGACATGTTTATTACTTTGATATTGGCTGCCTTTCTCTTTTTTTCTTTTTAACAAGTTTGGGAGAATGAACACCGACTACAGATGCCTTCATAATGAAGAAATCAGTTGCCAAATACACACTTGCAATTAACTTTCGTTGTAGTTCGACATTATTTGGTTATACATTAGGCGTTTGTTTATTTGGCGAAGCTGTTACCTAACATGGTTGTGCTATATGCATATTGATGTTGTGTAAACACCAATCAAATCTTACGTACCACCAAGGCAATTTCTCTTCAACCAAACAACATTTGTAACCTTGATGCGGATTGGTTAACATTTCAATAAAGGGTACATTTCCTTTGGTGAATTTACCGAAATCCAATTTAGATTTGGAGTGACCAGCCATCGTAACATATCAGCATTATTTTATGTTGCACAACAAATCTTAACCTTCAAATTGCGCCGACCATCTTTTTTCAAGATATTTCTTGTTATGTGTAGTTATATGTCTGTGTAATCCACGTACAGAACATATTATTATTCTTTAATCTTGGTTTAATTAATTTCAGATTGACGTCAACAAGACCAGGAATTGCGTATGTGAATTTTGATATAGCTGATCTCCCTGATAGACTAACAATATCTGGAATGGATGCTATGCGGCAGTGGTACTTGTTTCAGAAAATTGTGCCATTTTGCCACTATAGTGACTTTGCATGTCCTATGCCAGAAATAGCAAAAAACATCTGAATGAATGAAATTCTACAAAAATCCTTAAAATAAAATGATAACCATTTGAACTGAACCCCTGCACCTAATCAGAATGAAGATTGATATCATGTATAAACTATAATGAGTGGCAAAGCAACTGTTTTTATACATTGATGTTTCCTGAGTTTCATATACATCATTCATATATCTGATACATCTCTTCCTCTACATCTTGCGCAGCTTCATATAGTTATCAGAACAAAAACTTTAATGTTGTATAGACAGTTATCATTTGTAATATAAATGAGAATAACAAATTATTTAGACTTTCCATGATTGGAAAAAGATACTACTGTATAGCGCTTTAATTTTCCGCATTCGCCATTTTCTAAATTAAGAAATGGTTCATGAAGGTTACATTAATTTTAGTTACACTAATTGGCGGATTAGACCTTGACAGCCCATAGCGCCAAATTGAAACCCCACCAATATAACCGGCTATACAGTATTCTGAAATTTGACTATATCTACCATATCTACAATAAATACAAAACTATAAACAAACTAGTGTGTATTAAAACATTGCTTTAAACCCATCAGATCTCCACAGAAACAGCTAATTAGTTCACAATCCACTTTAGCAGGTCACCTTTTCAATATTTCATTTTATTGAAACGTTTATGATATATCAGGGTCGGTAAACTGACGTCACTTCGCACTCGTGTCATTCGCACCCAGGTCACTTCGTACTCGGGTCATTCGTAGCCAGGTCAATTCGTACTCGTGTCATTCGCACCCGGGTCACTTCGTACTCGGGCCAATTCGTACTCGTGTCAATTCGTACTCGTGTCATTCGCACCCGGGTCAATTCGTACTCGTGTCATTCGCACCCAGGTCACTTCGTACTCGTGTCATTCGCACCCGGGTCACTTCGTACTCTTGTCATTCGCACCCGGGTCAATTCGTACTCGTGTCATTCGTACCAAGGTCAATTCGTACCGGAGTCATTCGTACTCGGTTCACTTCGTACTCGGGTCATTCGCACCCGGGTCACTTCGTACTCGTGTCAATTCGTACTCGGGTCATTCGCACCCGGGTCAATTCGTACTCGGTCAATTCGTACCCAGGTCAATTCGTACTCGTGTCATTCGTACCCAGGTCAATTCGTACCGGAGTCATTCGTACTCGGGTCACTTCGTACTCGTGTCATTCGCACCCAGGTCACTTCGTACTCGTGTCATTCGCACCCGGGTCACTTCGTACTCGTGTCATTCGCACCCGGGTCACTTCGTACTCTTGTCATTCGCACCCGGGTCAATTCGTACTCGTGTCATTCGTACCAAGGTCAATTCGTACCGGAGTCATTCGTACTCGGGTCACTTCGTACTCGGGTCATTCGCACCCGGGTCACTTCGTACTCGTGTCAATTCGTACTCGGGTCATTCGCACCCGGGTCAATTCGTACTCGTGTTATTCGTACCCAGGTCAATTCGTACTCGTGTCATTCGTACTCGGGTCACTTCGTACTCGGGTCATTCGCACCCGGGTCAATTCGTACTCGTGTCATTCGTACCAAGGTCAATTCGTACCGGAGTCATTCGTACTCGTGTTATTCGTACCCAGGTCAATTCGTAACGGAGTCATTAGCACCCGGGTCAATTCGTACTCGGTCAATTCGCACCCAGGTCACTTCGTACTCGTGTCATTCGCACCCAGGTCAATTCGTACTCGGGTCATTCGCACCCAGGTCACTTCGTACTCGGGTCATTCGCACCCGGGTCAATTCGTACTCGTGTCATTCGTACCAAGGTCAATTCGTACCGGAGTCATTCGTACTCGGGTCACTTCGTACTCGGGTCATTCGCACCCGGGTCACTTCGTACTCGTGTCAATTCGTACTCGGGTCATTCGCACCCGGGTCAATTCGTACTCGTGTTATTCGTACCCAGGTCAATTCGTACCGGAGTCATTAGCACCCGGGTCAATTCGTACTCGGTCAATTCGCACCCAGGTCACTTCGTACTCGTGTCATTCGCACCCAGGTCAATTCGTACTCGGGTCATTCGCACCCAGGTCACTTCGTACTCGGGTCATTCGCACCCGGGTCAATTCGTACTCTTGTCATTCGCACCCGGGTCAATTCGTACTCGTGTCATTCGTACCCAGGTCACTTCGTACTCGGGTCATTCGTACTCGTGTCAATTCGTACTCGTGTCATTCGCACCCGGGTCAATTCGTACTCGTGTCATTCGCACCCGGGTCAATTCGTACTCTTGTCATTCGCACCCGGGTCAATTCGTACTCGTGTCAATTCGTACTCGGGTCATTCGTACTCGTGTCAATTCGTACTCGTGTCATTCGCACCCGGGTCAATTCGTACCGGAGTCATTCGCACCCGGGTCACTTCGTACTCGGGTCATTCGTACTCGTGTCAATTCGTACTCGTGTCATTCGCACCCGGGTCAATTCGTACCGGAGTCATTCGCACCCGGGTCACTTCGTACTCGGGTCATTCGTACTCGTGTCAATTCGTACTCGTGTCATTCGCACCCAGGTCACTTCGTACTCGTGTCATTCGCACCCAGGTCAATTCGTACTCGTGTCATTCGCACCCAGGTCACTTCGTACTCGTGTCATTCGCACCCAGGTCAATTCGTACTCGGGTCATTCGCACCCAGGTCACTTCGTACTCGTGTCATTCGCACCCGGGTCACTTCGTACTCGGGTCATTCGCACCCGGGTCACTTCGTACTCGGGTCATTCGTACTCGTGTCAATTCGTACTCGTGTCATTCGCACCCGGGTCAATTCGTACCCAGGTCACTTCGTACTCGTGTCATTCGTACCCAGGTCAATTCGTACCGGAGTCATTCGTACTCGGGTCACTTCGTACTCGTGTCATTCGCACCCAGGTCACTTCGTACTCGTGTCATTCGCACCCGGGTCACTTCGTACTCGTGTCATTCGCACCCGGGTCACTTCGTACTCTTGTCATTCGCACCCGGGTCAATTCGTACTCGTGTCATTCGTACCAAGGTCAATTCGTACCGGAGTCATTCGTACTCGGGTCACTTCGTACTCGGGTCATTCGCACCCGGGTCACTTCGTACTCGTGTCAATTCGTACTCGGGTCATTCGCACCCGGGTCAATTCGTACTCGTGTTATTCGTACCCAGGTCAATTCGTACCGGAGTCATTAGCACCCGGGTCAATTCGTACTCGGTCAATTCGCACCCAGGTCACTTCGTACTCGTGTCATTCGCACCCAGGTCAATTCGTACTCGGGTCATTCGCACCCAGGTCACTTCGTACTCGTGTCATTCGCACCCAGGTCAATTCGTACTCGGGTCATTCGCACCCAGGTCACTTCGTACTCGTGTAATTCGCACCCAGGTCAATTCGTACTCGGGTCATTCGCACCCAGGTCACTTCGTACTCGTGTCATTCGTACTCGTGTCACTTCGTACTCTGGTCATTCGTACTCGTGTCAATTCGTACTCGTGTCATTCGCACCCGGGTCAATTCGTACCGGAGTCATTCGCACCCGGGTCACTTCGTACTCGGGTCATTCGTACTCGTGTCAATTCGTACTCGTGTCATTCGCACCCAGGTCACTTCGTACTCGTGTCATTCGCACCCGGGTCAATTCGTACTCGGGTCAATTCGTACTCGTGTCAATTCGTACTCGTGTCATTCGCACCCAGGTCAATTCGTACTCGTGTCATTCGCACCCGGGTCACTTCGTACTCGGGTCATTCGTACCCAGGTCACTTCGTACTCGGGTCATTCGTACCCTGGTCACTTCGTACTCGTATCATTCGCACCCGGGTCAATTCGTACTCGTGTCATTCGCACCCAGGTCAATTCGTACTCGGGTCAATTCGTACCCTGGTCACTTCGTACTCGTTTCATTCGTATCCAAGTCACTTCGTACTCGTGTCATTCGTACCCAGGTCAATTCGTACTCGTGTCATTCGTACCCAGGTCAATTTCATTTCATATAGTGTTCAGCCCAGTTTAGGCCTATTGTTGGCAGCTGTCCTTTGATCTTTTCCATCCATTAATTCTCCCCCCCCCCCTCCTTCACTGTCCCATTCGATTCTCCTAGTTATTCCTTATGGTCTGCCAGTCCATTTCTTGCACCTCTGTTCCTAATAACGTATGTACCCTTTAACCTGCTCTGTGTGGGGAGGCACTGTCTTATGTGCGTGGTGTTCCCTGCAGCAACTTTTTCTCTCTTTAATTAGGCAAACTTGTTAATGGAATTATACAGCCTAATCTGTATACAACTAATCCCACTATGAGTGAACTCGCTTACAGTGAAAACCCGCTTTTAGTGAAATACTTTTTTAGGTCCTGGTCAGCTCTTTGGGAGTTCTTGTGTAAATCGTGTGGATACATTAAACCCGTTTTCTATTAATAAAATTGTTGGGCTCAATTGCATTGTAATTTGGATCACCGGAAGTCATAAATGTCTGAATAGTCGCCTTAATTGCCGGAACGATCTCTGTAATTAGCTCTCTGCAAACATCGGATATGATTGGTCAGTCAGATAATTTGTTTTCAGAGATTATAAATATTAGAACGGCAGTAATTACTTGATCATCCTTACCATCAAACATAGTTCGAGCTTTTTTGTGTTTATTCAGAACGCAATGCAAAAAAAAGAATTTTTGAGATATTTTTATTAAATTGGTCACATCTCAAAAAATATGTTTAAACAATTTTTTTATCTTGAATTTCATGTTATTTATTTGAAACTATATTCGTATGTAGTAAATTATTGTATGTGTTTAGCCTATTGTTCTGTGACATTGCATGTTTGTACTTTTATCCCACTGTATTCTAGGGCTACATACCGGAATTCGATATTTATCATATACCAATATTTAAGATTCGATCAGTGTGTCATATGAACGTTTCCATATTAGACCAATATCAAAATGCAAATATGTCTGAAGTTCAATCACACAACTGTCATGGAAACGTTCACCAACACGACGGTGCACTCTAGAACGGCCGTCGCTGCTGTCGAGATGGAACCTGGACTCATCCGTGAAAATAATACGTGCCCAGTCCTGTTGCGTGAAGTGTATGTGTTTTCTACACCAGGCAAAACGTGCTACACGATGACGTTGCTGCAGAACAGGACGTATGGCAGGACGTCGTGGACGTATGCCTCGTTCACGCAATCGATTACGTACCGTTCGGGGACTGATTCTTTTAAGGCCAGGAATACTTCTAGCCGTCAAAGAAGCAGTTCTGAGTCGGTCACGGAGATGAACCACCCGGATGTACCTATCCTGGCGAATAGACGTTACGCGTGGACGTCCTGATCGAGGCCGGTCTCTGGTTGCCCCAAACTGTTGGTACCGTCTCCACAAGGCGTCTACAGTATTTCGGTGAACGCCAAATTGTCTGGCAACGTCAGTATGACGTACACCAGCTTCAATCATGCCTACGGCGCGGCATCTGTCAGTTTCATTCAACCTTGGTATGGCGTATCAACGACGTTTTTCAAAATTATCCTGGTTTTGTGTCTTACATGTTACAACACTATGTTTTAACACAGGTTTAGGCGACAAACGTGTTTGCAATTGACTGCTGCACGAAAAAAAACGTGAAAAAGAAGACGTTAGCCTGACAGGCAAACTACCCGTGCAACTCATGCACTGGCCAGTGTAAATGACCGAGAGGGATACACAACTTACCTGTGTAAAGTTTCAAGCTTTAATTTATAAAATTGAAGGATATATGAACATTTTACACATGCACAGTTTCTTTTTTCCGCTAGTATATTTGTTTATTTAATGTTGTCTTAATTGTATCAAGTACCCAGCTGCACATATTAAGCATATATAATTACATAACCTTGATCCTTCTTTTTTATACTTTTTGAATGGAAAAAAGTACGTATGTTGCGCTTTTAATCCATACAATGTATTGTCCGTTATAACTTCCCTGAGAAGGGTTGGTTAATACATTTTGAAGTAGACCTCCTATGCCAGGATCTCGAGCACAGTATAAAACAAACTGACTCGTCTACAATTATATTTTCTTGTATATGTGTGATCTATTAACATAGGAACATCCAACTTCATGTAATTCTTACTGTCAAGGAACAAGTCTACATTTAGTATCCCTAGTAGATAGAGCTAGTTACGCATGTGTTTTTACATGTGCGCATTGTGTTAAGAACTTCTTTCTTACTTGACTGATTTGCATAAAATAGCAATCATTTGCACGACGTGTTATTTATGCGTAGACAATGGTGCATTTTTCATATAGTTTGTTGTTTGAATTGCAATTTCGGCCGCGGAAAGAGGTCAGATGTGAAAATGTTAGGCTCCTTGTACTACCTTTATAAAGGGAGAGAACTCGGCAATCTTCTGTGGTTCCACTAGTTTGTCACGATTTTTCCACCCTTCTGTAGTGTATTTATATGTAAAACATCAGTATATCCATTCAATACAAAGACGTCAAGCATGAGTAATTTAGTGTCACGCCGTGTGCAGTGTATAACGAAACTACGATATTTAAAGTAGACTTTTAAACAAACGATAGTGTGGAGCAAGACAAGCGGTGTATTTTCATTAAAATGATTCACAATGAAAGTTGTGATATACAGTGACCGAAAGTGGAAACGTCTATTAATCGTGTGACTCTAATGTTACTTTCATTTCTACAATAATTCGGAAACGAAAAATCGAACCAGTTTATAATCGAAATGTGCACATTCTCAAACGAGTTCAGAAACTTTAGAACTACAAGCCAAAATCGCTTACTCGTTGGAATTAACTTAAATGAAGTATTCATGAACGTAAATGCAATAAAAACGAAGTATTTTTACCACATTTCATCATTTGTTGACGAAAATACAACAAATCGTCCATAAAAGATGAAGGGGTAATTACTAATTACACAGTATTAAATGTTTCTTGCGCGAGTTTTCCCCTGAACCAATTTTCTTTCGTGTTGTGAACAATAGCCGTACGAGGCGTCGGTAAATAAATGGTTACATACCAAAAGTAATCATTATAAAAAGTCCAGCGTGGTATTTGGTCCTGTACCATATTACTTTTAAACACGTTGATCACAGGGATATTAGAGATTGTCTTTACAATATTACAGTGTGATGCATAGGATTAAATACGACAAATGACTAAGGCACTAATGTGAAAGTTACAACTCGGTGACAATGCAAAACTTGTTCCATACGATTGGTAAATCTATTTAAATGCATGATGACCCCCGTCAACAAAGATAAGTATTATCACATATGTTTTGCCTTTTTCCAAAAATCGAAAATTCGGACATGGGATGCGATGTATTTCTTACTTTTACGACAATGTATAGTTGATGAATGTATTTTGAATCTGTAGTGGTGATGTTTACCTATTAATTGATTTAGTAGTGAATTTTGACACGACGTCAAAGTCGCTATTATATTGTTGCATTTTGTACACTATAAGCTGAAATCCCTAAGCATTGGAGTAGGCATGAAATAGTTCAAAGGAAAATAACAGTCACGTGATCTTAATTGGTACAAAATTAAATATTACAGAAGCACCATTAAGAAGTTTTTACGTTAAGTCATGTATGTGATTCTGCTGTAGATTTCTTTATCTTCGCTGCTAGCACATTCGCTGAAAACTCGCATTACTTCGAGGTAAATAAACAGGATGATGGATGTTAAACGCTGGTACAATTGGGGCGTCCGACAAGAGTAACATGGAATAATCAACTATGATCAACTATCAGATTCTCTCGCGCGAGAAAATATTACAAAAATGAGTCCAATTTAAATCGCGATAATTAGAGTTTAAAACCGTTTGCATATATAAAAACTATATAGGATACCGCTTCTACTGATATACATTTTGAAAATATTTAATGATTAATAAAAAAGTTAATAGGGGGCGCCGTGTTTTTCCAACACGAAAATATCTCAGAAAACAATCTGAAAAAATGCTCATTTTTAAATAGGTATAAATATATAAATGCTTGATCGAATTCAATTTTTTAAAATATATTCTAAAAGTCAAGAATAATACCTTTAATTTGATATCAAATTTATTAACGTCTGACACAAAATAAAGTTAATAGGGGGCGCCGTGTTTTCAATCTAAATTTGTACATTAATCAGACAGGCGCCGGGGAATAAACCTGTCCCTCGTAAGACTCCCGGAAGTGAATTCTAGACGAAACGAAGTTGGTGTTGTTTGCAAATTATATCAATGTTTACGACTATATAAGTCGATATGGATCGTAGGGACCAGTATAATAGTCCTTACCAAAGTCAGAGAAGACAAGTTGAAAGCGCAGATTCTGTATCAAACTCTGTATCAGAACTATCAACGTCATACCCAGTGATGGATTCGTCAAGCGATAAAGACACTGGTTCACCATCGAAATCTTTGTGTTCGTCTGCTTCATCATCATCTGAGAACGTCCAGGCGATGGAAATGAAGGTGGGGTGTACACATGTGACGGCTGTTTTGCCTCATTTTGTGTGCGCGTCTTGTTAATGTTCCGTTAATTATTTCATATGTATGATATTCGGACATGAAATTTCGGATAGCTTAAGGATTTTATTTGCCGGGGCGTCACTAATTCTTGAAGTAGCAGGGAATTTATCAAAAGTAGGCGGAGATCTGGGGGTGCTCCCCTTAATTATGATCATACAAGAATAGTAGTCGGGTGATGATGTGATAAAAGTAACTTGGTAATTTTACCAGCTCATAGTCACTGTTTTGTCTGTGGCTACACTTAAGTACCTGTAATATAGTGCGGTCCCACTTAAAAGTGCCACGAAGTGCGACGAACCGCCACGAAGCGCGACAAAGCGCCACGAAACGAAAACATACCTTTTATGCATGATTTATGATCATAAATGTATGAAAATATACTTATATATATGTTCATATATACTATTTCTACCGATATATTGCATTTTTTTTCAGTTTTTACAAATGTATTTTTTCGTTTCGTGGCGGTTCGTGGCACTTTTTAGTGGGACCCATATAGTGTAATCCTAGGCTAGAGTTCCATGATTTTATAAGATGAATTTCTTTGAATTAACTTTAAAAACTAAGTTAATAACAAACACTCCTACAAGTACAACATTGACATGATTGAGGTCAGTTCTAGAAAATGTTGTCAGGTTCTAAAAGCTGTTGCATTATTCCTGTTTATTTGACCTATTTAAACTAATGCCAGCACATTGAAATACTTAATAGCATTAGCAATATTTCAGATTTTAAGTCAATTCTATTTGTCACTGTTTGAGTAAAAAAGTATACTGTGTAAGTCTGTGTTGAAGATAAGTGTACATCATGCTGAATGTTTTTCTTTCTTTCATATTTAGCAATTAAAAGAATCCCTGAGGTACAGTTCGCAGCCTAATACTGATGAGCCGCCTCTGTTAGATGGTGAAAAGGTTCAGGAATCTGCTTGTGAGTATTTATGTATACATTATTTGTCCACATAAATACACTTGATGAGTTGCAACTTGCAAGACATCAATCAGGCCTATATAGTGCTGTATGGGAATTTCTGGTTGTATGGAGATAAACCACGCCACTCCTTGTTCTTGTCTGCAAAGAGTAAGATGTTATTTCAACATATACATAATTTGGATCCATATTAAAAGTAAAACTATCAAGCATTTGCAAACAATCGCCTTGTGTTCAGTTGCGGCTAACAGTCGCGAACATTTTGTATTGTATCCCTTGCCCACCGTATCACATTGACTGCACAAGGGGAACCAAATTGTGAAATGTTACGAATCGATAGCCTCAAATACCTTTACTGACCGCAGGGTTGGCCTTGTCTAGCCCTATCTACGATGGCCTTTAATTTTTAAGAAATTAAGTTCCAATTGTGTATATTGGCTGATTTCTTCTTAATGTTCTGCATTAATTACTCTGAAGAATTATTGTACTGCAGAATTTTTAAATGCTAATATATTGGCTTAGTGTAAAACTATTGCAAAGTTCTCTGTTTTGTAAAGAGGCAGTTACTGTATAGCTCCATGATCAATTTTAGATTTGTTCAATACCTATGATGAGTCTGATGACTGTGCAATTTATTCTTGGCTTTGCTTGGAAATATTTTTTACTGGACAAAATTTTGCATGGCTTTCAAATCATTATTTTTTTAGGGAGAGATGTTACTTACCTATGTCCCTACAGTGACATAATTAAAGGTACTCTCACAGTAACAAACTACAAATTATACTTCAAAAGTACAGATAGGGTAAGTTTGCTTTTAGAAGATTTTCTGGGTTTTACACTTTCATTGTACTAATTAGGCCATCCCTTTAAAGTGTTTGTTTGACATAGCCTACCCAGCAAAATGTAGGTGGGTAGGTAGGCTGATAATTTATTTTGTACTTATTTTTCATTTATGTATATTTCATGGTCATTCTACAGTGGAACCTCCCTAAACCGGACTCCTTCGGGACCGGTTGAAAATTCCGGTTTGTGGAGGTTTCCGGTTTGTAGATTTTTTTTTCATTTTGATGCTATTTTATACTTGTACCTAAGGTTCCGGTCATTATTTCATTGAATGATTGTACGTCTTTGAATTTTACATGGTATAACCACATGATATTTCAAGAAAATGAACACAGCTTAAACAAACATGACTGCCTTTAATTTAAAAATGTACAACCAAACTTAAAGAAATTCGTATTATTTGCTTTGAGATGCACATGAAATAAAATGTTATTTATGAAAAGAAAGACTGATACTTACTGCTTTTTGACAACATTGTATGTTTATGTTTTACACGAGATCGTTAAATAATTTGTTTATTCTTATTTACATCACGAAATTACAACGACAATATACTATAAGAACAGTAATAACAAGTTTGTCGTTCATGGAAGACATACAATAAGAACATGTATACATCAATTAATGATTCAAATCAAATAAATTTCCGGTCAAATTCATACCAGTCATGACATCGGATTTGACAATGAAATTTGTCCTATTGTTTAAAATTTCCCTTCTATTGTTTATTAAGTATTTAATGATCTACTTACGATTGTTTGTCAAATACGTACATAAATATATTATATATACAATGTAGTTCAACAGTCAAGTACTTAGCATGATGTGCATGTATATAGTACAACAGTCCAGTGATTTGCGAATAAAATATGTTGCCAATCTCACTTGTCAACAAACAAAAGAATATCAACTGATCAATCAAAGTTGATATATATTTATTTATTAAAAGTCTCATCTTTGTACAAAACATAGATATACATATAGTAAAGACTATAAAAAACATTGCACAAAGCCATTCAAATAAGAATTATAAGAGACTATACAAGCATACACCTCATACATAAAATTATACAAAATCTATACGATACATTATAACACGATATATTATAACACTATCGTGTAGCCAAACTATTAACATAAATATTTAATTTTAAACTATAATCGTGTGACTTAAAAGGAAACATTTACATAAAAATATACAAATGACTATCAGTTTTGTAAAAAAATTTTAGTAATGTAATAAAATGTAATAATAAACATTATTAATGCACGAGAACGATCGAACTCCCCACATTGCTGAACCATAATTAATGACGAGCCAAAGAAACATATAATTTTGTAAATTTTTTGTTAAAACGTTATATGGCATACCACCAACTACTTTACATTTAGCAATTAAAAGACCTAAAGCACAGCTTTAACTCTGAGCAACGGCATTTACTGTAACAATATATATTATTATATGTTGTCCATACTCATGTCTTTGTTTCTGTACTATGGGTCTTTGTTTCATGTTGAAATGCTTTATGTCTATGTTTGTAAATGTAATGTAATGTTTACATGCTTTTCTCCTGTCTCATGTATTATCGCCATCTTGTAATTACTAAATTGTAAATGGCGTTAAACTTGTAAAAGTTTATGCTAATAAATATATGTATGATTAAAAGTCAATCAGTAGTAATTGCCATCGAGATTAATCAGACCCGACGTCCGTAACAGTATGTGATTTTCACACCTGTGTAGTAAAAACGCACACCGCAAAAATCAACCGTTAATCAACATGTCAAACTGTTAAAAATACACAAAGTGTGAACGTAATGAAAGTTTATTCATGATGACACGCGCAGTCGAAAGTCGTTCCGGTTTTCGAAGGTGAAATTATATAGAAATCGAACCAAATTAAGTTGAACTTTCGTCCGGTTTCCAGAGTTCAGAGGTTCCGGTTTTCAGAGTGTTTTTATAAAATAGAAGAAGAAAATTCAGGACCGCAAAAAAATCGGTTTAGGGAGTATTCCGTTTTTTAGAGGGTCCGGTTTGGGGAGGTTCCACTGTAGTGTTAAATATTAATACACTGCTAAAATGTCCCACTCGGACCTTTAAAAACTTAGGGTTTGCCAAGCAAACAATTTTTTTATTATGGCCTAACCAATAACCATAAACAGTAAATAGTAGTACATAGCATTAGCAAATGATAGCTTATGTTATAAATATTTTGTTGCGATCCAACTATTCATAACTTGTGTAAATTGTAATTTTGGGGTATTATTTCTCAGTCACTTTTCATTATCTGTATATATGTATAATATATATAAACACTATTGCATCGTATAGTCGTATGTATGATTTAACTGACAAGGTTTTACGCATTTAAAAATACAGTAATATGTTTGTTTGTGTAAAAAAGGTTTAATTCATTCTTTTAGGCTAATTCTTACATTTAAAGTTAGGTTCCTGTTTCATATTTCAGGAAACACCGTTTGTCTTAGATGTACCATTGGGACTCATTAGTCGCGTGGAGAAAGTTGGTGGAGCTTCAAGTAGGGGAGAGAACTCATACTGTATTGATCTCACATGCAAGGTAAATACACTCTTTGTTAAGGTAAATGTATATATCAAAAAAGAATAACAGCAAGGAGTCATTTGTCTATGACATTCAGTTTTTTGCACACATAGCCTAAAAGACCAAATGAGATTTTCTTTTCACGTCTGTTTATGTCCATGTCACGGCTAGTAAACTTTTTACCTTTACATTTAATCTTCTGATATTCAATATAGTCATTAGGGTAAATAGCACTTTCTGATTGGTCGATTTGAAAAAAAAATTATTATGAAACCACTGACCTGAATAGAGCGTTCTGTAAGTATTTTTTCCAATTGGATTTTTGGTACTGATAGGAAATAAGAAAGGACTACTTTGAATGAAATATGATTGTGATAGGACATTTGAAATTTTGAGTGTTCTTTTGATGGTCCTGCATGATTTCCCTTTCTGGTATATTCAATTTGGTCCTTGGTGAAATTTCAGATGGAATGACTCAAAACACAATTTGTGTGTCAAACCATAATAGGAATTGTATCTAAGCAAATATGAAATGTCTCCAAGAATGTAAATTAGTCATTCCAATATCATCATTGCACTTTCTGTATGCATGTTCATAGAACGGGATGTATTATAGATCACCTGTGGCGTACGAGCGGGCGGTGTCCAGTAAGACAGTAAGTTGTCCGATCAATAACTTAAGAAGTGTCCAATCATCAACAAAATTTGGTCAGAATGTGTATGGGCATAATAGCTCAGGCAAGTTCGATAACCAGCCACATCCCTCAAGTCACTCGGTAGTTATCAACCTTTGATTATGGAAATTACCTAAAATTTGTCTTGTCCGATAACATTAGAAGCATTTGTCCAATCATCACCAAATTTGGTCAGAATGTGTATTGGCATAATATCTTGCTATACTTCATAAATTCATTGCATAAACAATTGTTAGAAGGTTTTCCCAGAGATATTTAGGTTGATTTTGGAAAAATCATGTCAGGTTAAAAATAAGGCCACTAGGTGGAGTCATAGGAAAATTCTTTCTAAACTGATTTTTTCCCCCACTCCAGTGACATTACCATAGAACGGGCGTATTTTGCGATAGTCAGTGCTCTTGTTAAATTTAAGTTTCACTACACATATATCAACTTAAATATATATGAACTTGTAGACCTGGTGGGTAATTATAGACTGTAGAGTTTATATCTAGAGTTTATATCACCATACATTCTTTTAGTCTAACTTGTGTTTAAACATTTCAGGACATGAGGAACTTAAGGTTTGCGCATCGTCAAGAAAATCACTCACGACGCCTTGTGTATGATAAAATACATCAGAACGCTTTCCCTCTGTCAAATAAACAGGTATTGGGTCTTGTAGTCTTTTTTTTTTCCATTCATAGTTTTTATTTTGACTTTCCTTGAAATTTATGAAATTGGTATTATGGTAGTGCACCTAGTTTTGGGTAATTTATCTTATATTATTATGCGAGTGTTTGCAAGATTAGGCTGTATGTTAAGAATAAATATATCAGTGTTTCAGCATATTAAATGATGCATTTTCCAGTATTTGTAATGGTTACATTCAGATTATGCTTGTATTTTCAGCAACTTTTTGCATTTGAATTCAAAGAAGATTATGGAGTAAATGGCTGGGCAGTGTACAGTCATGAAGCAGAATTGAAAAGACAGGTATGTTTCTTATTAAGTTAGTTAGGATGTGTTTTATATGCAGAACGTAGGAAATCTTGTTAGTACCATTCTGATCTGCTAAATACAGGGTGAATATAATATTGTTCTTAAAATTGCGTCATAGTCTTTCTGATCTGTTATTTCCAAAAAAATCTGAAATAAAAACAACAGCAGTTACCTTATAGTCTTAAATTTTCTGTTTGAACAATAATATGTAGAAACCATAAAAAGGTGGAAGATGTGTAAAGACTGCGTATTAAAAAAACGATATGTTGAACACAACTTCGATTGGCTAGAGCTATGCATTACTCAAACTAAGTATGTCAGCCAGCAAGAGTGCACTATAGTCCCATTTTATTACTTGAGAATGGTTGTAAACAAATTGTTTGGTGGTCAGCCAATGAAAAACTGTTTTGAAAAATGTTGACCAATAGACATAGGATACACAATAACAGTATTCTCTACTAATATTTTCAATTGACAGTTGTTGATATATATTTGATATCATAAAACATCTTTTAAAAACAGCAGCATAATATATCTAACTGACCTGTTTGTTAGCCTACTGTTTGTGTCACAACAACAGACTGATGCATGTTTTCTGTTTGTAGGGTGTGCCCAATGATAACTGGAGAATCAGCAAACTCAATGAAAAATTTGATGTCATTGATACCTATCCTAGTGTGGTAAGTGTTTCTGTTGTATAATTCTGTTTTGAATGTTTCTGTTAGTGATTGCCCTCTTTTTTCAGCCAGTGATGTGGCTCAAATTTCTAAAATATTCTAGTTTCTTATTATTGGTGAAGATAAATTGTCAATTTGTGTAGATGTTTCACCATCATAATGTAAGTTGATATGCACACAGGGCGGTACCAATTGACTGAAAATATGGCAAACAATATGCTGTGATCCACTACATTAGGTTGCTTTTTCCTGTAGAAGGTAAATAATTTTATTTCAAGGCACATATGATCAACAAGTAACAAGAGCAACTCCGGTCTTGTGTGACGAACAAGGTATCCACTAACAAGTACTTACCTGGACTTATTTATCTCCTGATACTACCATATATATACTGAGTACCTAGCATTCTAGCTACCAGTACCATTTTTCACATATTTGGTATGACTCAACCAAGGATCGAACCCACGACCTCCCAAACTCAAAACAGACACTCTACCAATTTAGCGATTGAGTCACCTTTGCCATCTTTTTCAGATTGCTGTCAACATGACTGGAAGGCAATAAATGATGATTGTTTTTATGAAAAGTTTGCAATTTGATTTCAGTTTGCTGTTCCATTTCAAGCAGCAGATGATTTTCTGAAACAGGTTACAGTCTTCAGATCGAGGGGTAGATTACCAGTAAGTCAAACTGGAAGTAATTTAGTATTGACATTAGTTCAAAGGAGTTTTCTCTATTTATTTTCCTTGTGATATCTAGTGATAATCATGCAAACTAAATATGCATTATAATTTATACTTAGGCCATCCTTAAACATTGTTAGTTTTGTATAACCCTACCTAACCATGAATATGGCCCCTACTCAGAGATCTTTTGAGGGGTTTGAATGGGAATTTTTTTAGCAGCTTATTAAAAGTTAATATTAGTATGACCATAAAAATAATGATGAAAAATTAATTACCTACCTACATGTATCTATCTATATTTGGCTGGGTAGAGTTATGCCAAAAAATTCTCAGCGCAGCCGTACTAACATGGTTTGGCTATTTGCATATCAGTGTTGTGTAAACCAATCAAATCTTACGTAATCGCCAAGGCAATTTCTCTTCAACCGAACAACGTTTTTAACCTTGACGCAGATTGGTTAACCTTTTGATAAAGGGTACGTTACCTTACCGAAATCCACTGAGTTTCGGTGAATTTACTGAAACCCATTTTGGATCTGGAGTGAACAGCAATCGTAACATCTCGACATTTTTTTATGTTGCACAACAAATATTAACCTTCAAATTGCGCCGACCATCTTTTTTCAAGACATTTCTTGTGTAAGAATGGCCTTACCCAAAACTTCATAATGGGTTGTCAGTTTGCCTTTGTTCTTAAGGCTGTACTTTTTCTGTGGGAGAGTGTATAGGAGATTTATATTAATCATTGAATCTGTTTTCTTTTATTGATGACATTCTTTTACCCTTAATAGTTTTGATAATATTTGTGAAAAACTCATTTGTAGGGGTACAATTTATTAATATCCACGTAGCCTGCCATGTAAAGTCAGGGATTTTTGTCACAGAATGACATAATTAGTACATTAACTACAGTAAAATCTCGGTGATAAGACCAACATTGGGACCCTTGAAAACTGGTCTTAATATTCAGGTGGTCTTTAAGTGAGATTTTACTGTATTATTTTTACTGTGTGCGACTGAAAATGTGTTAAACTATCTACCCGTCTATTCACTAAAACAGGTTTTGTCCTGGATTCATCCAAAAAGTCAGGCGACAATTACCCGATCCAGTCAACCTTTGATAGGAGTGGCAGGGAAGAGAAATAAGGATGACGAGGCATTTGTTCAGATGATAATGGACGCGAATGCTCACTCAAATAAACTGTATATAATGGACGCAAGACCAAGTATGAACGCTGTAGCAAACAAGGTATGTTATATAGTGGAGATAGAACGGGTACATGTATTCATATGTTATGGAATTGATCACACATGTTTTCAGAAAGGCTCAATTTAGCTTGTCTGTTCTGGAACAATGTGGAGTTATTGTCGTAACTGGATTGCAAATTTGCGTCCGAGTCCATGTTTTGTTACATTTTAAGGTTAGCTCTTTTTCTGAGAAAGTTACGTCCCATTGCCCTCAAGGTCAGTAATATCAGTATTGATGAGTATGAATATATTTTATTTACATAATGAATTGTTAGGGCATGTTTGATTGGCTTAATGATTGACATTTTTTGAATATATGTACAGCAACTGTCACTGGAAGGCAATTGAGATGTCATGTCATTTTGTAATATCACTTGTGAATTATTAAAACATGATATGTAAAAAATAAATGTCTGCAGCTGTTTTATCTCCACAAAATTTTGATACAGATTATCACTATGTATTATGAAAGAAATAATGTCAAGCATCTGACTTGGTACCATTTTTCTAAGTCAGTTCCCTGTGCATGACTTGTGTTAGGCATTTTAATTTGACTGACAATAAAACATCTGAAGGCATTTGTCCTCTTCTGTCAAGGTTGTCAGTTATTTTAGAAAGAATATGTTAGTGCTGCTTCTATTCCCAAGAAGAAAGTGTGGATATATTTCAAGGTGTTTTTTTCTTTACCAAACCTAAGTTACAATAATTTTGTGTGAATTGATCGATTTTGTTTTTGGAGTATATATGATAGAAGTATCTGACAGAAGCCATCACCTAGCAACAAACTTACATTATTTACCAGTTTGCATCTTTTGAATAAACACTGGTTTGGTCTGTTGAATGTCCAGAAAAGTTTAAAATGTTAAAAACCAATTTGATCCAGTTTTGTCATATAGTATTGTATATGTATTCAGGCTAGAGGTGGAGGGTTCGAGAGCGAGGATGCTTACCAAGGTGCTGAAGTTGTCTTCCTTGATATACACAACATACATGTGATGAGAGAAAGGTAGGTACAAGAGTTGCTCATTTAAAATTGAAAGTACAATGTATTATGTTAAACATGTGATTTGTCTGCAGTTTGACACTCGATTACAACAGTAAGTTTCA
This sequence comes from Mactromeris polynyma, assembly GCA_032209605.1. NCBI lineage: Eukaryota > Metazoa > Mollusca > Bivalvia > Venerida > Mactridae > Mactromeris > Mactromeris polynyma. The sequence continues at coordinate 8,987,439 of JASFXZ010000006.1, read as the reverse complement.
AGATTAGAATGAAATTACTGCTTATTATTATGCTGTTCTAGGCTGACTTGTTATTATATGCAGTTGTGGGAACACGATGTATAGTGTTGCATAATGTATAAGTTATTTGTGTGTTATTTTTTATGTATGCTGTATTCTCCAATCAAGTCTTGCAAAATGTAGATACTGTTTTCATAACAGTATACTAAATTGATAACTTCACTAATTCTTTTAAATATGTTGATTAAACGTTACATGCCATCTCATCATCTTGCTATGTCATTACTTTGCTGATAATTTATCCATCTATTTATGATTATGAGCTTTGACTTTTGCAGTTTTGTTTCTAGCATATTTTTTTTGAACTTGTACATACTTCATAAAAGATATGTAAATATTTGTTCTCCCAACTATTTTCCAGCTTGAGAAAGTTGAGAGATGTTGTGTTTCCTGCTATTGATGATGCTAAATGGCTAAGTAATATAGAATCTACACATTGGCTTGACCATATAAAGGTATTTACTGTGACTGAAGCTGTGAAAGTATTGTACGAATTATGTAAAAAACGGAAAGATAATATTGGTTAATGCTGCTGACTGAAATTGGCATATATATGTGAAGGTTCGCACAGATCTTGAAAAGTCCTTTAATTTGATACTCACTCTCTTGAAAACTACTTGAATATGTAACTGCCAAAAACTTCTTGAAAAGCACTTGAATTTTAAAAAAAATGAACAAATTTTGGTAAATTGTCCTTGAATTCTTCTGCTGTGAGTAGAAAAACTACAAAAAATAAATAACATACCAACATTGATGAAAAATGCAAGAAAATGACGAGAGCTATTTTCAACAGGGCCTACTGCTGAGTAGGGGATAGTATGGTAATACAGTACGGTAGTAGTCCAAAGGTTTTATGCCGTCTTAAATAGTAATTTAATCCGTGCTGCAGTGATAGTCATCTCAGGGAGGATAAACTTGAAAAATACACTTGATCCCTTGTTCTCTATACCTTGCAAATGGGAAAAAAGTACCTGAAAAGTCCTTGAAAAGTACTTGGATTCTTTTTGGGAAGTTCTGTATGAACCATGTATGTGATTGGACATGATTTCATATTCTAAGTATTTGTTTTTAACCAATTATTAGTCATTACTATGAGTTACTTTTTTTCTTTCATATGGTCTGTAACTAGGTCAAACTCTGTCTGTCTAATAATGCATACGTGTGCCAGTTATTTTGCTCACATTCTTTTTACTAATTTTGTTCATGTTTAGCAAATTCTTGCTGGAGCCGTCAAAGTTGCAGATAAAGTGGAGAACAATAAGACGTCCGTGTTAGTCCACTGTAGTGATGGCTGGGACCGTACCGCACAGTTAACTGCCCTGGCCATGATTATGTTAGATCCATACTATAGAACAATCAAAGGGTTTGAAGTTCTTGTGGAGAAAGAATGGCTGGCATTTGGACATAAATTTGCACAGGTTTGTCTGATAGGTTAAACTTATTTATTTTATGATTGTGAAACAAGATCAAAACAGGAAAATGGACTTGAAAATTGTTTTCTTATTTGTGAGGTGGTCTTATTATTTAGTTGGTCTTTAAGTGAGGTTTTACTGTAATAGGAAGTTCCCGGTTTGACCTTGCTCACGACCTTCGCATCTCAGAAATCAGGGACTCTACCCCTATGCCTCCCATTACTAACTTTACGCTGGTTATACTGGCTGTTTTATCACATTAATGTTTTTAGGATGCATCTAACAATTAACTTGTTTGTTTTGCTATTAATTAGAAACATATGTGAGAAGCCTACACACTCCTCTCTGTGCTTATCTCCCCTTGTTCAATTCCAAACACATTATTCAGTATTTTTGTACTCATTTTCAGACATGTTTATCTTTATCCCACCCATTTAAGTATCAATTATGTATGTAGCAGCTTGATTAAGTTTGCCTGGTTTACCGCAGTGAGTTGATAATTGATTATATTAGTTAATTGACTATTCAACGTTCAAAACATCACATAATTCATTTTAAGCATCCATTAATAGAGAATAACCTGTGTATAAAGTTCAGACGCTGCTTTGAAATAATGAATCAAAGGGGAAATGGAAACTAATCTAATCTATCTATATACAGTAAAACCTCAATAATAAGACCACCATTGGAACCCTTGAAAACTGGTCTTAATATTGAGGTGGTCTTAATATTGAGGTCCAATAAAGAGTAAAACGGTGAAAAAGGACTTGAAAATTGTGTTATTAATTTTGAGGTGGTCTTATTATTGAGGTGGTCTCTAAGAGAGGTTTTACTGTATAAAGCACATAAAGTTGTTCTGTTTTCAAGATATTTATTCATAAATTTTGACCTTTGTGGATTTACTATGAATAGGTTTACTTACTTTTATTGTCTTTAAAAACTAATTGCTTGTCATCTTAATCAAACAAACTTCATCATTATGTAATTGTGTATTGTAGAGAGTTGGTCACGGTGAAGACAAACATTCAGATGCTGATAGATCACCGGTATTTCTACAATTTATAGACTGTGTATGGCAAATTACTAAACAGGTAACTGTAAATTACAAATCACATTGCATTAAGATTATTCTGTTGTAACTATGTGGCGACTGTGTTGAGCTAATTAGGTGAAGACAGTAACTTCAGTAACTAATCAGTTTTAATACAATATCTGAGATGTGGGTATGGTTGGACCTTGGGTAAGCACTGAGGCCCTACCAAAATGTTATGATTGAAATGGCAAAGTTTCAAATGTAATTTCTTCATGTTATCAGTTGTATGCATTATATGTGATGACAGCAAGGCTTGTCTTTCTGTATGTAAATAATGATACAGCTTATTAGGCTTTGTCCCATGTTCTATAGTATATGATATATAAATAATCATTGTATACAGTATATATTTGAGTGATGTAATAAGAAAAGGAGCAAACACATTTGAAAACTTCTTTTGTTACCCTAGAAAACTTCTGTTGTTACCCTAGAAAACTTCTGTTGTTACCCTAGAAAACTTCTGTTGTTACCCTAGAAAACTTCTGTTGATACCCTAAAGATTTGTTGATTGGAAACACTTATGTTCATGGTGCCTGTCTGATTGAAGCATGGGTGATTGAATGATGTGAGAAGTATAAGAAAGACTATGTATTAAACTCAGTGGGTTGCTGGAAGTTCTATCGATGATCGTTTCTTATTTCAGTTTCCCAATGCATTTGAGTTCAATGAACACTTTTTGATCACAATTTTGGACCATCTATACAGCTGCTTGTTTGGTACATTCTTATGTAACACAGAGCTACATAGATTGAAAGAATTGGTAAGTATTTATATCTTATTCTTTGGAATCCCAGCTCAGTCGGTAAAGGAACAAGGCTGCAAGTTAAGAGGATAAAACACTGGTTGAGGTGCATGTTCTCCATGGTGATGTAACAGAAAATAATACATCCAAAGCAGTTTCTTCCACCTTCAATCATGTGAAGAAGTTGTCAGTCGCATTCGGATGAAGAAAATGTTACTGGTTGATAACCCAAGTATGATGGTTAAGACTGCCATACATTTAAATACTGCGGAAAAAAGGCATGAACGTATCTCTTTGAAATTTCGTCACTGATTTAGTTACCTAGCCTTACATTTGATTATATACTCTGGGGCTGTAGAATATTAGTTTTATCAAATGCTTTATATACTTGTAATAATCAGCAAGTATCTCTTGAAAGTTCTTCATAGGAACTTGTATTGTAATGGTGTAAGGAGATTAAATGACCAACGTGAATAGGGGGCAGATCTATTTATTAGAACATATCATTTATGGTCATGCTGATGTATCTAACAAAATAAAAATTCACTGCATTGTATAAATAAGTTGATACAAATTTGCTACATTTGAATATTTATCTGGAGTTTCTATACATTGACAGTAAGTCTGGTACACCCTCTGTCCACTTTCTAAAAAAAAAAGGTCTTGGTGGCATAGTAAAATTTATTTGATAAACCTTACTGTTTGTGTGATAAATTTATAAAATACTTCAGAAAAAGTGAGCAATCAATGTAGAGAGATAGAACACTCCTCCCACAGCAAATGTAGCCCAGTCCTGTCTCCTCGGTGATAGCTCGGTATTATCGCACTATTTGACATTGCAATATTCTCTTGCAATACGAAAGGTTTACTAGTTTTTCTATGGTGATTTTATTTCAGAAAGTCAAGGAGACTACGGTGTCTCTGTGGTCATTTGTGAATTGTCAGATTGATGAATTTATGAATCCTTTATATGCTGAATATCTTCACAAACATGTACTGTTTCCCGTTGCAACATTACGACGTATTGAAATCTGGACTGGTTACTACTGTAGATGGAATCCAAGAATGAGACCGCAGGTACGTAAAAATCTCATTTACTCATTTGATTAATGAGATCTAGGTACAATCTCACTGTAAAACTAGTCCCCTTCACATAACTGACAATGCAAGTATTTTTTTTTTTCTGACATGAAATTTAGTTACATTGTTTTCATTTATTAAAGACACATGCGATTCACTCAAGACTCCTTTCAAGTTTCATAAAGTCTGGGTGTTTTTTTCTTACACTGACACTTGACTATGTACATTAAATGTGGTGAACAAATCTATTTGAAGACTACACATGTTAGGCAATGAGGGTATAGTTTGATTTCTAGGTCAGGAAAGTTATTGTTCTTTTATATCTAACTCACAGTATTTATCAGTTGTGTATCACTGTACTGCATACAAGAGTGTATTTTCCTTCAAAAGAAACTCAGTAATTACCTAATCAATACATAAGTCTCTAAACTGAATTTAGTTTTGACCCTTAGGATTTCAGCTCAGGGCTACTCCAGGAAAATCTCCCTTGGCGGGTAGGAATGACAACATTAAACAGTAAAAATTGCCTTGGTTGGGGGGTCAAAAACCTAATTAAAATTCTGTTGGTGGTCCCCGTATTTTCAATTGTAGTTCCTACCGCCCAGGGAAATTTCCAAAAAAAGGACTAATTTAAGGGTTTGGTTAAACCCCATATTTTGTTTATGTGCACTTATGTGTTGCACCGTGCTATGTGAATTGATTGAGTCAGATTTAAAAGAACAATAATATACTGAACAAAGGGATCAAACAATATGTAACAAGAGGGCATTGAACTGGCGCTCATTATTCAAAGTGCATTTTAGCTGTGTGGGTGTGTGATAAGTATACATCAAGGACTGCATGCAAAACTGCTGTAAGTGCATATAAGTGAAGAAGAAGATAGGACAGTTTGCCATGCTGTCCTCAACATGTATTGAAGTCACTCTTTACATTTCACCAATTATCTCTTGATATATTTGCCATATAGATATTTTCGGATTATGATAAAACATTTTTTTTGCCATTTGATTATGATGTTTTTTTTTCACTGTCATTGTTTATCTGCTTTTAGGAAGCAATCCATTTAAGAAATAGGGAATTGTTAGTGTTACGGGCACAGCTACAGCAGAAAGTGGAAGAATTACAGAAAGAGTTAGAAATGAAAAATACGAGAGGACATTTACACTCTTCTCCTCCGAGAGTCTCATCTCCTGTCAATGTGTGATACAATTTGTACCTCATTTTATAACCCATGAAGAGTTGATATTTAACTCAGTCTCATGTACAATACATGGAATCCTTTCTAATTCTTGAAGAAGTGTTGCGCAGTTTTGTCTCAAATTGTAAAAAAGTAAGCAGAAAAAGTAGATGTAAAAGCTGACAGTTTTTAGTGAAGTACTGTAATCTATATGGCGATTTTTGCCTTGTTTGAACCATATCGTGGCTGCATTGAATGGCTTTGGAAACAAGTACATGTACCAGGTAAACAGAATTGAAAGTATACATGAAACTTCAGAAATTTTATCTTCGGAGCTTCTTTGTATCATATTTTGCACATTTATATGGTGCATATATTAATGTTTTGCGGACATATAGATATTCTTGTCATTGTTACAAATATTCAGATTTTTGTGGCATGTGCTTATCAATATACAGAAAATAGTGATTATCCTCAGTATTCACATTACTATGGTCATCTCCAAGTTTTAGATACTTTAAATATGTTTTGTTAATGATGTTTGGTTAATGATATACATTTCCCATTTTCGTATTCAGTTACTGATACTAGCGTCTATATTTCTATCTTGCAGCTTCATTGTTTTTCTTTGTAAAATAGTGTATGTTATTGAATTATAGGCATCCAAAGTACAGTGGTCAAAAACTATGTAGAGCATTTTTTTTAAATATTTTTAGTTCCACACAACTTAAATAGAGCATTCAACCAAAATTGCCATTTGAAACATCTTTTTTGTACATACTATTGCAATGCTGTTAAAGTGATCTAAAATTGAAGAATATAAGGGTCATTCCACAAATGTATAGATTAGTCTTTTAAACTGCTTTTACAGTGTCATGTTAACATAAAATCACATAGAGGTATTGGTACATCTTGAACAATTCGATACATGATGTCATTTAACCAAATTCATCATTAATTACAGAACAATGGGTGTTAATAGGAAGACCCATGGACTAGGGCACAGAGCTCTTTGAATTTCGCTACAGATTTGGGAATAACTTGTTTATAAAAAACTGCAAAAATCTGTAAGTTGATATGACATCAATGAATCTATGTACAGTTGATAGTGCATGAACTTTAGGAATGACCGTCATGTCATTTATAACATAATTATTATGAAATTCATTTAGCAGGATAAGGTGATGGTTTTAGTTTTGATTTCTTGGGTATGTAAGATCAAAACAGTAAAAAAAATGTTCTAGGTATATGAATTTGGTTATTTGCTGGTACCAGTTTCTATGGAGACAAAAATGTCGAAATGGTTAACCAATCAGAATTTGGTCAAAATTATTATGCAGCTGATGTTATTGTAACTTAAACAAAATTGAGGAAGATAAATGATGGATGTGTGACTAGACATAAATCCCAATTATATTGTCACCAATTTATTATATGTCCTTGTATGTCAACCTTTTCTATTTTAGAACATGTGCAATATATGTTGAAATGGTTTGTGTAAAATATACACTTGTAGTTCATTAATTTAATTACATTGTTTTTATCATTAATCATAGAATATTTAATAAATATGTACAAATATATGTATGACCTTTGTTCTTTACCCATTTATATGTTTCATTAATCGAAAGGTTTGAAACATCACTTAATGTAATAAATGATGTAATAACACTAATGCATTTTTTTCAATAATTCACAATGGAAGTAACAAATGGTCAGTTGCCTCACCTTGGTGGCTACTTCTATTATGGGCGATAGGTCAATTTTAATTGATGAAATATTTATTTGTAATTTACAATATAAATAAGATATCACATTTGTGTTCATAAATGATTGAATTCATGAAACATGTTTTTAGAAAATGGTATAAAAGTGCTAGTTTATCTTGTTTTCAGAAAACTGGTTAAGTAAATACTACAACAAGAAGTATTCTTACAAACTCACTTCATATTGCATATATCCTTAGGATTACGAACAATTGATAATTTAAAGGTAGCTATTAGATTTCAGATGGTATTTTTAACAAGATGGCCCTAGATCGCTCTCCTGAGTCACCTAGAGTAAGTTAGAAAACAAGTGACCCCCAGGCAGGGTCAAGTTTGACGCCAAGAGCATGACTTGAGCAATCTTGGTTGAGGACCACTGAATAAAAAACTTCCTCTTGTTGCCATGAAAGTTCTGCATGGAACTGAATTTTGTTAACAACTTTGGTAGAGTACCACCCAAGGAACATCCTGGCCAAGTTTCAACAATTTTCTTGACATGGTTTCAGTGGAGATGTCATTTAAATAAGTGTTGACAGACAGACGGACGGTCAGTGTTCACAATAGCTCACCCTGAGCTGTTGTACAGGTGAGCAAACAACAGACAGCCCCTTAATAAGTTTGAACATATATTTAGAGCTGTTCAGTCATATTTTCCAGTAGAAAGGTCTGTCAAACATTTATAAATACATAGTTCCCACATCTACATTATTTACCTCCCTTGTTCTAAACTGTTGGCCATTTAGATGGGCAAAACTGATAATCGCTTATAGTAATTTCCAAATATGTGATAATTGAGAAAATACTAAGAGAGTTTGCATGTGACAACCACTTTTTCTTCAACTTACTGAGCCAAATGCCCACATGAGCATAATGAATAAGTTATTTTTATATATCAGATTAGTTTATCATCGTTTTCACTATGTTCCCCGTAAACTTTAAGGAAATTTGCCTATCAAAATGGCCGACAATTCAGAACTAGGGAGGTAAATATTGTAGATGTGAGAAATATATATTGCTACAACATTATCATAGTAATGTTCAACCGAATGTTTTCATTAGGGTAGCTTCCTCGAACTGATTATCTCTAAGTTCCATCATATACCTTTCATAAATTTGTAACACCGTTTTCTGAAATAATTATCAAATTCTAGTTCACAGATGTTAAGTAATAGACACAAGACTGATTCCATTTTCTGTAAAAGTTATATACAATGTACTCTTAAGAATGAAATTTGATCTGCTCGTTTCACCAAGTACATTTCAAGTTAATATTTCATTTATTAAAAAAGTACACTATTTGCCATGATAAATGATCCAAAGATCAAGATATATGTAAATTAATATTAAGCAGCTATATTACTGCAACTTGCAAAATGATTTTAAAGTACTTGATGTATTACTAAATCATTTTCCTGGCATAACTGCACCACTTATATAATTGTTTCAGTTCTTACAAATAGAAGATATTTGGATATCGTTAAAATGCCTGTGTAATTATATTGCTTGGCGATTATTTTATTGATTCTTCTTCAATTTTAACATGGTATTTTGCACACTCCACTTTCTAGGGATTGCCAGGCATCAGTTTTAATAAGTCTCTATTTTGGTTTTTAGACAGAACTTACATGAGGAAATCTGATATGTCTGGTATTAGAGGATATAAACTTAATCAGTGTTACTTAAGGTGATAGCCTTGCCATGTGTTTTGACAAGTTTATCAATATACACATTTATGGATTAACTCTATACACTGTATAGTAAATTTAACATGTAGAATGAATTTTGATCATGTTTTATGTTTCGGTAAATGCACACAAAATTCTGTTAAGTATTTTTTAATATCAAATGTATTTTTGGAAAAGAGAGAAAGTATACAAGCTTATGCTATCGTTACTAGATTTTCCGTACTCGCCCCTTGTTTCTGTTGTTATTTTGGAATAAAAACTTAATGTTCTTTTCAAAATCTCGACAGCATGAGGTAGATTTGATTATTATCTTTGTATACATGTGTTTCTTTTGCAAAATTAATGCTTGTGCAATCAGCCCGATTTAACAGACAACATGTACAATTTGACAGTACCAAAAGTTAAAAAAAACTTCATTATTTTTCAACATTTTTACAAAATGATAGCATTATTAGTTGGAGGACAGTATAACGATAAAACAGTGTACATTTCACCTTGCTATATCTATTTTCAAAAATATTGCTAAAAAGCAAATATGGCTATTTTCTAGAGTATATTATCGCCTTAAACAACACCCAATAAATACCAGTATCACTTGTCTGAAACTTGGTGTTTTCAGTTTTCACAAGGCAAACTTCAATAGTATGGTATTTCAACACGGCACCCACTAAGTGTGTCTACATGCTGACAGATATATACATAATATTATTAAACCGACAAACAGTTGGCAAACTACAAACCACAATTGGCATACATTTAAGAGTATCTATAGAAGAGTTTGACAAACTGGAGTGCATATGTACTTCCATTTCCATCAGTAACTTAAAGCCAGCGCTTGTGCATGAAAATAACTATACTATTGAACCATTCAACGATCTTTCACACAAATTACGTAAAAAGAAACAGTTGCCTAAAGCGTTGACCTCTTGGATCCTAATGGTCAGATTTGTCACATGTTCAAATAGTTGACCAGTATACCAATACACAAAGCTGACCATCGGATAATTTTCACACAATACACAGCGATTAATTTGAATAAAGGTCCGTACTTAATGAAGTAAATCATGGTTCATACAGAGTACATTTCCTCCATTTTCAAGGACTAGATTTTTTTATTTCTGTATCGAAGGGATCCAGTGTATTTTCCCCCTGAGATGTCGTCACCATCACTGCAGCACAAAGAAAATTAAACAGCTTGAGAATTACTTACAAAGGGCATAAAACCCATCCTGTACCGCACCGCACTGTATTACCATACTACATGTATCGTCCACTTGACATTATGCCCTGTCAAAGAAAGCTCTGTCATGGTTTTGCCTTTTTTCTTCATTGTTAGTATGTTAGTTATTTTTTGTTCCTTTTTATATTCGCAGAAGAATTCAAGGGCTATTTACCAAAATGTATTCATTTTTTTCAAAATTCAAGAACTTTTCAAGGAGTTTTTGGCTGTTACAAATTCAAGTACTTTTCAAGGAGTAGGCATCAAATTCAAGGACTTTTCAAGACCTGTGCGAACCTTGCAAATTGTAAAATTATGCAATCTGTAACATAATACTTTGTGCATAATGCATTATTTCACTAACTTTTTACAACATGGCTGATCAACTAGACAAACTTGCAACTAATTCGACACAAAAACGAACAAGAAATTCAAGTGAGAACAAAAAGGAAAAGGTTGCTAGTTTATATAAATTTCATGGATATTATCATAAAATTTAGTTATTCACGAGTATTTAATTTGAAAAACATATGTACGCAACACATTTCACCAAACGTGTGACCAACTGACACAATTTCTCACAAGACAGTAACAGGTAACATAATTTGTCCTTGGAATTTTTTAAGGCAATGAATGGTGTTTACGCAACAAGGAGCATCATTCATGGAGAAACCTCATACATATAACTCATGTTTTTTTACACAACCGTTAATTCTCAACAAAAAAATCTCGAAAAAGCTCCAAGCAAATCAATCTCAAATTAACATTAACCAAATTTTCTGCAAGACGAGATAATTGAATGTTCAAGTACAGTGCTTGCAATGAAAATATTCTGCAAAGTTTAACACGAATCTTCTCTTGGTATATAAAGACCTACAGTAATTATATCAATGATTGCTGGATTCATTTGTAACATACTTGTAAACATACAGAATCTATACCTAAGCTACTGGTATTACTTGTCAAGTACGTTTTATTTGATAACATAAATATTACCAAAATTATTAACTTTTTCAATATACTTAATATTCTAACATATCCAGAATAAATGCTATGTCTCTGTATCAGTCCACACTTCAGCTAAAACCACTTGAATAGATAATTTTCATAATTTTATTATGCAGCTTCAATGATTGGAAAATTGCAAATGGTATCAGTTGATCATTTACCGTGTAATGGGGTTTTAAGTCACTTCACAGCTGGAGTCCTGTAGCGACTATTGCAGCTATATAAGTGGAGGAAGACTGTAGCTGGAGTCCTGTAGCGACTATTACAGCTATATAAGTGAAGGAAGACTGTAGCTGGAGTCCTGTAGCGACTATTACAGCTATATAAGTGGAGGAAGACTGTAGCTGGAGTCCTGTAGCGACTATTACAGCTATATAAGTGGAGGAAGACTGTAGCTGGATACCTGTAGCGACTATTACAGCTATATAAGTGGAGGAAGACTGTAGCTGGAGTCCTGTAGCGACTATTACAGCTATATAAGTGGAGGAAGACTGTAGCTGGAGTCCTGTAGCGACTATTACAGCTATATAAGTGGATGAAGACTGTAGCTAGAGTCCTGTAGCGACTATTACAGCTATATAAGTGGAGGAAGACTGTAGCTGGAGTCCTGTAGCGACTATTACAGCTATATAAGTGGAGGAAGACTGTAGCTGGAGTCATGTAGCGACTATTACAGCTATATAAGTGAAGGAAGACTGTAGCTGGAGTCCTGTAGCGACTATTACAGCTATATAAGTGGATGAAGACTGTAGCTGGAGTCCTGTAGCGACTATTACAGCTATATAAGTGAAGGAAGACTGTAGCTGGATACCTGTAGCGACTATTACAGCTATATAAGTGGAGGAAGACTGTAGCTAGAGTCCTGTAGCGACTATTACAGCTATATAAGTGAAGGAAGACTGTAGCTGGAGTCCTGTAGCGACTATTACAGCTATATAAGTGGAGGAAGACTGTAGCTGGAGTCCTGTAGCGACTATTACAGCTATATAAGTGGATGAAGACTGTAGCTGGAGTCCTGTAGCGACTATTACAGCTATATAAGTGGAGGAAGACTGTAGCTGGAGTCCTGTAGCGACTATTACAGCTATATCAGTGAAGGAAGACTGTAGCTGGAGTCCTGTAGCGACTATTACAGCTATATAAGTGGAGGAAGACTGTAGCTGGAGTCCTGTAGCGACTATTACAGCTATATAAGTGGAGGAAGACTGTAGCTGGAGTCCTGTAGCGACTATTACAGCTATATAAGTGGAGGAAGACTGTAGCTGGAGTCCTGTAGCGACTATTACAGCTATATAAGTGGATGAAGACTGTAGCTGGAGTCCTGTAGCGACTATTGCAGCTATATAAGTGGAGGAAGACTGTAGCTGGAGTCCTGTAGCGACTATTACAGCTATATAAGTGGATGAAGACTGTAGCTGGAGTCCTGTAGCGACTATTACAGCTATATAAGTGAAGGAAGACTGTAGCTGGAGTCCTGTAGCGACTATTACAGCTATATAAGTGGAGGAAGACTGTAGCTGGAGTCCTGTAGCGACTATTACAGCTATATAAGTGGAGGAAGACTGTAGCTGGAGTCCTGTAGCGACTATTGCAGCTATATAAGTGGAGGAAGACTGTAGCTGGATACCTGTAGCGACTATTACAGCTATATAAGTGGAGGAAGACTGTAGCTGGAGTCCTGTAGCGACTATTACAGCTATATAAGTGGAGGAAGACTGTAGCTGGATACCTGTAGCGACTATTACAGCTATATAAGTGGATGAAGACTGTAGCTGGAGTCCTGTAGCGACTATTACAGCTATATAAGTGGAGGAAGACTGTAGCTGGATACCTGGGTAGAAACATTGAGCTTCCCCGAGCCTGCTGGATGACTTCCTATCAAATTCTATACCCTGACTGGTATTCGAACCCGTAGCAGTGAGGGGTAAGTGGTTTGAATTTAGCAACCATAAACACTCGCCTATCATGGATACCCACTGATCATTTACTGACTATATGCTGTTGTTTCAATGATTTATACTACAGTTCTACCTCTCCAGAGAGACCATCACTTGAGCATCAACCTCCCTTCAACAACATTTTCTATTTTAAGACAGCATAAATGTGGCAGTCTCTGAGACTTTTGGCCCAAATGCACTGACCCTTGTTTCTGAAAAAAACTCGATAAAGATGATGTCATATTTTCACATTATGATGTCATGTTTTTCGCATTAATTGCAACAGCTAATTAAAAAATTTCAGTTAAAGATTTATCATTCATCAGCGAGCAGAAGCAAAGCAATTATCAGTAAACATTGAGATGGCCCTTTTTTTCTAAAGGAAAAGAATAATAAACATGTATATGTAAAACAGTATTGTATCTGAAAACATATTTGCTGCATTAAATTTGTGAAAATCTAAAATTTTGTAGTCTTCAACCATTTTTGAAGTGAAAAATTGTTGTTTTGCCAATAAATTTTTTGTTTTATTGTGACCTACAAGTATCCCTGCATTCAGAAATGTTAAAAATTAAATTTCGCCAAGATATGCCATTTGGGCCAAAAATCTCTGAGAGTGACACAAATATAGTCCTATTTAACCTCTCCAGAGCATTATCCTCTCAACAACAACCAAAATTTATATTCCCAAACGAGTGCTGCTCTGATGATGTTTAACCGAGTCTGGAATATATCCAAGTATGATGAGCTTATCAAACGTTTTGGAAAGAATATCCCCAAATATTGAAACATACCGGTTATAACCAAGTAATATAACTCAAACTACGAAATTTTACGGGATTTCCCAGACGCAGAAATCTCAAGTCCCCGACTCTCTTTTCTTTCTAGGGACTCCCATTTTCAACTTACTTTTGTCAAGTATAAAATGCATATCTGGGACCCTACAAATTAACTAAGGACCCCCCAATTTATCAAGCACGAGGGTCCAGGGACCCCTAGCTGAAAAATCCTAGGAAAATCCCTAGTGAAATATTAAGTGAAAATTTACGATGAGGTGAATGAAGTTATTTCCTAGATTGGTAAAAGAGGACGGGGAAAACAAAGACGACAACGCAACTTTCGTTCAAGATTTTAATGTAAATGAATGACATATGATACAAGTGAACTCTTATTTTGAAATAAAAACAATACCACATCATAAGACAGACTCATTCACACAAGACGAGTAAGGGTGCTGTATTATTCACAGTTCATATCGAGGGTTCAGTGCAAGACTAGCCTAAATCCTATATAAATACATAGGAGTTACGATAGTCTTACGCTGAACCCTCGAATTATGATGTCACTCATCTTTTCAAAATGTCGGACATACACACATGAAATGCACATGTAGCACTATAATCACGATAAATGATGGATCAAGTTTATGTATGGATATAAGATCACAGAATCTTCAGATCTTTCTCAATCTGTATATGTGCATTCATCACAGTTTCCCTCTCTTCAGGAACTGAAAATAAAAACATCAACCATGTAAATACTATGAGGTCTGGTGATTCAATAATTTCTCGAACAGCAATTACTTGTATGTCATGTCATATAATAACTTCATAATAATCTGACATAACTAAATCACATAATGTACTAAATTACTCATAAATGAACAACTCTTGCAGGAAAGTGGTATATTTTTTAAATGCAATGACATCTAATATCAGATCATATACACATTTGACTTCTTGGAAAAGGCAATATGGAGCCAAAATAATCAGCGCATTTATTTAGTATGTAAATATATTTGTACAGGATTTTTTCTTTACAATGCAGTCAAATGGTTCCTTTGTGACTAAGTTGAACATCAGGAGCTAAAACTCGGTTCCATATAAATAATATTTTTCAAATATGACAATTCAAAAACACAGGGATAAATATGGGTACAGGTCATCATCATACAATGGCATTCCACAATTTTACACCGACAGATTTCAGAGCACATTGAAAATAAGATGTATTAATGGCAAATACTACATATCATTGCTTAAGAATTAAAACATACATTATTTATGTTAAACAGCATTCACAACAAATATGACACCAGATTACAACAATAGACCTTGTTAACAATAGCATGTACTTAAAAATCTCTATATAAGACTTTATGTTCCCCTTAATAAGAATACGCATTTCCTATAAACTCCCATGTTCAGTTAATTTGCTGCGACAGGAAGTTGTTTCTTATTTATTCCGTCGTTTTGACGCCGTCTGACCACAAACCTCTCAATACCGTATTTTTGTCTTCATAATTAATCACTTAAGAACTTTGCAAGGAAGTACTTCAAGAAAAGTCGCTAAAACAGGGGTCCATTGACTTCTATAGCACGACACCTAATACACATACAGCAGAAAGTTTCAGTTTTCAAACAATATGGAACAATGGGTCATGTAACAATAACCTACTTTAAAATCTACAAATTATATTGTAAAACGATCGGTCCATAAAAAAACCACAGTAATTCAGCAAGCTGTGGGAAAGTGGATATCAGACGAGGCCACATGTACTTAAGTATAACTACAGCAGTGTGGCAACGATCACAGAAAAATGTCACCAAAGCAGTCACATGTATGTATTGATTGACTTTGTTATACAAAACACTAATCAGATTCTGGTTTGATTCTGTTTAAATCAACCATACATAATGTTTAAACTCGTTAATTTACATCAAAGTGACATAAGTTCATACAACTTATACTATAACTAAGCACTCTCTATGACCAATTCCTTTGTTACAGCCCAGTACTTGTGCCAAATCCAGGGGTTGTTGAGATCAAAGCACAAACTTATGACCCTTTAATCCGGAGTTAGGCACTGTAAACACATGACCACAATCACTCTGACCTAATGTTAGATGTTTAATAGTGGAGAAGGATGCCACATGCCCCATCCAGGCAATCAGTTAAGGAAAGGAACTAGTTAACCTCATTAACCATATTGGATTTCTGGGAAAAATCCTCCCCGATTAGACAACACCATACAGGGAATAGGTACATCACAGGGCTCTAGAATTTAAAAAAAATAAACTTGTCTTGGGCAAGTGAACATGTTAAATCTGACTTGTCCCATATGGGAGGCTGGTTGTCCGAGAAAATTTGTAGACTGTTTGAATTGTCACCAATTTCAGTCATCAGTAATGCATGATTTTCGATCGATATATACATGTAGAATGTCCAATGTTAATTAGCTTTACAAACAGACTTGTCCTGGACTAACTTCAACTCAACTGTTGGAAGCCCGTTACCAATTAGACTTGTCCCAGGACGTCGGGCTAGTGGATTTCCAGAGCTCTGCAGCAAGCTTAACCATTATGTCATGGAAGTTTCCTACAACATGAAGACAACCTGTGCTGCTAGTGTGAGATTATCGATAAAGCTTCTTTCACAATTATAAAGATTTACCATTAAATATATCCTGAAAGTCGAGTAGTTCATCTCTCCCGGTCAGACTGTCCTCGAGTATATTTGAACTTGGGAGACCAGGCAACCTTCTCATCTGTAACAAAAATGATGTTATGATAGATTTATGTATATAAATACTAACTACATGCAGTCTAACTACGGACATTCGGACCTGACCGATAAAAAACGGCCAGGTGCAATGCAGAAGACCTGTGCATTGGTTCATATGTCCGATACGGTACGGTACAGATCGGACGGGTTTTACAACATCCGTTGCTGTTTACACAATGCGGTCTTCGTATGCGCACCGATTGTCTGTACATTCGCTCGTCTTTCGAACATTTATACTTTGATTGTGTCGTCAAAAAGACATTTCAGGAGAGAATATTAAGGTTAATCATAATTTTTAAATGTCATTTATCGAAATACGCCAACATTTTGCCCATTTCTGTTCGATTTGTTAACTTTCACTTTGAAACGAGTGGAAATCCTGTCAGAAAATGGAAAAAAAATTGCATTTATGGAAGATTTTTCTTTTTCGAGTTCAATGCAGTACGATTCAACTCCATATCTTAATATTTCGAGAGTTGTCAATGGAATTATTTTGACCATTCCTCAATTTTGCGTATTACTCCCTTGAGCTTACAAAATGTAGAATATGAATAATACTGAACAAAAAAATAAAAATAGGTATTTATTTTGATATTGTTACAGACCCCTTTGCTTCCCAAGTCACATTTTATGTATTCATTTATGCTAAATGTGATAGGTTACTGTATTTTTACTTTACCTAACCAACGTATCTGCAAAGAATGTAATTTTTAACATGTTTTCGGTCAGACAAGTTTGCATTCGGACTGACAAGTTTTCCAAGGTTGTCAGACCGAATGTCCAAGTGCTATTAAGTAATTATAAGTACAAAACTTGAAATATAAAAGTATTTAGTTTAAACAGTATTTATTCTCTCCATGACAGATGATATTGTGAACATACAAACAAGATAACACAGAATATACAAATTATATAACTCCCTCTTCAACATGAATGGTATGAAAACGTTGTTGTCCTGTACATTTAGGGGAACCATATAGGACAAATGGCTTTGAAGTTTCAGCACTCATTGAAATGTACATTTATCTTTTACCACAACAAATTATAATTTAGGTTGTTTTCTGGTCAATATAATAAATTATCCTGTATTAAGCCAGGCACTGCACCATCTATGCACATAATCTTATACTTTACCTTTCTGCAAACATTACGTTCCATTTGTAACTTCAATGGTGCATGTAAACCTTGCATATTCCTCAGCATAGTCATGTCCATTTTGGTCTTATTCTCATGCCACTGAAATAGAATGAAATGGTTAGGATTTAGTTCCCAAGCAAGATACTCTCGGATTGATTTTATCATTTTACTGAAGACACTTATACAAATATTCAAGCAAAAGTCATTTCTTCTCTGTTTTACATGAGAAAGCACTTGGTCATACTTGCATAGAACAATGGTTTGCAACCAAAGAAAAGTGGATAGTTACACCGACCAACCAACACAGCCTAATAACTGGTAAAATTTGGCATGATGGCCCAACACCATCTGTAACAACCTGTGCATTACTGACAGTTGGGTTAACACAATACAGTTGTATCATCATAATGCCTATAAACAGTTTAGTGCAAAACCACTGTAATTCAGGTTTGTTGGTAAAGGAGTTACACTATTTTAGCATCAAACCATCAAATTATAGGTAACTAGTACAAATAGAGTTGTATTTTGTCTTCAATCTTAGTTACCAGTCCGATCCAATACCAGATACTTTTGAATACAAATGTATGAACCCAAAGTTGATGGTTATCAAGATTTTCTCAGACAGAGTCTAGAAAGACCATCATTTCTACAACAACAGAACCAAGATAAAATATGAGATAAATGATCCCCACAAACTTGAAATAATAAGTAGGCAAACATTAGTATGGCATTATCGGCATTTGAAGAGGGGGAATTTTGGTCAGCAATTAACTTTAAGGAGGCTTTAGAACCAACATTCCCAAGGAATTGTTTTGTATTTGTCCGTGTCTTTAATCACTGTTTCTATATGCTAACACTTGTGTAAATGTTTACTTTTATGTGGCAATCATTACTTTTCTACCACATTTTTTCAACTGATTAAATTCACATATAATAAGAGAACACCATGGCTTTATCAGCAGTCCACAACGAATGCTTTGCCAGCTACTAAAACTCAATTAAGCTGATAATTTGGAGCTATGTCCATGCAATTAACATGATGATTAGCTAAATGTATTTATATACAGGGTGTAAAAAAAGTTTGTTCACAAACTTTGAATTAAGATTAAGAGAAAAGAATGCTACAAGTACACTGGCTTCATTTCCATAATAATTTTTCAAGAATATCTGTTTCTCACACTAAAATAAACTACTGATCCATAGAGACATTGATGGAAGGTGTATTCAGAAAAATATTAAAATTCAAACTTTGTGAACACCCTGTATATCCTGAGGCCAAAATTGGCATTAAATGAGGGAGGGGGGGGGGGGGGGGGCACTGAGTGGATTTTGTACGACCTTGGGGTCTTTTGAAGGGTACACCATTTATTTTAATGGAATTATTACACAAGCAATACTTACATGTTTCTCAGAGAATTCCAGGGGATGTATAGCACTGTTCCCACTTCTTGCATTCTGAAATCTGGAATAACAGAGAAATAACAATTATCTAGATAATGGTTCATACAGAACTTCTCGAAAAAAAATCAAGGACTTTTCCAAGAACTTTCCCCCAATTTTCAAGGATTAAAAATGTTGATATTTTCGATATAGAGAAGAAGGGATCCAGTGTATTTTTTAAGTTTATGCCACAAAGATGACCATCACTGCAGCACGGATAAAATTACAAAGCGCGAGAATTACTTTAATAGGGCATAAAATCTGTTGACTACCATACAGTACTGTATAGTGTATTACTATACTATCGTCTACTCAGCGGCAGGCCCTGTCGAAAATAATTCCGTCATTTTTCACACTTTTTCATCTAAGTTGGTATGTTTGTTATTTTGTTGTCCTTATTCTATTAGCAGCAGAAGAATTCAAGGACAATTTACTGTTTTATTTTTTTTCAAAATTCAAGGGCAATTTACTAAAAAATATTTTTTTTCAAAATTCAAGTACTTTTCAAGGAGTTTTTAGCTGTAACAAATTCAAGTACTTTTCAAGGAGTAGGCATCAAATTCAAGGACTTTTCAAGACTGTGCAAACCCTGTATATAATGTCTGATCATAGGAATGGTTCCATTGACATAAGGCATAACAGCCATTGACAGCAACGTATAGTAACAGAAGGACACATCAACAGCTAGCACATTATGAAAAGTTTTCTTTGTACAAATTTAATGATACCTAAAGAATAATTTTGATAAAGAAAATGATTGGAAGAGTGAACAGTGACCTCATTCAAAAACATAACAATTCTGAAACTTAAGACTTTTAAGAGTTAAATTTTCTATAACTCTGTTACAACAATATAAATGTTAATAAAAATTGATGAAAGTGCACAGCGGGTAACAACAATTATTCACACAAAATTTCATTTGTTTAGATTTAAGGAAAGAAAATATATTTCTGAAAATTTAAAGTCTAAGCCAGAGTTTTAGTCTTTTAATATCTGTGAATAAGGCACAGAGCACAGAGTGAACAAAAGTATTACCCATGCATCATGGTGTCAGGTACTCCATAATTCCCCTCTGGGAGCTTCAACTCATGGTTTCCCATCATTTCTGGTCTTAATGTAGCCTGAAAATACAACAAGCATAACTCTGTCATATATAGTGCCAGCCAAAACAGTTTTTCTATTTAATTTGCTAGTCCGGTAACATGTATGAGGATATCCAACTCAGAAAAACGCTCCAAATGAAATGACTTCAATATGACATTGGATTTGGTACTAAGACCTCCTTTCAGTATAAGCAACAGTAATTATAATGTAATAAAAATGATATGGCCTGTTGCACAGTAAATGTCCCAATTTTGTTAGCATCTAAGGCAAAAAATAAAGTTTCTTGTATTTTTATCATATTTACTTTTTTGGATACTATGATACATATAGAAACATGTCCCATTGATAAAAAGATAACTTTTTGTTTGGTATTTGTTATTTTTACCTTTAAATATAACTCTGACTGGGAGGGGACGGACATTACAAGTTAATGAAAAGTCTGTCTCTAAAAGATGAAGAAACACAAAGTAACAACTTAAAATGTATTTGTTTTACATAAGTATCTAAGAAATAGCATACTCTTATAGAATTTATACTTTTTAGCTAAAATTCTTGCTTAATTAATGTCATTCCAACCAATAATTTGAAATCGGTCAAGATTTTTTCTCTCCAAAATATCTATATCTTGTCTTCTGGTTTTAATCAGTTGCAATTGATATATAACATAGATATATGAAATCATCATTATATCTGGATGCTGAGAGAACATTATATTAGTTTTCTTAACTAAAATAATTGACTTATGTCTGCATTCAAGCAAGTATTTGTACATTTTCTTTGCTTAGGACGGACCTCACTTCATAAATTGGTAATGAAGGCTTATTTTGTTTAACTAAAATGACCAGAAATACTTATAACACCAATAATTATTGAGATTAAAGACAATAAACTAAAACATATATAGCTATAAACATGTATGTAGAAAAAAAGAGAGTTAATTTTGGTAAATATTAGTGAAAAATCAAAATACAGGTGATATACCGGTATTGGTTTCTCACTGTTAAGTCTTTCTTTCAAAAGTGATTTATAAGAGTAAGAAAAGTTCTTATTTCTTCATTATTTCATTTGCACTGGGGTTTAACAATTTATGTAATTATAGAAATTTGAAATATACCATGTTTAAAATCCTAAATATCACACATATATGTTGATTAAATTTTTTAATAAATACACTTATTTTCTAACATTCAAGGCAAGTTTGATCAACTATTTTTTATAAATTGTCTTTTAGTTTAAGTCCATAACAATAATTTACACTTTCTCAACTTTACTGTATATATGTGTCAGATGGTGACAGCAAGTACTGATTGATGTATATTGGACTCCCACTGGGCCAGACACTGTGAAATGCTGATTAGGGGTCTGGATAAGATTGATATCTAGATAGTGCACACAGGGGACAATATTGTTTATTGCATAACATTGTATAATGTGTCCAACCTAATACTGGCCTTGTTTCTGGCTCTGTTTCTGATTTTTGTCATATTATCTTTAAGTATAATTTCTGGAATTCATAGCAATATGTGTAGCAGGATTTATTGAAGATTTGAGAAATTATCCTAATATTGTAATGTCCGTCCCTTTTTTGTAATGTCCGTCCCCACACTAAATTATTTGTTTTAAAGACTGTATTGTCAATTTTAAGAAACAATTTTTACTACATGGACTTTTAACATATATAGGCCCTTCATTATAAAATCTTTTTGATGATTATAATAGAAAAAATATCCTTTTGTCAAAAAGATGCCAATTTTGTGCATTTTTGTTGCAGAAGTATAAAATAGGTCCCTATCACTAAGATGCTTCACTATGAAGTAGATTTTTCTTTCTTTCTAGACAAAATAAAGGTTGTCTATGTACATAAACATAATTTTTTTCCTAAACTTGATGCCTAAAATGACTTTCATTCACACTAAATAACATTATACATAAGGGGACGGACATTACGGGGACGGACATTACAGATACCATTTCATTTTTTGCAAATACTTCCATTATAACCAAGAATAAACCGCAAATATGGACTGACATGTTATTATAATGATAAAATGTATTGAATAATAAGTTTTATTAAACATTTTTTGTACTTATTCTTAAAAATCACATGGGGGACGGACATTACACTTTTTTTGACACAACTTGCTAAGTAGAAAAATATTTGTAAAATAAAAAAATATTGTTTATATTCTTGGCATGTTTATTACATCATCCTTTTATTTGACTTATTGTCTTTATAAATATGTAGATATTGTGGATTTCTTTTATTTATATTGTCCTTATAATTAAAAAAGTAGAATATAGGGAAATACAAAAATGGAGACCATTACATCGGTACCTATTTTGGTTTTTCAAACATAAATTAGCAAGTATTTATGCTACAGCATTATGCCTTATACCAAACTAACAAGCATGGAATTCTTCAAAGGAAAAGCAAATGTCTTATGCAAAAACCCTATTGGTTTTCTCACAATAGTGTGTAGAAAAAGTGGGAAAAAACTGATGCTAACACATTACACATAAAAATGGACCATTTTTGGGTCTTCAAAGTTGTATTAATTTTAAACCGAAAAAGATTTCTCCAAATAATTCACATGCACATTTAAAACTTGATGTATGTTTGTGTTTGCTTTCATTTTTTTCTAAATTAAGTTAGTAGTTTTACAGAAATTAGCTTGTACAACAATTTTTAAAAAAATGGACAAAATACTGTGCAACAGGCCTCATCTAGTTTCTCTATGTTTTCACTGTCTGGAGTTTATACTGCGCAATACTTGTATATTTACAAGCAATATTATACTAAATGTATACCACAGGGAAGTTTCATGCTATTAATGACCATCCCTTAATTGGATTGTTAGGAATGTTGTAAGTTCAATGGTACCAGTCAGTACAAACCAGAAGTAGGCTACATCTCCCAGAATGTTGGTAACAATCAGAGAAAAGTGATAAAGGGAGGTAAAATCCCATCCAAATCAGTTTTTAACCTTTTAAAAGAATAAGGCATTTTAAAGGATTACTTGCACTAATTATGGAGATGACTTCTAAAACATAAATGGAAGCAGGGATAGACACAGAAAATTTTGGGTTGTAAGTATTAACAGACAAATCAATGGCGACTTAAACAATGTTTGTTTCAGGAAGAACATTAAAAGTTCCTCTACCCACATCGTAACATGCAATAATGACAACATATAGAAACACCACCCGCCTGGAGATGGAACAACATTCATTCCTTCTTCTGCAACACTTATAAAACATCGCTCAAAATAGATATCAAAAGTTAAACCATAAGATTAAGCACTTTATAAGCTAGGAACCAGCAGGTACAGACAACAAAACCTACAACTGGAGGTCTGCAAAAGCAATCAATGATGATTATATTTACTTCATTGGCAAGACTACAGCACTATAGGGTTTTTGTTTTACAAACATATAATATTAATAGTATAAATTGTTGAAAGATTTGAAGAAGCAATATACTGTATAATATACTCAGGTGAAGAAAACCCGGGGTAAAAGTATCAAGCTAAAGCTTGTTTGCATAATAACATACAAACATACAAGCCAGTCTGTTAGGAGAAGAACAAGCACAGAGATTCCCAGAGTACTGCCAGCAATATAAAATCATACACTGGCTTGTACAACATTTTCAAACATTTTTGTTTGCAAAAACCTGTCAGAATCATCCTGATACCAGCAACAAATTGGTTTTATGTAACCATTTTCCTTCATAGATAAGCATATTATTCAGTACAGGGTAAACATTAAATGTAAATAAACAAGGACTCAGTCTGCCATACAAATGGCACCACACATGCATGTATTCTACATTTTGAATACACTTTCAAATGAAAATTTACCTGGTAATGGGTAATGTGCGGGGGGGGGTAGAATATTAAAATCTTTTCAACATTTACTGCCAAAATTTCAACAACAAATGAAAATTGACCCAAGAATTGGGAGAAGAATCCCTACAGTCATGACTGACAAGGAAACATCATTAATTACAAAACAATCCACTTATTACAACAGAATTTTGTTTATCAAATATTTTACGTCAATACAACTTGTGTCAATGTCCCTTATGCCCTGAAATCTTTGAAAAGATCTCTCATCATCACACCAGAGACGTGCCAAGCTAATTTATCAAAATCTACAGAAATTTGTTTAGTTTCAAAACATTCAATTACCTTATGATTATGGAAGAAAAGTTAATTTCTTATTACAGATACCTGTCAATATGGCAAGTCAATGTATTGAGGCTAAATAAATAAGTGAAATATGTTACAGTAAATACACACACTACAACACAACCCTCTCGCTGGTAAGCTGAGCAGCTGCTGAAGCAATAATTTTTTTAGTACATTTAGTTTGGGGCATACAGCAAAGGTACCTAATTTGACCTATAGGACGACAAACTTGTCGAAAAAAGGTCATATAATAAAATGGAAGCTAAAGACCCCCTCCAAACAAGGGCCATAACCACTTTATCTGTTGTGTCTTGAAAGCCAACCATTGAGGTCAATCCCAACTTAATATAAAACGAAGTTTACCAGGGGTTCCATTTGACCCTTGAGTTGACAGGCAAAAATCATCAAACTGACCCATGACATTGAGCACCTAGTGGAACCCCTGGTTTACATACCAGTAGGCTAAATTCTTTCATTTTTCATTGAATGGTCTCCCTACACAAGTTTTACTGTATGTATTCCAGCAGTAGTGCTTGCTCAGTGCAGATGATAAATTACAACACAGTGTATTTATTGAGTGAAATTAGCATAATTTTCTGAAATTACTGGAATATTATCATACTGAAATGATAATCCACCCAGCATCAACAGCTGTATTTGTTACACAACGAAATAACAGACAGCAGTGTGTAATAAGTGACATGTAGAAATATCAGCAAAATTGATATTACTGACAGAAATGACGAACATTTATCATCAGAAAAGGTCATTACACTATATTACGAGGGGTGAATGTAAGACAAGTCAATCCGTTTATAAATAAAGAAGTTGATAGACTTGTTTCGCTTCCATCCCACAAACTTTCATAGAACTAGATTAAAAAAGCACAAACTGCGATTCTGAATTGGTATATATATAAGAAATTTAGTTAATTATTAACTGCATAAACACACAGGCTTAGGCCACACCAAATTGATTTATAGTTCGTCGGATTTACCGCTCCTTTAAAATGCAAGAGCAGAAAATAAAATAAAAATTTACCCGCTCGCACCTCCGTCAAAAATCAAATTTTATTATTTGATGTGCGCGAAATTCGGCGCTAATAAAGGCCATTTTTCGTATTTAAAGGTACTCTCATTCATTTAATGACCTTTCGCTACAAATGCTACCGTTAGCTTAAGCGTTCGGGAGATCCCACGATTTCCGAAAATCGTCTGTCATTATTTAAAGCTATCAAGAGTAGTCGTTCTTGAATGTCGTTCGTAACATCTTTTCAATTGGCTTAAAACTTCAATAAACCGATCGCTATGCATTTCACACATGGTGTCATGAAAATATTACGGACAGTAAACTAAACTGGCCAACAATTAACATCGTTGATATAATCTGACATTAAAATCACATTTGTACATCCTCAAAGACGACAACGATATTAAATATATTCCTAGCAACCGTAGTTAACACTCCCACAATGCATTATAAACATGGTAGTAGTAGTACCTGCAAGGATCGTAGACATTAAATGCATCAAAACTGAGGCTAAATAAACGTCGATAAAACCGCTACACAGACATTTAAAGGTTTGGGATACTTGTGCAACATGAAATACTTGTGACAAGCTTGGAAAATCAAACGAATACTGGAAAATTCATGCAGTCGCGAAAACAGATGACAATAGAAAATGTAAACAAATTCGGATAGAATAAAGCGAGCATGGAGCTGTATAATACGTGTTTGGTCAGTCTATAATTCTGATCAACACATATGTGTATGATTCGATGCTTCGTTATAAACATCTTGATTGGAAACATACATTAATCTAGGATAGCATGGAAGAAAAGCCTCACAACTAGAAATTATAAAACAAATTGGTAAGCCCCTTACTCTGAGGCGTTACAATAATTATAACCATTATTTTGTCCAAAACAGAGGAAGTCAGATGAAACTGTTTGGAGGTTTTTCAGACGAAATTCTGAAGTTGGCTGTTGAAGTTCAGCCAAGACTAAGGTGCTATTGAACATTATAATTTTAAACTTGAATGCCATTTATAAGAAGACTTGCTATAGAGTTTTCACCTGATTAAGAATCGCCATGTCTGTTATTCGGTGTGTAGATATTAACTATTTAGTTTAAGGCAAGAAATACTCAATCAGTTTTCAAGGAAATGTAACTTGGCAAACATAGCAATCAGAAATGTAGATCCACCAAGGCATTTTTAAAGAGAATTTATGACCCATTAACAGAAACTAGTTGTGCACCTCATGGTAACATTCAAGTCGAAGTGGGTAGCTCACATACGCACAAGCTGCTTAATGTGAGCTTATGTGGTTGCCTGATGTCTAGTTTTAAGTTTACAACCAGCATTGCTCAATGTTTTAGTATATGCTACTCTTTAAAAAGAATAGAATTGGAAAAATGCGCCACCAGTAAAATTTTGAGAAATATAAGGAAAAAAAAATTGTGAAAAAAACCTCGCCGCCTCTGAAATTTTGAGAAGTAAAAAATAAAATAAAAATAAAAATTTCGCTCGCTCGCCCCATCTTTTTCTTCAAAAAATCCGTAGAACTACTGATCAATTTGGTGTGGCCTTATCCCTTGGATTTTTCAAATGGATGTCCTGGGACTCCCACATTTGCAAATTTGGGAGTCCCTGATAAATTTTGGGGGTCCCAAGAGGAAACTTTCAGCTGTGACATTTTCACATCAGCCATTCTGATCATGTTTTACCGAAATACTTGCAAAGTGCAAGCACCAAGTTGATTTTAGATGCAATTACTACAAAGGCCTTTAAATAACAAAAGAGCCAATTTGCCGAAATGGGCTCATTGGATGTTTGCTGGTCTGTGGATGCACACTTGTTTATAAATGTGGGTCCTAATGGCCTGAATATTGAGTCAGAGATGCAGAAAACTCGCGTATGGGAAATCCTTGAACACAGCTATCTACATTATGTTATCAATTTAATACTACATGTATATAGATGACATACATTAAAAGCATGGCAAGAAATATAATCAAACCGGATCACAATCATGTATTTTATCTAGCCATCTAATGTAATTTTACGCATGTTCAACCAGATTTTAGCTGCAAATCAGGAAATGACTTGCGAGAAACAGTTTAATAACAACATAAATAACTAGAAACAAGTATTTTTCACCTCATTAAAGCTCAGAGCGAAGACAGGAGATGTACATTTAGATGTTAATATCAAACAAACTAATTCTATGTACTGTCAGAAATCACGTAAATATCTGTGTGCACTTGGCACCTGCAAAACCAGAGTAGCAGAAGCAGGCAGCAGGTATTTACAAAATCAAGGGGTTCCATAGCGTTTGCACCTGGCTACACCGACTTTACTTGAACCAAATGTTGGATATCAATCCTAAACTTTTAATTTTTTATTCATAATAAACATCCTCAATTGTAAAAACAAATGGATTGTGTACGCCTGCCTGCACAACGTCTGTATCTGAGTGCAATCAACATTATTCCCTAAGCTGAATGTCTGGTGTTCAAGGTAGACTGATATTGGAGTGTAAGTACACTTATTGATGAATACAATTACTCATTACTCAGCACTTACTCTCAAATATCAGATTAACCCTCCAACTCAGAATTGTGATTTCAAGTTTGAGCACTGATAAACAGTTTAAATCCTCAAAGTTGGGTTCTGTATATCGTCTCATTATGATAAAAAAAAATCACTAAGTGACTTGCATATCATTCAACTAAGTAAAAAGGTGCAGAAACAAAGAAGGGTCCTTTGACTGTACTGTATCACCATGACTTTGATGTGACATGCAGGGCGAAAGTTGAGTTCAGTATATTACATCATTCAGAAATTCATTTTTGCCAAGAGATCAGAAAGTCTTCCAATGCGGTAAAGTAATACAGTGTTAAGATACAGTTTTGCAATGGGCAGTCATACGGTTTGGCCTGAACATAGTGACAATGAACCAAACATCTTTGCCATGTGACCTAAATCCTTCAATGAGGTAAAAAGTGATATACCACTTCGTGACAGACAGACTGCAAGACATATGAACAGTCATACCATGCCTGGTTGGCTCAGTTGGTAGAGTGCTAGATTGTCAACCCAGAGGTATGGGTTCGATTCGCGGTTGGGGCAGGTCATGCCCTACCAAGACATTTGGCTACAGTCATTTATCCTCATTGTTGGCTGCTTGCGGATAGGCAAATTAGAAATGGTTGATAATTGATTCAAGGAAAACTGGTTAAGTCAACAGCCCGTCATGAAAAAATGGTGTTTAACCCAATAAAACAAACAAAACAAACAGACATAAACAGACAACCAAACCAAAACGATCTGTCTCCTAAGAATTTCAGGGAGGATTACACAACAAAAGAAGCCAGTTTTTCGAGCTAGGGACGTGGGTACTGTCAGTGAAACACTGTCTCATCATGGTGAACATTCATGCCAAGTAATTTGAAAATCCCCAAATAAATGACGGAGTTAAATGGTCCGGACAAAACAAATCTGAACAGACGGACGCATGGACGCACATACAACAAACTACCATTGTGGCGACTATGTCCAGCTCACCGCAAGCAGGCTTGACAAAAAGGATCACGATTGTTTTGGAAAACCAGGTAAAAAAACCACATAATGTCAAAAATCTTAAATCCAATTTCACAACCTAATTGCACTGACCTCCTTTTAATTTCAAAACTACTTCACAATTATCAGCATTTATCAACAGCAGCCCTAGTCAATAAAACATAAACCTCATGATTGTGAGGCATTTAAATACTTACACCTAAAAAAAACGTTATATTTCCTGGCCATTATCTAGTTAAAGTATCCAACCTATGACTGAAAAACAGAGCATGTGTTCACTATGAAAATATAAGGTAGTAAAACTGGGCCAGATAGTTACCTGAGTTTACACTGAGCTAGACCATACAACTAACAGTGTCTGCCAAAACAATTTAAGACCTAGCTAATAGCTTTCAGAGACTGCAGTCTACCCAATGAGTACGAAAACATTAACTCCTGTGTTTCTCAGGTATGTCGATTTGCTGTCAAATTGTTATAAGAATGATACATACGCATACCATTTAAAAGAGCTATAAATGTTTTATGTGGAAGAACACAGAAGATTCACAGATGAAGCATATATTATGCTTGTTAAACCAACACATTAAATGCTACTTAAGCATAATTTTCAAACAATCAAACAACAACAATGACAACAACAACAAAATAATGCAAAGATAAAATCAGTAAATAATATAAATTATGTACATGTAGTAAACGGTACAAGATTTCCAACTGTGGTACATGTAAAAGATGAAAAATCTTCTACAAAATATCAAACAAAAATAAAACAAATACTTTTATTTCCATCAGCAAAGCATTAAAACATTGCAATTATATGTTATATCAATTTTTAAACATCAAAATTTAAGGTAGCGCTTGAGTACATGCAGAAAGTTAAATTCATCATGAAACTGCTTAATTAGCAAATGTTGCATCAGAGACTGAAGAAAAGTAACTGTACACTGTTTAGAGCCCATCATTCACCATTCAGTACACACACCATAGTCTTCCCCTAACCTGTTTTCAAAGGTAATGCTATAAATAAGGACAGTAAGACAATTTATACCATCATGCCAACCTCTAATTCAATAGACACTTCCCCCCCCCCACAAAACAGAACCACATAAAAGCCTAGGTACAGCCTTAGACCGCCTTTTTGTCCCAATTACAGCAAGAAAAATTAACCAGTTAAACAGGATACATAATGTACTGGATATATCACATTAAAGCTACAAAATCTGGTATCTCCCAACATCATACTGTTATAATCATCCAAGAGAAAATAAATATATGCCAGAGAATCAACAGACTTTGCCTGTAAATAAGCTGATACAAAATCCCCAATGTCTTCCTCATGTGTTCCTGGGAGGTGCCGATCTTAATTTACAATAGGAGAAAATAAAACATACTACAGTATATTGGTATAAAACAGTAATTGAATCAAGAAAATACTGCAAGGCCTTCCTTAAACAATTTTTGTTTAGCATAACCCTTGCCAGCAAAAGGTAGGCAGGTAGGTATAGGCAGTTAATTTTTTTAAATGATTTCTAATGGTCATATAGACTTGTACGAGTTAAATATACCTTGCTTAAACAATGCCCGCTCAGACCACATAACTTCTTATGGTAAAAATCACCAATCGTCACCAGGGAAACCAGCAATCGATAGAAACTTTGAAAAAGAGGCAAGATCTGATTGCAAAATGACTTTTCTAATGCAAAGCCTTTATGACATACTGTATAAGAGGTAAAGTTTGAGACGTGGAAATGTCAGTGATTTATAAAAAGTAATTTTGCTGCCTGCATGTGCTTTTTCAATTGGGAAAATAGGTGCGATAAATCCCAAATTTGGGAAAATAAGGTAATGGTTGTTTTGCTTATAAAAATAACTTCTCAGCTGTGGCTGGTGTTTGTATATGAGGTGATGTAAGATTCTTTTATAAAAGGTGAAATACACAAAAACCTGACATAACAAAAAGATATTCAGTCAGAGGGAAAAATGAACAAATAATTGGGAAAAAATGGACACTTTTTGATAACAGGAATCAGCCTACATTCGGCAGTTAAATTAACAAAAGAAATCCACTGAATGTATACCAATTTTACCACATTTGAGAACATCAACCAGCGAAAATTTCTTCTTTATTTACAGTGAAACCTCTTGATAAGACCATAAGACATTTGGGGGCCTTGGAAACTGGTCTTCTTATTGAGTACCCGGTAGGTCTTTAATACTTCAAGGTTGAATAAAGAGCAAAGCAGTGAAAATGGACTTGAAAATTGTGTTCTTAATTTTGAGGTGGTCTTATTATTGAAGTGGTCTTTAAGTGAGGTTTTACTGCACTTGCAATACTCATGTCATCAATTCAATAACACTGAAATTGTCAATTAGTGTTTTTTTAATCCACTTATACAGTAAAAACATAGCAAGTAGTCACAAATGCATCATACCATATATGGAATTAGCAGCCAATTTCTCAGCACAAACAGAGTCATACAGAGTTATTCATAACTAAAAGGATGGTCCATACAATACAAATATAAAACATAATACTGGTACTATGTTATATAATATTTATATAGTACTGTATGAGAGAACTAATTATCGCACACTAATGGTAAAACTGATTACTCACAGAGGAAATTGCACAGAATTGCCTCTGTTATAACGAGCATGTGATTATAGTAGTATATATTTCTGGCAATCAATGGAATGTCACTGGTGAGACAATTACCTAGAAAAATTAATTAGCACGGTGACAGGCATCGACAACTATGTTAATTGGCATACCCAAATACTAGTATTATGAAATGCAATTTATTCATGCTGTATTATGTTTCCACAATGCATACAGTACATTTTATGGAAGTATAAAATATTGTAATTTAAGCATTGAACTAAATAGTTTATCACAGTCCTTCCATAGAATTTTCTGAAAACTAAATGGATTTCCAATGGAATATTTCTATAGATATTAGCACCAGAAGAATTCAGGTTTTAATACCTCTGTTGTATGGTTGGTTATGCATTGTAACAACAAGCTCAAAGCTAGTTAGGTCACTTATTTACTTAACAGCAACATATGAATCAATTATAATATACTGGGTTGAACTTTTATGCCATAATTTCAACAGTTTAGTTATGTGCAGGGCTCAGTTGACCTTTGAACCAGAGTTACTGGGTTACTGTTGAACCAATACTAACCTGTTAACCAACTGGCAACTTCCTTCCATGAATCAGTGGAGGAGGACAAGCGATGTAGATATCTTCGGTGTCACCTCACCCAGGGTTCAAACCTACAGATTGGCAGTCAATTGCCATCCCTGTCCAGTCTACCAGGCCGAGTGAATTATACAGGTCTACTGCATACATAAGACATAGATCTTCCAATGTGTAATGGTTAAAACTAAAAGGCTAACAATCCTATAACATAGATATAGAGACAACCAGATACTAAAATATCATCCAGCTACTATTATGTATATACAAGTGCTACTGCTACAGGTCAGACAAACAATCAAGAATATTGTTTTAACTTGTATGAAGCAACATAAATTATTATCTATCCAAACAAACCACCTGCACTACACTAAATGCCTTTTCATCTATAGACACATTATAAATGTTAATCAGGTCAAACAGACAGAGGTAGATTCATATATAAGAAGCTTCACAAAACATCCATTGACTGATTTATCTTAGAAATGCCAAAGCCACTGTTTTCCTTCAAGAATTTCCCCAACTTAAAAAATCTTCATAACCAATGAATTTGATTCCAACATGAAAGAATAAGGTTGTGGCGCCTTGACTTACTGCCAAGTTTGATTAGAGCGTGATAAGGGAGTAAAGTGGTTGTAAACTTGTGTAATGATAGGTAAACTTCAATATTTCACTTCAAGCAACCAATTAAACTAATATTCATTCTAGAGAAATGAATTAGCTATTTCAGCCTCGTATCATTTAGAAATAAATAATATAAAAATGCTATAAAAGTACATAGCATCAGTTAAGAAGTAAGTACCACCCAGACCATGAGTGATGTGATTTTTAGAAAATTTAAGGCATTTGATATGAAAATACATTAAGAATAATTGTAACCATACATTTCATACACATCATTTAAGTCTTTTTTGGCATCAAAGAAGCTTGTCTTGAATAATAAATTTATACATTTGAAAGGTTCATATTTTGAATTTCTGTTTTATGTGATAAGTTAAAAACTCTAAATTGAAGAATTTATTTTATATATATATATCAGTCTGCTACTCATTTTTTGCCAGAGAGGTTAATTATTGGAAACATTTATCAAATGGACTCATGCCGTGAAAAATTAATCACTAAAATGGACAAGATATAAAGCCTCCAATCATAAAGTTTGACAATCAGAGTCTGCAAAATTCAACTATAAATTTCTGATGACATATATATTGCAAGTTCTAAACAAGTTAACTAATAGTCTTTTTCTATTTTCTAAAAACAATATGCAGAACTTTTTAGCCAATTTATTTGTTTTAGGAGAAATTTGGAGCGGCTGTTCTCAGGAGGTGGCCATTATTCACTAGACTGCATGTTGAATGACAACATTCCTATGACAATTATCTACAAAATATTTGACTTTCTGTGCATATCAATGTACATACATGTAGTAATTTTACCACAAAAGAGTTTGCAAAATGCCCATGGGGCAAAATATATATCATAATGATGCCACAGCTATGTATTTGTATATTTCAGTTATAACTTTCAGATTATATTTACCTCAAACCTACATGAACAAAACCCCGTCCTGATGATCAAATTGTTCATCAAAGAATAATGATGAAAGAACCGATATTGACCTAGGCAATAAAAACAAGGTATGGACTAGAGACACTGCAGTCCAGGGCTCCAGAAATCCACAAGCCCGACGTCCCAGACAAGTCGAATTGCTGATTTGGGCAACCAACAATTGAGTTGGACTTAGTCCAGGACAAGTCTGTTAAATGCACGCCAACAACTGTAGATCAATACCCTACTCTTTGCTCGTACAACTAGCCTCCCATGTCACACAAGTCAAAATTAGCATACACTAGTCCGGGACAAATGTGTTAAAAGAAAATTTCTAGAGCCCTGCAGTCATGTCAATATTTTACTTCAAAACAGCAGTATACAAATACTGTGCCACATAACAGTTTAATTATATAAATATTGAAGAAACTGTATATATGGCAAATTTAACAGACTGAATCAGATAACATTTCATGACCAAAAAAATGCAGCCCAACTTCTGTATCCTAGAGGTGTACCGATAGTAAGATTGTGCCAATATCGCAGAGTATATAAAATCATAATAGTAATTAATTAATGCGTCTAGTGCATTCTGAGGTAACTTGGAATTTTTATACAAAAACATGTGATACAAGGAATGAGTCAACACTACTGGTATTAGTGATAATTAGTGATAATCATAAATGACACAAGAACATCCTGGATAGCAGTAAGAGAAAATTATGACTTCACAGACAAAAGTACATTTTGATTCATTTGTTGTCGAATGTTTGGTAAACACCGGTACAAATATTATCTGCAGCATTCTGATGAATTTAGGCCAAACAATAAGTC
Organism: Mactromeris polynyma; assembly: GCA_032209605.1. Classification (NCBI taxonomy): domain Eukaryota; kingdom Metazoa; phylum Mollusca; class Bivalvia; order Venerida; family Mactridae; genus Mactromeris; species Mactromeris polynyma. Next base: position 8,952,681 of record JASFXZ010000006.1, on the reverse strand, counting down.
ATAGATTTCAAGTTCATTTCAGAAGTGTATTCATAGTACTGGCAATAAGAAAAATGTTTTCTTTCAAATATCTTAAAACAAATGTACACAAATATGATTTATTTACACAACTTTTGTATTATAATAATTAATGCATGAAATCTATAAAAAAAAAAATTACAGGCCAATATTAAATGTTGCATAATAAAGCCATTTAACAATAAAAATTCCAGTATAAAATCAAGCTTGCATGTAACACACAAATATGTTTTTCATTGTGGCTTTTTCTACACTGTCTACAGAAAGAGGTTTTTTTCTAACACCCCTACCCTCTGATGATCAAATCTGTGAAATATGATAAACACTCACAATAATTATGTGTGTATTTGTGTTTATTTATCATCAAAACCGGTTTCCCATATGGGCGACGCCTCCGGAGGAATGTTAGTCATTTAAGACTTTTGGAGGAACGTGCATGATAAGAAGATGTCCCAGTTCCAGAAGCACTTCTGGTTCTTTTACATGTCTGATGTACAGCATTGTACACATGACCTCAGTTTTCCAAAGTCTCGTCCGAAAAACTGTTAGTACAGTTTATAGTGGAGCTTGAGATCGAACCTGCTATCTCTGGATAACTAGTCCAGCACGTTACCACTGAACCACGGATCCGCTTCAAATAATTTTGTTTATACTTGATCCAAAATTATATGCTGTCCAGGAAGTTGGTTACATCTTGAAAATTTTGGTGAACAAGGTTTTTATGTTCTTAAAATGCCTCCGTACAACATTGGTATAGTTATGTTTTATCATAAAATTTATTTGTTTCGATGAAGGCAAGATAAAAAAAACAAAGATTTTGAATGGAAAAAGCTTTTAAAAAAATTCTAAATTTAAAAAGATTAACAGAATCACAGACATATAACATATTATCACGGACATATAAACCATGTATTCAAAACAGGCTGGTGTATGTATTCAGACTTGTTTGAACCCTCGCAAGTGTTGAGAATTTCTTCCGAGATCAAACGATCAGAACACCTCGTACAATTCTTCGAAAATGATCCATTATAATAACCGAGGTGCATATAAGCAGTAAAAAATTGACAACGTCCACCATCTTGTTTTTGAATCGAGAAAAGTTGACATATTAACCGCTGCAAATACGAACTCTCCCGATTTCCGCAGTAGATTCCCGGATTTGACAGCCAACTCACGCTCATCCCGGATACGAGCCGCGATCTCCCCATTTTCAATGGTAAATTTTTGTTATGGGGTATTTTTTAGTTCAGTCTAGACTGGTAGGCTGAAATTACATGTCAAACTGATAACTGAAAATGGTAAAATCAGGGCCCCAGTCTGAAAATTGTATATACTACGATTTTGGAAACCCTCGCTTGTCATGTTGTTTATTCAAGTTTCACAAATGACAATTGGCAATGAAATTGTTAATATGGTGACTTTGTTATAGTTAAATTTATAGGGATAACCCCCAGATTAATACGTGTTAATTTGCAGAATATTGCTATTTACGGCTTATAATACATATATAATCTCCCGATTTGCCTTCCAAAAAGGTTCACATGTATGCCGCAGTAATCGTCATGTTTACAATGTTCAGCTATATATTTCTTAATGGTATTTCTATATATTGTGTTTATCTTGTTTTTTTTGCTTATATATGCATTTTTTGGTTCAATACTGTGTTGTAAGATTGAACGTGTGTCGATTAATCGGATGAACTTTTGATTCAAATCCACGATACTTACAGAGTACGCACTAAGGATTGTGGGTAAATTGAGCCCTTAGGATTGTAGATTAATTATTTCTTCGTTTCACCAATTTCGAATCCATGGTTTATATGTCCATGATAATATAATATATGTCTGTGGAAGCATACAATGTGTTGTTATTCACAATCACATAGTCTCTTAGTCCTACACATATAACTTAAAGCATTTGTATTCTTCACATTTTACCTTCATTTTTGATGATATTTTAAGTTTTCTGTCAAATGCAGTCATATGGGATATCGTCATTTTCCCGTAGCACTTTTTATATAGGGGCCGATTGAAATTAGTCGGGACGCTTTTATGCATATAAAGTCAAATATTTCACCAATAAAACTTATGCCACATCAACAAATAATCAATTAGGGTACAGTTGCAACAAAAACTATGAATGAAACACTCGCCTTGATAATGCAAATTGAGTTTAAATCTGATGGGTAGTCGAGTAAACAGCTCTATGTAATGGCGGACAATGACAAACAACGTGTTGTTTACATCGTGATAATTACCATTTTTTGCGTCTTTTATTGTTGTTATGCATGCAACTAAATCAGACTTTTGCAGCATTTGTGTTTTGACATATCTATGATCTATCCGAAAAACATGTGGTAAAACAATATAATCGGAGTGTTTAAATTTGAACTGAGACTGACTTTGCTACGCGTTGTTGATGCTTTTAGACTCAATGCTTGACAATGAAGGTAAAATATGAAAAATAAAAAATGAAGGTAAACATGAAGGATCTAGCATGGTTGTCTTTGTTTGGACTTATAGTCTCTATGATCCATGTGTCTCTATAAAATTTCGCTCAAGAGAGGGACCACTGTACCTTCTATTAGCCAAATACACCAGAGATTAGCCAATATATGTATGTCGAGTCAAGTTCAAACGGGTTTTATATATTATATCTGTATGAAAACCGTTTGTTTTACTGGGTGGGGAAGGGATGACATGCACATTTTCTATCAAAAGTCGACAAGTATTAAGTAACACAACATCAAATTATTTTCTCATCTGTATCTCGTTACAAGATTGTTAAAACAGAAACATTAAATACATAAATATCATACAATAAGTAGAAATTAAACAATAATTCGTGCCGCTAATGTTTTCAACATTTTGCTTACCATCTTGATTTCCCTGTTTCCGGTAGCGCATGCGTGCGAAGTAGGTTTTTCCAAAAAATACGTCGACTGCTGTTCACGGCACGTGTTGATAAATCGAACATTTTCTTTTGTTAATATAATATAATAATGTTCACGAATAAAACCCTGAATGATTCGGGATTCATTATGTTTATCTGCTGTTCCAAATTATAGTCTCGATTTATATTGCATAAGATATTCGCCTGTCTGCCAATAAATATTTTTATACGCAAAAGAACAGCGGAAGATAAACTTAGTATAAAAGCGGTTCTCCGTACAACTTACGAAATTGGTAAAATGGCTCAAAGGCTGTAAATTGACAGTTGAGTGATGTTCAGTTCAGTTTTGGGACATAATAAACATGTTAAGTTATGAGTCTAATTGTGTCATGTCTTGGATTATTCAAAGGGTGAAAATATATATTTATTTGTATTGATTTAGGATATTGATGCCTTTTTAGTGTCGAAGATGTTTGAAATTCAGCTGTGATTTATTGTGGTTGTAATGTGTAGAAAATTACTTTAGTGGATTATATTATTTTATCATTTATGTGTACTACGGAGAAAAATAACTAGAGTTGTTCACATCGGATAACCTAAATAAATCCATTATGGATAACTCGGTCATGTTCCATATACTTGTGTTAATTTTTGTGACAGTCATATTCAGTGTCTCAAATGCAGACGACAACACAGGTAAGGCTTTTTTGGTAATTGGGCCAAGTTTGGGGTCATTTCAGGTGAAAATATGCTGAGTGTATCTAGCGTGTGTATCAACTATGCTTGTTTTTGTCATGCTCGTTTTTTTGTCATTTTTAAATTACAATCGGACATTGTTTCTATTACCCAGCGTTTCTGATTGAAATAAACTTCGTATTATATGCAAAAACTTTATTAACTTTTAAATGGAATTTTAATTGAAATAAAACATACCAGGAAGTTACTATTTTTGGTATTAAATATTATTTTCGGACAATTTGCTTTGTGATTTTGATAAAAGAAGCACATTTTTATTGTTTTATATATGAAAATGTTATTCCCGATTTTGTATATATATACAGGTACCTGCATGATAATTGCACCATTCAAATGACTCAGTACTGATAAGTTATGTAACAAAAAATTAATACATAGTGTTACACAATGCCACGGACATACAAATATGTCCATGACAATGCCCTAATGATGTGCCCCTTTAAATTTGATGCAAAAAATAAATTTGAATTTTATTTAAGTTGTAAACCAAAGCCAGTTATTATAAACATGGTCATCTTTCCTATATATCTAACTTACTCATATTAATTCAGTCATCTATTCATTTATTTTTATTGTTCTTCTGACAGTCCATCATACCCATTCTATTAATTAATTAATATCCATCCTCCTTTCCATATGGTATGAATCATTTCTAGTTTTATAATTTTGCCTTCCAGGAAAATCAATCAATTCACCTGCTCTTGGTTGAATTCCATATTTTTCCAGTTATTTAATTAGATGCCTGCAAAATATGAGAACTCAATTTATATCCGTCTTACTTGTCTGTCAAGCCATCTCAGACTCTGTCCTGAACAAAAGTAATTATTGGCCCCTATTAATTGAATAGAAGGAATAGGAAGACTATTTAGGGAGTTGTAGGGTATTATTGGTTCTCAGTGTATTCAGTGGTATGTGAAGATGTATTATTTTTTATTTCTGGCCCTTAATAGGGAGTTGCAGGGTATTATTGGTTCTCAGTGTACTCAGTGGTATGTGAAGATGTATTATTTTTTATTTCTGGCCCTTAATTTATGACAGCCTGACTCAGTTAACATTTATTAAGATGTTTAGATCTCAAAATCACTTTAAAGTGTAAAATATATGCTTCACTTTTCACAAGTAAATACTGATTCAGTTAGAGTTGGCCAAAGTAATTTTCATCATTTTTTGCAATACTTTGTATAAAATATTTACCTAGCCGAAACACTACTTGAATAAGAACTTTAGGTCTTCAAGAAAATCTTACGAATCTATCTATCTTCAGAAACACTCATAAACATATGCCTTGGTGAAGATAAAGGCTACTGATAAGCCATGAAGAATACATATATTTTTTCAGATCTCAGTATACCATCCTAGGCTCTTTAGTACTCTGAATGTGAATGCTGCCAGCAAGAGCACCTGCCAGTAGATCTTTTTCCAATTTAATCACGATTATCACCGACTGTCAGTCAAGTCTGCCCCTGTTCTTCTTTCCTGTTGGTTCACTCATGGGGTTAATAGAACATGAAATTTGTAAAAAAAATGGGAGTAACTTTAGTTGAGTGGTTGGATGTGTCATTGAGGGTTTTATTACTTTGCCTGAGTTTGTTTGTTGTACTTTATTGTATGATAAACATGTTCTACCTTCATGTTTGTTTGATCAAGGTGCATATTTGTTGTGGTTTTGTAATAAAATATTGTATTAAAGAGATTGTTCTATTCTCTATAACAGTGCATAATACAGACTCCAGACGAATACTCTTCATAAAAGAACCCTTGAACAGAACTCTTGCCGCAATCATCACAGTCTCAACATGGTTTAATTCTTCTATATTGTCGATTTTCAATGATTTGAGAAGCATGTGTACTTGTAATTGGGTCAGGAATCTCTCCCAAGGGTGAGCATGATGTTGATGTGATCAATTACACGGTATCCTTGTACCAGTGCCCTATTAAACGTTTGAAGTTTTTAAGTCCGAACTAGAGCACATTAGAACCTGGGTTCATCTGGTTGTGATGATAAGCATTTTGAAATATTTTTTTCTGGGCTGTTTAAAAAACTTTTTGAGATCATTTACCTAGACTTTTTAGGGGTGTGCATACCAAGTATTGCATTTGACCCTGGAGTTGACCCTTGGAATTCTGGAATTTCCATTTTTACCTTTGGGATTCTAACTGGAGGGTCAATTTTTCTCTGAATTTGTGGGTATGGTAAAATCAGGTCAAAAATTATCAAAATGACCCTTGAGATTCAGCACCCTTGGTGCATACTACTGATTTCAAAGTTTGGTCAAAATTTTATTGGAAGTCGACCAGATGCAAGTTTGATTTCAAACTGTTAAGGGGTCAATTGACCTTTATCTTTGGGTTGATTATTTTTGTATCATCCATAATAGAACTATAAACTTGATCATCATCAAGGTGTTTATATTGTTATAATGACATGTCCTGCTGTGATCTGTGGAACTTATGATGCTTTGATAAATTTTAAAAGTCTGTTAACTTACATCAAATATATGATTAATGTACATGTACCTTGTTCTCAGATTGTTGAATGGGAAAGAATGCATATTTACACTTTATTTTGTATATTTTAAACGATTAAGGCTCATGCATGAAAAGACTTCATGTTTTAAATTTTATGCTTACTACATAAATGTAATTTATATGTGTATATTTTGTGATTTGGGTGATAAACATGTGGCTGTGGTTTCCAAAAATCTTAATCTAAAGCATTATTTTTGTACCGAATTTCTCCTATGTCTAACCTTGGAACTTGACTTGAGTGTATATTGAAATTTTCTATTAATAGGACTGACATAATTTTTGGCTTATTTGTTGCGCCCCTGTTCCCTTGCGTATTTACCCTTGCACCTCCTTAAATTAATGCCTGATGTTTTGTGTACTGTTGTTTTCCTGGAGGTCTTTGTGGGTCTGTGTGCCCCTGTTCCTTTGCATATTTGCTCTTGCAGTCCTCATCAATGCCTGATGTTGTGTGTACTGTTGTTTTCCTGGAGGTCTTTGTGGGTCTGTGTGCCCCTGTTCCTTTGCATATTTGCCCTTGCAGTCCTCATCAATGCCTGATGTTGTGTGTACTGTTGTTTTCCTGGAGGTCTTTGTGGGTCTGTGTGCCCCTGTTCCTTTGCATATTTGCCCTTGAAGTCCTCATCAATGTCTGATGTTTTGTGTACTGTTGTTTTCATGGAGGTCTTTGTGGGTCTGTGTGCCCCTGTTCCTTTGCATATTTGCCCTTGCAGTCCTCATCAATGCCTGATGTTGTGTGTATTGTTGTTTTCCTGGAGGTCTTTGTGGGTCTGTGTGCCCCTGTTCCTTTGCACATTTGCCCTTGCAGTCCTCATCAATACCTGATGTTGTGTGTACTGTTGTTTTCCTGGAGGTCTTTGTGGGTCTGTGTGTCCCTGTTCCTTTGCATATTTGCCCTCGCAGTCCTCATCAATGCCTGATGTTGTGTGTATTGTTGTTTTCCTGGAGGTCTTTGTGGGTCTGTGTGCCCCTGTTCCTTTGCATATTTGCCCTTGCAGCCCTCATCAATACCTGATGTTGTGTGTACTGTTGTTTTCCTGGAGGTCTTTGTGGGTCTGTGTGCCCCTGTTCCTTTGCATATTTGCCCTTGCAGTCCTCATCAATGCCTGATGTTGTGTGTACTGTTGTTTTCCTGGAGGTCTTTGTGGGTCTGTGTGCCCCTGTTCCTTTGCATATTTGCCCTTGCAGTCCTCATCAATGCCTGATGTTGTGTGTACTGTTGTTTCCCTGGAGGTCTTTGTGGGTCTGTGTGCCCCTGTTCCTTTTGCATATTTTCCCTTGCACCTCATCAATACCTGATGTTGTGTGTACTGTTGTTTTCCTGGAGGTCTTTGTTGGTCTGTGTGCCCCTGTTCCTTTTGCATATTTGCCCTTGCAGTCCTCATCAATGCCTGATGTTTTGAGTTGTTTTCCCCCGGAGTCTGTGTGTGGAGCAGCATTGTCTTGTGTAACTATGTGGTGTTCTCTGTAGCAACTTATTCTTACTTTTATGAAACAGTTATTCATTTTTTTTAAATAACATCCGTTATGTCTGAGTTTATTGTTCCTTGGTGATTCTTATGTATGCAAATTGACTTGATTACAAATGAAAAATGTCTCATTGCTACATTGTTTTTAATATTTGTGCATTTTGTTCATGACAATTCCCCCCATCCATCCCCCTCCCATTAATATATCTGTCAGTATGAACACATCAGTTAATAATTTAGTGAGTTTTATATCTGACAGAATATTACCATTCCAAAACCATTGTTCATTTACAATACATGACGCAATATAGATAATAAACACTTTGTATAATTATAGAAGTTGATTTTGTTAAGTATTTTGAAATCATGTACCGTGCACATTATGACTATAATATTGTATTATACTGATGTATCTAGAAAGAATGTTAGTATTTGTTACTGAAAATCTCATATAAAATGGTGTTTATGCCACCCATACAGTAGTCGATCTTTTGTACAGAAATACTGGACTTGTCCGAGCTAAAGTTCTTTTTTTAATATTGAAAATTTAACTCAATTGTTGTGTTGTTGTCATCTTTGGATTATATTGCTAATCATGCGTTCTGATAGGTCAGACAGACCACTAATAGGTGTCGTCAAGACCTCTCTGAAATCTTCAAATATGGACTTCAAGATCTATCATAATGTTTGACCAATTTGGAAGGTTAACTTATTTCCATATACATTTAGTGATATTCAGTTTATTCATTAGGTTAATCAGCTTTGATGTATGCTCTGAAATGATTTTATATACATGTAGACTCGACATGTTGAGAAATGGTTGTTGAAACAGCTGAGTATCACTGAGGAAATTGTATAGTCATTTTATTATACCGAAATGTCTATTTTAGCAGGTATATATAATTGTTGTACTAAGGAGAGGTCAAAGGAAACTTCAATAAAATGGATATAAAATTTTTGTTTCATTTGATGTTGTAGTAAATATTTGTAACTGTTTGTTAAACATTTGTGGTTAATAATATGCAATGAAGATTGCTTGTCACACAATTTATTTTGCCATATTTTATACCGGGGCCAGATGAAAAAGAAATGTTTTTCATTGCATTGGTGGGAAGTTAACATTTCACTTGGCAGGCAGGTAAAATGCCTTTTCACGTAAGATTGTTTCTCGGTATCTCGAACATTCACCTCCAAATATTATGAGCCATGATGAGAACTCTATGAAGAAAGCAAATAATTATTTTGTACACTTATAAGTGAAGATGTTCATGACATTGAGGAGTGGTGTAGATAATTGGCTGGTAATATATGAGACACAAACAATATTATAGTTTAAGGCCTTTGATATATTTTGATGTAGTTTCAGTTTGATGACTCACATAACAGAGTTAATATTTTTGGTACTAAATTTACAGTTTTATGATAAAATTTACAAACTAGAACTTTTGTAGTTTGTCGGACATAAATTGGTTCTCATCAAATTTGTTGTGAGAATTTTTTGTAGATTTGTTTTGTTAGAAATGATTTGAGATTTTTTTGTGTGTTGAAGTTAAATTGAAAATGCAGACAGTTAAATTTGAAAAAAATGTACTTTATCAAGTATGAATGAGGCATTTTTGCTTTATAAAAACTGATAAACTTATTGTACTCCTAACTTTGTAGACAATAATTTTTTTGTTGAAACTTTTTATTTTTGTGGTTAAAATTCACAACTTAAACGCAATTTAATTTTATGAATAACAAACTAAAGAATGTTTCGAATACTGAAAAAAATCTTTTCTTTTATATTAAACTTCTTTGCTTCATGTTTACAATTTTTTGTTAAACTGCTGCAACCCCAACTCTTGAGAATTTAAATTTGATCCCATCCTACCAGTATCTTACAATTGATCACCCTAAATTGGTGGTCATAAGACGCTTAATTGACGGTTATGTCGAAAGTTTTAAATTCAGTGACATTTGTACTGTAAATACATAAAGTAAATGTACACAAAACATGTCTGAATTACATTTTTCATTTCTACGCATTTAATATAATATTTCATGGTTAATGCAACAATAAGTTATTGTAGTCATTCCTCAGGGTTCATCACGGTCAAAACCGTCTTGTATGATAAAGTAAATAGAGTGTATTGTTACAGTGGTTTTGAAAATGCGCACACAAAATGTATGTAGTTATGTTTGAAGAATAAAGATAAAACCTGATTTCAGAGTTTCTGACTGTTTTATGGAACATTTAGAATTGAATGAATTACTTTTTGTTTGTTGCATTTAAAGGTACTAGTGTTATTTGAAGTAACGTGATAATTAAGTGAATGGTAAATTTATTCAAATTGGTTAACATGAGCAATGTTTTTTTCTCTCACCATTTAATATATCTGTATTGGCTATGGTAGAAAAATGTGCTTGTTTAAAAATTGTAAAATTTGTGTGAATTTTTAAATATTCTAGTGTAAAAATGTGAGAAAAATATAATTTTAAGATTAACCTTTCCTCTTTTTTTCCTGTAAAAATATCGCATACACAGTTGGATATGAAGTGCCTGTTAATTTTTTTTAAATCTAGTTTCTAGGTCTGAGATTTCATTTGTAGGTTAATGAAATTTTTTCTAAAAATAACTGCTCGGATGAAATAAACTAGGTTGAGACTTTGCACTGTTTAGAACTTTCAGTATTATTTCAAAATGGAATTGGACTTCAACTGGCTGTTTTATATAGAAAAACACAGAAATACAGTACAGTTAAACCTCAATAATAAGACCACCGTTGGGACCCTTAGTGAAAACTGGTCTTCTTATTGGGGTGGTCTTCTTATTGAGGTTGAATAAAGAGCAAAAACAGTGAAAAATGGACTTGAAAAGTGTGTTCTTAATTTCGAGGTGGTCTTTAAGTATTGAGGTGGTCTTTAAGTGAGGTTTTACTGTATTTTTTAAAAGAGTGGGGCTATTAAAGTTTGACTGTAGCTTTCTTAGCATCAATAGTTTTATAAGATTCTCCTACCACTAATGAATCTACCGGTATTTAAATACTTATCTGAAACTGAACTTAGCTCGAGTACTGGACTATAAGACTTGAAGATACGTTTGTCCAGCGCCTGTCAGTAATCAGACCTGATGAATTTATTACGGACACCATAGCACTTTCATTTTTTATGGAATTCAATCAGACTTGCAGAGTAGATACATACAGCTTTAATAGTACTGTTTCTTTTCTGAAACATGAAGCTAGATTTTATTATTGCTGCCAGAGTTATGGCCCTTTGATTAGAATTTTATAGAAAACTTGATAAATGGCTTTCATCACAATAGTGTGGTCAGGATTTAAAATAACTTGGCTGGAAAGATCAGTGGCTGACTTTGCAAACAAAATTGCTAGTATATAATGACCATAATTTCAAACATTTGTTGGAATACATTTTTCAAAGGCCCAAAAATTAAATTGAGGGCTAAAATTAGGGTCGGTCTGATTTTTTTACCCAGAAACAGAGACTATTTTTTAGGCCTTATAGCATTTCAAAAATACATTGTCAAACTATAGTGCATACGTAATGTGTGTGAATTATAGATCGAAGTAATAATTAATTACACGTATTTGGTGTACAATTGCACATGTACAGCTAGACAAACTAATTATTAAAAATCAATAACAGAAATTAGATCTGTCTTTTAATAAAACTCGCAATTACCGGTATGTAAATTTATGTAATATGTTCATGATCGAGTATCAAGTAAATAGACTGTTGCATTCATTTTGTTGAAAATTAATGTGAGTTGTTACACCATGAGGTCATCAGAGTTGATAGTCTCAATAAACTAAAGCTTTTATCTTTATCATTGAAGTTCCTTTTGTATGGGGTCCTTTGCATTTTGGGTATGATTAATGCGGTTTGCAAGATGTTTAGATCTAGATCGTTGCAAATGAACTTGTAACAAGATACTGTCTGTATTGTGAGATGCAGGATATTACGGTTATAAAAACAGATCTCAAGGGTTAGAAATTAGATTCAGACAAGAAAATCTTGATAAACTGGGTTAGAATTACAGTTTTTATAAAGGACTCAACCATGGATAGCCGTGTAACCCAAATCTTATGGTCAATGTAGATAGGGGATTGTCGTTGAAACAAGGAAGTTGGCATATAACAGCACCGCACTTGCAATAATTGGCAGACTTGATTCTTCAAATTGAGATTAGAGACGCCATTGCTTTGATCACCTCAAGGGCCTATAGTACAGTAGTGGTGACAAGAATGAAAGTAGGATTATTTTCTCAATAAACCATGAGAAATTATTAAGATCTCGAGTTCTGGTATATTGCGTTGGCAGTCTCATGCTTGCCTTGTTACAGTTCCAGATTTCTCTTAGAAAACATGTTGATAATAGCAGCTAAGCTTTTATATTGTTTTAGTTTAAATCTAAAAGTAATCTAATTTGAGAAGTCTTCACAGCTGGTGTGCATGTTACCGCAATTTTTAAGTCACATAGACCCTTGGGTAAAAAAACTGAGTGAATTGAACCCATAGTAGCATTTCATGTTATAAAACCCTTTATAAACGTGTTCATAATGAGAAAACTGTACAGATTTATCCTGATTAACTGCGTATACAAATCTTCAAAAGCGCCATTTAAGTCGAATATATTTGTACTATATATGCAGTTTAAGTTTTGTGTTTTTTTTCTCATATACTTTAAACACTTAGATAATTATAGGATATTTTGACAGTTCATTGCAAGTATCAGCCAGATAATCAACTCGTTGTAGTTAATGTTTTTAAAATTGGGATAAATTGTTAAAAAAATGAAAATTGTCATAAATTGGATAGCTTAAAGTCAATTTAACTTAAGTATAATAACATCGCATTACACGAGTTTAACTTAGCATGCTATGGTATTATGCCACTGTGTAATATATTCTGGTACATATGTAAATTATGATTAAATGAATTTAAATGATCAACTAATGATGAATTAATTATTAAATTCAACAAGTTTATTGATTCAGGTTTTATTGAATTACATAATGCAGCTTCAACTTTTGACACAAATTGTATAATGTTAAAACAAAAAAGGTATTCATGAAATGTCATTTCTTGTCATGTAACAATTTGTTGACATTATGTGTGAATGTCTAGACACACAATGCAAACTGTTCAGGTTGTTAAATCAAGATAATGTAGATAGCGCGTCTTAACTTGATTTCAACATTTCATAAAGTTTTGTTTTCTAGCATAATATTTCATATAATTGTATTTTAAGTTACTCGCAATTTTGACGTAGCGGATCCGTAGTCCAGTGGTAACGCGCTCGACTAGTAATCCAGGGATCGCAGGTTCGATTCCCTGCTCCATCACTGACAGTACTAACAGTCTTTCGAACGAGACTATAAAAACCGAGGTCCCGTGTATGATGCTTTACATCGAGCACGTAAAAAAAACAGGGGTGCTTCTGGAACTGAGGCATCTCCTGTATCATGCACTATCCTCCAAAATCTAACAAAATGACTAAACATTCTTCCGGAGGCGTCGCCCATATGGGAAACCGGTGGCGATGATAAATAAACGCAAATACAACTACAACTCGCAATTTTGGCATAGCCAGTCATTATAATGTTCAGGTCTCTAAAAAGTTTCCCTAAAGATTAAAATTTTAGACCAATAAGTACATATGTATTAAATGACAGTGGGCAGATTGAATAAATTCTCACCAAAACCTGCATTATTAGTTTTAAAAGAGAGAGAATAAGCTGCTACAGGGAACGCCACATACATAAGACAGTGCCTCCCCAACTAGACCTCCAGGGAAAACATGATTCTCTGTCATTTAATACTGAGGTTGAGAATTCAAACTCTGTGGTTCTCGTGATCAGTGATCAAAATAAGATCATTATCTCCGATTTCTCATGCACAAATCTTTAGTTTAAACTTATTTATTTTACATTGATTGTGAAACAAGTTTTTACAACTTATACTACACAAATCTTTAAGTCATTTTATATTTAAAATATTGTTAGTTGAAGCGTCTCTAATAAGTGATACGGTAAGTGATGAGATTAATATTAAGTCTTTAAGTTTTGGATTACATATAATTGCTTGCTTCTGTTTCATTTGTTTTGATATCAACTTCATCTAGTCCACCTCAGGCTTGCTCAGTTGATCGAGTGCTAGACTGCCACTCAGCAGATCTGGGCTCGATATCGCTGTGTTTGGCCGGTTATTTCTTTCTGTGACATTCAGACTATGGTCATGTCATTTACATGTGGAGAAGTTGTCAGTTTCTTGTGGAAGAGCAAGTGATTAACTGGTTGATAATTAATTTTTTTTTTTTTCGTAAGAAAATTTGGAAGAAATTCTATTAACCTCTGGTATGAAAGTTTAATTTCAGATGCCCTGTAACAGGCTGTTGTTGTTGTTGCAAATTGTGTGTTTTGTAAATACCTCATTTTCCATATATTTCGTACCATCATATATATATATTCCTAGGATGTGGTATCAAGATGTTAACATTTACAAGATAAAGAATATTTATTAATAATTCTTATAGTTTAGTACGCACAGTCTATTATATGCAATTTATTGTTCTATAAAACTTTAATTGATTTTATAGTCACAAGTTAAGTGCATTATTTATGCACCGAGTAAACATAAGTCAGATTTTTCCTGCTCTATATCTCTGGGGAATTATCGCGAGTAGTGTCTTGCCAAAAACATGCAATTTTGTATTTCTGCAATGGAGTTGCAGTTGAAATTTCAGAAATTGTTGCCAATATTTAAGAAAGCAAATTTTAAGTTTATCCAAATATCTAAGCTGCGAGGAATGTGCCGTTTTCTGTACCAACTTACCCTCTATCCACTTCACCAATAGCTGATCATTGGTTGATGTTGGCAATACGTAGAAAACTCCAGTCTTATTAATTGCCATGCATTTTGTTGGATGCCAGTTAGGTAATTAAAGATAGGATGTTATTAAGACGTTTATTATCATGATGAACATGGATTTGTCATAAAGAGCACCGATACTGTTGTTCATGATGTTGCTGATGATGTTGTTTGCGGTGTTTTATGTTGGTCCTGCTGTTGTTTATTGTATCATTGCTTTTTTTCGCTGAAAAGTAGAAATCTGCCTTCCCTGCAGTTCAGATCCTTACAACTGTGTTAACCAGGATCAGTTCTGTTCTGCGCTGTTTATTGCACTGTTGCTTTTATGCAACCGACTGAGGACTTCGGTTTATTCTGTTCTATGCAAGGTAAACTTCTGCTCTTGATGACTCCGCTCTATTCTATTCTGTTCGTTTACCAGAGCATGTATTTAATTGAATCCTATTTCAAGTGCAGTTTTTACATTTATTAAATACACGGTATATCTTAATCATTAAAGTAAACATCCTTTGCTCTTTGTGCTATTGAATCTTTCTCGGCAAAGTTTACCATTATCTTTTTGTTCAGGAAGTCAAATTATTTTCATCTGGGCTGACAGAACCTATCAAATAGAATTTAACCTAGATTTGGTTACAAACACAATTATTACCTTCTTCCACGCCAGGTGAATAACCCTCAACCTGTGTTGGTATTTATTGAGGTTACCTTGGTTAAGAAAACTTGGTATCTTGTGTTACTTGCCTCGATCTCTGTGCCAGACCAACAGTAAATACATGTTTGTTTGCTGTTGCCCTAACTTGTTGCCCAAAATGCTGGGCTCAAAAAACTTTTTACTGGTCTACATTGGTTCAATGCAAGACTATCTTAATTATAATCTCCTTATATGTATTTATATAGGAGTTATGTCTTGCAATGAACCCTCAATTTAAGGAAAGACTTTCCGGGTTTGGCAGGTTGTGTTCTTGCTTGACATTGGCTGCAGTCATGTCCTCCACATATGGAGAAATTGTCAGGTGCTTGTTGAAAAGCAAGTTTTTCTTATTGATTCCAGGAAAAATCAGGTTAGGTCAACTGGCTGTCGTATATGACTGAAAAAATTGTTGAAAAACAGTGTGAAAAAAACTGATGAAAACAAACAAAAATAAGCATTGTAGTTAAACAATTACAAGTTTATTAGCAAAAATTGTTGTTTTCTTAAAAAGAAATGTATTTTTCGGCGCAGCCGTACTAAAATGGCTTTGCTATTTGCATATCAGCGTTGTGTAAACCAATCAAATCTTATGTTAACCACTAAAACCAACTTCTAAACCGAACAACTTTTGTAACATTGATAAGGGGTATGTTACTTTGCCGATATCCACTGGATTGCAGTGAATTTACTGAAATCTTGAGTGACCAGCAATCGTAACATCTCAGCAATTTTTTATGTTGCACAACAAATCTTAACCTTCAAATTGCGCCGTACCATGTTTTTCAAGATATTTCTTGTTCATCATTTATGTTACAACTATTTGTCAAGTGGAGCTGCAGCTGCATTATTTGGCCTGGAAGCCGCGGTTAGTTTGAAATTTATTAACTTATAATTAGTGCACCCAATTATTGAGATAGCTATCAAATTTGTATCATGGTAATGGAATAATAGCTGAACAATGTTTACTTAGGCATGAAGTTTGCGAGGGTTAATGAGTCTCGGCTCAGTCAGGCATTCATACCTCAATGTTAGGAACCAGTATGTGTGTTGACTTCTCTCTGCCCTTTTACTGTGCCTAAGGGAATTAATAATTTTTTAGGAAGTGTACATTTAATGGGTGACAAACAAAATTAATTTGTAATCCAATTTTTTTTATTTGCTTGAGAATGGTTGTAAACAACTTGTGAGGTGGTATGAGCCAATCAAATCATGTTTTATAAAATATTGACCAATAGACTTTGTTTATACAATACTAGTGTTCTCAACTAATTTTGAATCCACTGTATACTTTTAAATTTAAGTTAATTGTTATTCGGCGCAGCCATACTAACATGATTTTGCTATTTGCATGTCAGTGTTGCGTAAACCAATCAAATCTTACATTAACCACCATTGCAATTTAATCTCTTCAACTGAACAACGTTTGTAACCTTGATGCGGATTGGTTAACCTTTCTATAAAGCGTACATTACCTTACCGAAATCCACCAAAATCCATTTTTGATCTGGAGTGACCAGCAATCGTAACATCTCGGCATTTTTATGTCGCACAACAAATCTTAGCCTTCAAAATGCACCGACCATCTTTTTTCAAGATATTTCTTGTTTTTCTAACTCTACCTTTATTATATCTGATGCAATCTTTATTATCTTGTCCTGATAACTTTTTGGCAGATAGGACTCCTGCTACATAGCCAGATACCCTGCCTTGTAGTCTTTTGCGCATGATTTCCATTTTTATACCCAATAGAGTTTTATTATACCAGAGCTTTCATGAACTGTAAAGGCATGTGTTTGAAATCACTGATGAAATGTAACATCATGACAAGACATGTTATCAATAGCACTCTTACGTGAAAGAAGTTCTACCTCAAAAATCAAAACTCTTAGTTAACCTTTTCTGCCACTTTAACCCTAATCTGCCTGACTACCATAACACTGATCAGTTTTCAAATGTTTTACTTCCTTATCTATAGCAAAGTAAGGTTAAATGTGTCTGGCTGCATCGTGGTAATCTGCCATCTCCACAACAGAGAGTACATTGGAGGATGCATTATAATGATCATCATAATCAGTGGCTGCCTTTAAGGTAGACAATTAACAGCCACATTCCATGCCTTACATTGGTCTATCCACTAGAAATTTATGGTGCCACACAGACATATAGAGTTTTAACTTCTTGTCTTCCTCTCTTGTAGTCATCAATAAGACCCGTGATGTCAGAAGCCATTGTTACTGCCCCAACCATAGAGTCACTTCTGTAGGCTCAACTTGTAGTCCACCACTAGAAGTTGCAGTGCACTCATGGTTTATCCATTTAAAATCTGCCCATTGTCATGCCTCACAATGACATTGTATGCATGTAAGTCACCTTGTGTGTAGCTGCTCTTGGGTGGGCCCTGCTCTTCACTGAGAAAATGAAACAAAAAGAAGAATTCTCATCAAATGGACATTTGATTGAGCACCTAGGCAAAGCAGTTGACCAGGTGTTCTAATTAAAATGATGCACACTAATGTACTAAAGTCGGGAATAATTTTTGATGGCATGTTTATGTTTCAACCTGGGGTTATTCAGTTTATTCTGACATTTTGCCTGCTCTAATATATAGTTATTTTTACATCCCTTATGGTCATGTCAGCTTTGTGTTTCATTCTAATCTTCTGGGATATTAATGAATTGACAATGCTAATTAGGTGAATGTCCTCGATCTTTTATAAACACCCATTGTATGATGACTAGATACTTGACAATTATTTGAAGATTATTTTCCATCCATTCAATAATGTTACCCCTTGTTGTCCTCAATTTTCCTTAGTTGTTCTTCATGATGGGTTGGCCAGACCATTCCTTGCACCTCTATGACCATACCTGTGTACCTTTGCAGCCATATTCCAATACATCTCCTCAGTGCCTAATGTATTGTAGACTATTGTTTTCTTGGGTGTCTGTGAATAGGCACTGTCCTGTGCATGTGGCGTTCACTGGAACAATTTAATCTCTCTTGTACTTATAAAGATTACTAAGTTTAGCTTGGTTTTTCGGATTGCTTTAGTTCAATGATCTTCCTTAAATTGTTATCACTGTGTATGAAGTATTAATGTTATTAACATTCATTGGCTCTGATGAACATTGTTTACTCTGATTTATTCTCATAATGCGTTATTAATGTTTTGTTAATTAAATTATTAGGTTGACCTCAGAGGAAATAGATTTCTTTACTGTTATCAGTTGTATACTCACTGTAAATTGGTGATTATACAATCAGTTGAGGCTATGCAAAAGAAATCTTGGTTATCAATACAATGTATGACAATTCCTTGATTTGAAATCACTCAGATTATTTTATTTTTACAAGGATTTTTCTTGAAAAAAGATGATCGTTACAATTTGAAGGTAAAGATAAAAAAAGCTGAGATGTTACGATTGCTGGTCACTCCAGATCCAAAGTGGATTTTGGTAAATTCAGTGGATTTCGGTACGGTAACGTACCCTTTATATAAAGGTTCACCAATCGCAAGGTTACAACCGTAGTTCGGTTGAAGAGAAATTACCTTGGTGGTTAACGTAAGATTTGATTGGTTTACACAACACTGACATGCAAATAGCAAAACCATGTTAGAACGGCTGTGCTGAAAAATAATTTTTGACAAATTTTAGAACATGATGTAAACAGTTGTCTAAGATCAAAGTTTATAATAATTATGAGTATGATTAATATACAGTAGACATCCTTGTCACATTGGATAACTTGCGTGGAATTTAAGAATTAGTCGCTTGTACGTACATACTTAATGTTCTATTGCATAGTGAGCTGATAGAGTGGTTTAAATTTACTCTAATTTAATTTAATTTTACTTTCTTTCACAACATAGATACAATTGATAGAAAGAGGATGGTATTTGTACGTTTTGGTTGTTCACATTCATTTGTACTTGACTTTTGTTAAATTTGTTGATATCTATTAAGAGACCACTTTATTAAGCGACCACTTTTTGGCCGTCCCTTGGGTGGTCTCTTAATACAATGTCTACTGTAGTTAATTAATACAAGTTATGTGCAAACTGTTTTAACTCTGAATTGCTGCATTTGTGCTCTGCCAATTTTTACACGAATAGTTTGGTGCTTTGTCGATCTACAGGGTCCTTCTCATTGCAACATAATGAAATTAATTAGCTGAATTACGAACATACCTGTTATTATTTTTGACCAATAGTAAAACCTTAGATTACATTGATGGTAATAAATGTCATTGTTAATTAACATGCATTTGTGCGAAGTAAAAATATGTAGGCTACATAATAACATTAACATAAAACTAAATGACAAGAGAATGTTAGGTTTAGCACTTCAATTTGCAATGAGATGCGGATAAGGAGAAGTTTGTTGTTGGATTCGGAAGACAGAAAACTAGTTACAAGTGTTTATCTGAGTTTCTCAGGTAAAGGAGTGTATAAAAAAGATCACAATGTTGTATTAGTCACCATTTTGGTATAGTTTTTGCACATCTGCACTGTTGCTTCCTTGCGTTCTCTGTGATGATAGCTTGCAAGAATAATAATAGCTATTATTATGTATGTGCTATTCTCACGATAACTGTCTGTGAATTGACTGGATCTGGTTTATGAAACCATGAACAGGGTAATTCTGGGTAATTCTCGTACATCAGTCGATGAAGAAGTTTGCAATACCTGGGCTGTCTGTGAATAAATGTTTGTTTGACATGAACTAATCTTTTATAAAAATGTCTGTGACCTGCATAATTAATTAACTAGGATGTCTGGGTAAACATTTACACTGCTGTATAAAACATGGATAGCAGCTTCTGTCTGCAGTACATGTATGATCTAATAAATTATGAAATTGTGAATTTGTAATTTCCCTTTTACTGTAACCATGATGTTCGATAGTTCGATTGAAGTATTGTTTGGATACCTGCTCATCCCTATACTCTGATGAATTGTTCATGATCTTGAAAAATAAAATGTAAAAAACGTTTATATTGACACAAATAATGGGAGTAGATTCCTATAGGTCCACCCTAAAACTAGGACTACACATCAATTTCAATTTGTACAACTTTGCAATTTCTAGCAAAATAATTGTTTTGGATGTTATGTTACCATAGATGCTCTGTGTAAGATGACCATGGGAAGTGAAATGACCAGTACCAGTATTAATTGTTCAAATTGATGCTTCTGTTGTTGTTGTTTTGTTAGTTTGAGCATAAGGGAACTCACCCTGCCTTGCTATATGTAGAGCTCTCTATATACATATTATAAACTTTTACAACAGCATGGTGGAGTGGTGGCCAATTGTGTGAGAGGTGTTGGGTTCAAATTTCTGCCATCTGGCTTGAATAGATTTTTTGCTGACTGTATAAGCTATTTTTAAATTTCCATTTATTGTGTGGTATTTTGAGTTTTATGCGCTTTTCTGCAGTGTAATTTCAGCAGTGTACAATGGTAAGTTGTTTCTGGGTCACCAACCAGTTAACTATAATCTGTTCTCTTCCACGAACAAATGACAACTTACGCTCATGAACAGACTTCAGAGGCTGAGGGCAATAATACCCGACTTTTGATGAAAATCTCGGAAACATAACCTGACATTGGGTTCAAGCCTACGCCCACCCGAGTGGCCGTCAAACTGCTTTACAGACTTTCATCTAATTGTGTGTTCTCATCCATTTTAGTTTGAAATAGATTGAATTGTATTTGCAATTTTCATAAATACTAATGTATACGTGCTTTAAGTGCAAATCATTTTTTGTGTAATACAACTTGTCATTTTATAAGTTGCTCTATTTTCCTGTAATCCATTAAACAAAACTATTAGAAAGTGACATTTTAACCATGCATAATAGTTTATTGCCAAGGTGATAATATGACAAAATACAGCGGTAAATAATAAATTAGAGATGTTTTATTGTATTGCATTAATTTTTTGTCTGCATAAATTCGTGAAATATTTATGTTGGTAGATATTATGGAGACCACCACTAAAGATTTGAAGTGTATAAAATGTTGGTGTATGTCTGTTGCTAAGTTACGGAAGTCCTTAATTTAGCCAAAAATTGAATAGTTGAATTGTTAAGACATGTCAATTATTAATAAGCGGTATACACTCGAGATGTGAATTTATTGGTTCAATTTCATACAAGATGAACGATCATTTTGTTATAAA
The DNA here is from genome assembly GCA_032209605.1 of Mactromeris polynyma. Lineage (NCBI taxonomy): Eukaryota > Metazoa > Mollusca > Bivalvia > Venerida > Mactridae > Mactromeris > Mactromeris polynyma. The sequence goes on along the minus strand of JASFXZ010000006.1, from coordinate 8,931,274 downwards.
CTCAATGTTTCAAGCAGTTCGTTATTAAGAAAGAATATAATACAAAATTTTAAATGGCATTTTATTTAAAATGTATAAAAACAGTTTGTTCTGGATTATCATACTCCTAATATTTTTTTATGATCATATTAAAAGACGTAGCTACTGATTTCCCTGAAATTTTGTGTCTAACCTAATAATTCATGAATATTTGCGTATGATATATTCCGGGTATAATACTTAAATATGTGGCTTCACAATGACTTGCTGAAATGTAACATCCGGAGAAATACTGGTATGCACGGGTTCTCTGAAAGTGAAATTCTTACATTCCAGCATTTACCTACATTCCATCGGGCTCAATTCAAATTAATTTGAAGCTTTTTTTGCCTCAGTATTTTTTTTGATTGATAAAAATAACAGGTTGCCATTTGGATAGGTCTGACTGCTAACAGCTGTTGGTTGCAGATATTTATTGCTTGGATGTTCTTTTTATTTTGTGTGACAATACAGAGTTTTGTTACCGTTTAATTTGACATTTTTGGGTGCTATAGTAATTAAATGCAAGCATAATTATGTAGTGCAACACAATTTTGAAAGAGGTCAAGGTTGAAGACAAACATACATGGCATTCCTGTAATCTAAATGTGCTCCTGCTGATTTATTCCAATTAACAGTCCTTAAGCAAGATTGACAGTGTAGGGGTCATCTGTTCTCTTTGCACTGGAGACAGGATCTAAGGGGCCTGTTAAGTCATTTTTCCATGCTGAAAGGTACTGCATAATTTGTGTTCATAAAGCATGATATTGTCAGTTTGCCTTGTTGAACTTAATTTTTATATGTTAGAACAAAATATTGGGGGTAATACTGAAAGGGGTCATATAATTATTTTGTGTTAGCAAAGCAGGATTTTGGACCCTTAAACCCTTCTGAAAGGGACCATCTATTTTGCACTCACAAAACAGGATATTTGGCCTGTTAAGTAAAATTACCAAGCTGAGGGGCTGTCTACATGTATTTTGTGCTCACAAAGCTGCTCTTATGCCTTTTAAGTGTTCTTGACATGCTGAAAGGGGCTATCTTAAGATTTTTGCTCCCAAAGTAGGATGTCGGGTTGGATAAATCTCATGTCTACATCAGTATTAGCTTACATGAACCATCTGCTGAAGGGTTACTATTTTCATCCTTTGTTACACAATGAACATTAAGTTTCTTCTGGTTGTTAAGCATGCATTGTTCTGTAGGAGGAATATCACGCTATAATAAGACTTGATATGTTCACTTGTGTGTGTATCTTGTCATGGTTAGATGAAGGTGTGGTACCTCAGGTGAAGATAAGGTTTCCTGTTTTACCCATGATGCCTGTCATAAGATACGAAGGTGAACCATTTGAACAATTAGAATACTGTTATTAACTGTTGGCATTCATTTGTTGGTGATACTAGGTGCATCTGTTTTGACATTCACAATTCATATAATTGTCTCGACTTTATTTTTAGGAACGGATTGATAAAAAATGGTATCGTTTTGAGATAATTGTCACAAAGTGAACTCCGATCGAGTGTACGTATCTGCTATTAAAATGTGACCTTGAATGCATCATCAATATTCAAATACTGTTGATTATTATTGAAATTAGGTATCAATTTTGAGATCAGATGAAAATGATTACAAATATTGCAGAGTACATGTACTTATCATTGTTGTCCAAGATAAGATAGTATCATTGTTATTGTCGTTCTTATCTTGGGGTTAAAAGCCATTATTCAGTGGAATCATTCAGAATTACTCTCTAAATAGTCTCTAAACCATGGAATCAAGCGCTTGGTGACAATGATGAAAATACGATGTGACCCTCGCGTGTCATGTTGTTTATTCAAGTTTCACACGTTTCTATTGTATTCAGATATGACAATTGGCTATAAAATTGTTAATTGGCGATTTGATTGAAGGGGATGAACCCCAGATTATGAGTCAATTCGCAGAATATTGCTATTAACAGCTTATGATACGGATGAAGACATGATATTGACAAAATTTCAGCCACACAAAAAAATTCTCCCGTTTTGAGTCTCAATCTCCCGCTTTTCGAGGTGCAATCTCCTGATATGCCTTCAGAAAAGTTCACATGTATGCTGTTACTCGTCCATAAGTCGACCAGTGACTTTTGGTGATTTTTTTAGTAAAAAAAACTCAACTTATGTACGAGTATATACAGTACTGTTGTAGAATAATAACAACAGGGCCATATGAAATCAAAGCGCTGAAAGCACTGAAGTTGTTCGGACTTGTACATTGGTTTTGTATTCAACACTTCCAGATTCACAGAAAGTATGAACCACTATTAATGTCCATTGTCTAACTATTAAATTTTATTGCATAGTAAAGATTACTACCAGTATTGAGTATGTTATACAGGTTACACTCAGATGTTGAACTATTTTGAATCAATTCACTAATCTGTTATTCTTGCGTTTTCGTATTAAGGCGATGCGACTGTTGAAAATTGCCATAATTAGATAGTTGTTCTATCGAGAAACTTATAACCAGATACCAAAACACTGAACTTTAATTCTCAAATCTTGGATGTAGATTTAACAAATTAACGTCTAATTTTAAAACCACCTGTTTGTTACATCTGTGGATATTAATAGCAAGAGTACAACTGACACAGTAACCATTATTATACCTTATCATGCACTGTGGTGTAATGTTATATAGTAACGCCATTGTATACATTCAATGGAGACTGAAGGGAAACTGACCTAAATGGAAAAATTCTCAACTGGACGGAATTGAATGAAAATTTAATTTGTTGCATTTTAACTAATTTTTAAGAAACTTTGATTTAAGTGAAGTACTATAATTATATAGACACAAAATGTTAGTTTACTTGTGCCTATTATACAGCGTAGAATATACTATATAATAGGCATATCATGAGGGAAATGACAGTTTGTGTCTATAGAACCTGAGTAATGAAATGCAATTGTTGCAATGCTGCAGTGAAGATTTAGGGCCTAATATTCACAAACATTTTAAGACTGAAACTCAGACTTGGACTCTAAAACGTTAAATGTTCTTTTTGCTGTTATGTTGTTATAACAATATGGATTTTGATAAAAACTGACAAAGGTGTAGAGTGGGTAACACAAATTATTCACACACAATTTCATTTGTTTAGATTTAATGAAAATGAAAGGCTTAAGTCATTAATACTATTGCAAATTTAAAGTCTACGTTATTATTGCACAATATATTTTGATAAAACATGGCAAAAGTGTAGAGTGAGTAACAAGAAATATTCAGGCAAAAATGTATCCGTTTATATGTAGTGAAAAAGAAATGCTTGCAAATTTAACTTTTGCAATTTTAAAGTCGAAGTCTGAGATTCAGTCTTAAAACGTTTGTGAATAAGGGCCCAGGTTTGTGTATGAATGGCTGCTGTAAAATTACTTTGTGGTTGGCTGTAATATAAGTCGAACAATCAGTGTTATGATTTCATTCACCTCGTCTTATTTTTGTATGATTAGTTGCGTGCAATATGTGCATGTTATTGAGTCATGATTTACTGAACATGTTGAATTTCTATATAACCGAGAAAATGCATTAACTCTGCCATGATTTTATTGACCATCCTATATTGATCAACAAATATCGGTTTAAATAAACGTTATCATTCATATCTTGGATGTTTAAATTTTATAATTTACATTTATGATTGTTTCCTGGGGATTGCCTCGCTTAATGTAACAAGATTTTTTAATTATAAAAAAATGTTAGTGACAAAACAATGTGTTCCATAATTTTTTGTCACACCAACATTTAAAAATTATAATTTAAGTATTTCTATGCAATCTTAATATATTTGCAAAAATGCCTGAATTAACTTATAAATGTCATGTGAATGGATATCATTGGTTATTATAATTAATGTGTCCCTATCAAAATTATGCTTTAAATGTCCCTTTCATACCATTGGTAAAGGTGGACAAGGTGTGACTCTAGTAGGTTCCCTGTGATAATATGTCTTACCGGGGTACAATTCTTTAATCAATTGCATGCAACTCTCTTTTGATACGAAGATATTGATGATTAAGTCTACCCACCCAGTTAGCTCAATATTTAGTGCACCTGACTGCCAGTTTGAAGGTCAAAGGTTCAAACCCCAGACAAGGTGTATGTTCTTCGTGACAAATTGAGTGAAGATATTACATTAAATATTAATATTTGTCTTCCACCTCTGATTCACAAGGGTTGTTAGATGCCCAAGGACAGGATAATACTGGTTGGTAACTAAATGGGAACACTGGTGTAAGGTCAGCTGACCACCTCCATACATAACTGAAATACCATTGAAAAACAAGCGAAAAAAACCTCTAAGATTTTTTTTCATGAGGGAACTGAATATCTTTGAACTTGCACCTGGAACCCAGGAAAATTTGCTTAGGAGTAACCTTACTGTGGTAACTAACAGAAACATTGTTGAGAAATAAATTGTGTGAAAATTACCCACATTCATCAAACCAACTTACACAAACATGTTACAATGTTGTACTGTAGCCCCAGTCGGCATTTTTATATCCAATAAATCTTGTATTACAAATTCCTGTATGATTAATTGATGTTTGTACAAGTATGCATTTTGTATAAACTATATAATACATGATCACCCTTGTTATTTCTGGATATGTCTATGTCTTAATTTAGAAATGAAACTTTTCACTTCAGTACAAAAAATTGGAAAGCACTGTTTATTCTGTAAAACACAAAATTAGTGACATGAATAGTTGTATCCTTACTGCCCTATAATACCCTGTGTTCATGATCATTGCCATGCCGATGATGACCAATTTTGTTTTCACCATGGCTGACAATGAAATGTACACATTTTGCCCTTGAAGAAATTGACAACAATGACATGTACATGTTTTGCCCTTGAAGAAATTGATGACAATGAAATGTCAATGTTTTGCCCTTGAAGAAATTGACGACAATGAAATGCACATGTTTTGCCCTTGAAGAAATTGACGACAATGAAATGCACATGTTTTGCCCTTGAAGAAATTGATGACAATGAAATGCACATGTTTTGCCCTTGAAGAAATTGACGACAATGAAATGCACATGTTTTGCCCTTGAAGAAATTGATGACAATGAAATGCACATGTTTTGCCCTTGAAGAAATTGATGACAATGAAATGCACATGTTTTGCCCTTGAAGAAATTGATGACAATGAAATGCACATGTTTTGCCCTTGAAGAAATTGATGACAATGAAATGTCCATGTTGCAGCATTGCTTTTGCCTTGTCCACGTGAATGCTATTCATTAAGTCAGAATTGTGATCCTGTTCTGACCATGATCAGATTATGGTCAAAACATTGCCATGGAAAAACAGAACTTCTGTATATTATGGTCAAATAATGTGCTTGTTGAAATGACTCTCAAATTGTTTCGACAATGTTTGAAATTCGTTTAATGTTATGTTTTTGCTATGGCGTTTTTGTACTTCACATGCAAAATACAATTAATAAAATTTTAAAATGCAGTTCGTGTGAACCAAACCTTATCAATAAAATTATGTTTCTATTCAAGGGTATAGATGTATCCTGTATTTCTTTGTATCGTGATTATTTGCCGATATGCGCCACAACCTATTTATAATGCAAATGAAAGGAGTAATTGTGTAATATGAGACATTTTGCTGTAGTTCAGGATCTCTTTCCATTGTGTCATCAGAATTTATTGCACATTTCATGATCGAGTATTCGGCACTAAACTAAATTAACTCGGCTCTTGTGAAGGAGCAGTTACGACAGTTTCGCGCCAACCCTCGAGACAGTGTTTGCTCATGCAAACTTTCTAGGCTTGTACATTGAATTGTTGAGGTTCATAATGTCAGATTCCTTTTTAACCGCAAATTTCAATTTACCATTAATATAATTTTGTCATGTTACTGTCGTGGATGTAATGTATTTACTGGCATAGTTATTTTTATGATCAGTGTCATTGTAATTAAATTAATTATGAAATCTTGTTTAGGATATTTGAAAATGAATATTTGTGACCTGACTACCATATTAATTCTAATAAGCGATATTCTGTTAAACTTATTAATTAAGCATCAGGCTATGCATATTTCTAGCAGTTGATGCAAAACAAATATATCTGCTTCTTTTTATAAGCAGATAGTCTAGTTTTGGTATCAACATTCATTGTCTTTTCGAATATGTGACAATAATGAAATAATCCATATCGAGGGTTAAGCGCAAGACTATCCTTACTCCTATGTATTTATATAGGAGTTAGTATAGTCTTGCGCTGAACCCTCGATATATGAACATATGAAACCTGCCGTAAAAATTAAATGTTATGAAACCTGCCGTAAAAATGTAAAAATCCTAATCCCTATAAATTTGTATTAATTTAATAAAGTACCCTCTTTGTTGGTTTTGCGTTTTAAACTAAGAATGAAAACTATTAGAACGACAACTTATGCATTATGATGTTGCATATTGTTTCAAAGTGTCACCCACTAAAAGATGCAACATTCTTTGGTGCAGTAAATAGAAATGGTATGGCATACATTTTATTCAGGTGAACTTGTCCTTATTTTATGTGGAATAACTATTGTTTTTGCTTTACATGTTACGAGAGACCTTAATTTTCAAAATATAAGATGTCAAATACATTTTTGGTGAACTAATTTCTGTCATAACTGTAAACATTTTCTGCCTGTCATGTGACTATTTTTTGTTTAATTTACATGTTAAAGTTTCTTTGTTAATTAATTATCCATGCATATATTGTATTTACCTTGTCATACCTGCATGCCATAAAATACAAAACTTAATTGTCTACAATGAAGATTTGTTTTTAGGTGTGTTAATTGTTTGGTTAACTTTATACAGTTAGAGTACATCACAGTCGGACCTCGTTCATTCGAATTCATCGGGTCCTGAACTTTTATTTTGAATAATACATGGTTTCGAATTGCCTATTTCAAGTCTACATGTCTTAATATAATAGTTAGATACATGTTGGGACCTAATATTTATCTCGTATGATACCAAGTATTCGGATAGAAGGTTGTCGATTAAACGAGGTCTGACTGTTACAGTGTAAAATTACCTTGAATAATGTATGAAGTTAATAAAGATCATGCAGTAGTTGCCGTATAAACATTTAATTTAATTATATGAAATTTATCATCCAAATTTGATTTAAGGTCATTAACAATATGCACATATAAAACACACATATATCAAGGTACACATTTAATCAAATTCAAGCGGTTAAACAGTGTGTTGCATTTCAATACCTGCAAACTTTGTATATTTCTGGACTTGAGGGTATACTTTGAGTTTTGAGGTTATAATCTTAAAACTCGTGCATCTGATTGCAGGGTTGTTTCCTTGCTAGATGATGTGTACCGTGTATGCAAAGGAGAACTGGTTTGATTTATGGATGAACTAGCTAGTGAGCACAGTCAACGCAAGCAATTCATGCACTCTTGATCTTCAGAGTCTGTCTCAGAAACCCAATTATTCCAACCCCACTTGCTCTGTGTCTCACACAGAAAGGATGACTCTAAACATCAGAAATCAACCGTTGTCCTATATGTGGAATGCTTACAGTAACCGCCAATCTCGACTCAGTGACAGTTATTGTCTAGGCACTGACAGTTAGTACCAGATACTCACATTAAGGGATGTGTGGAGGGATACCATAAATTGTCTGAGTAAATTTAAGTCTAATTAAGCTATGAAATATGAAAATACCCCCATTGCTTCAACTGAACTCATCAGGTAATTTCTCTAATTCAAATCAACTGCACTATATGAATGGGTACTAAATTTTGAGGGCTCAGCGCAAGACTATCCTAACTCCTATGTATTTATATAGTAGTTAGAATAGTCTTGTACTGAACCCTCGTAATGCAATAGTTTTATTGAGTGCTGAACTAGGACTAAACTGGTTGGTCATGCAGTCTTTGAGTTCAAAATGGACTCATCGAACTTTATACACACTCTTAGATATCAATGTTAAAGAAGTGTTACAGGGAATATTTTCATATACTAGTAGACATCGTATTTCTTCATCAACCCCGCCCTTAATTATCTTGTATGTAGAAATCAGCTGATGATGTCTGTAGCTCTATGATACACCTGTTATACTGCTCACATTCCATACTGAAAACTTCTTTAAACTTCAGCAAAACAGCTACTGAAAACCTCATTAAATCAGTATTACTCCTGATCTACACAATTACATGTGTAATAAACTGATCATTTCAGCTCATCATTTAACTGACTGGAGAGATGTTACATGCACATTTAACATACATGTATATACAGTTTTATAGAGAAAAAAAGTCATTTCCTCATTTAGTTTGCACGCGAAGAGTGCTCACAAATATCCTATCTTGCTTTTGATAATGAATACTTCAAAAACGTGAAATGTCTGCCAATGAATTTTATACTGTTAATTAACACAGATAATATAACCATTACTCTGGTTTCCTATCTAATGTTTTATAATATTTGTTGAAACCTTCGTTTGCATGATGGTTTTCATGCATTTATATTTCTGGTAAACCTTATGAATTCTGCATGTCCTGTGAATTAAAATGGTAAAATGTCTCTAATGGTTAAATAATGTACCCAAGTGCCACAATTGTCCTGATTTTAGTGATCAGTAATTGAATTTTTAATCATTCTTCTAAAGTGCGAAACCTTAAGCTTTCCTAAAACTGTTATATACTTCTTTTTTTTCTTAACTGCAAAGTTGGACCTGAGGAGTCCGATTTGCCTGGAACTTCTAGGTTTTCTTAAAAACACTATAACAATTTTCAGAGGGTTTTCGGTGCGTTTAACTTATAGTTGCTTAATTACCGTAAGTTCATAATGTGGGATCTTCTTAAACAACAGTGCTGATATTGTACATTCTGAATATTATACATAATTATTATAAAATAAATACTGAAATTACGGAAGCACGCGCTTGTGGAATGGCAGCTAAAATATTATTGTATGCAAATGATAAAGCACTCAGACTTAATGCTTCACCATTATGATAATCATTTGAATGTACAAAATTAATACAGTGAAGTAAGGTTAATGTCCTTAGATTGTCCTTTAAGGGAGAATGCATGTCTGTGATCCATTCATCGGTCGCTACTTTAATTGAATGTCACAACTGGTACACCAAACGGCTTGTACATAATAGCTGCCTAAAACACAGGAGATTGTCATGAGTTATCTCCCTTTATCTTTTCTAGCATTATCTCCCTTTATCTCTTCTAAAGTTCACTCCATTTATCTCTTCTAGAGTTTTCTCCCTTTATCTCTTCTAGAGTTCTCTCACTTTATCTCTTCTAGAGTTATCTCACTTTATCTCTTCTAAAGTTATCTCCCTTTATCTCTTCTAGAGTTTTCTCCCTTTATCTCTTCTAGAGTTATCTCCCTTTATCTCTTCTAGAGTTCTCTCACTTTATCTCTTCTAGAGTTATCTCCCTTTATCTCTTCTAGAGTTTTCTCCCTTTATCTCTTCTAGAGTTCTCTCCCTTTATCTCTTCTAAAATAGTATATTTATAAAATAGATACATAATTATTATATTTATATTCCGGTACTGTAGAAGATTAAAGGGAGAGAACTCGAGAAGGGATAAAGGGACAGAACTCTTGACAATCTCCTGTGGCCGGAACCAAGGGTACCTTTGATAAACAGGATATGGATCTTAAAAAATCTAGTCTTAACATTGGACTTCAGCCAGTATAAAGCTGAAATATGGTAGCCAATAAAATTATATAGTTCGCAATTGCGGATATGGCATACTGTGGAAAGAGGCTTTTACTAGTTTTTGATGTGGTAAGTTTTTGTAAGTTGATTATCAATTATCTCAGTTAATCAAATGAAACAAAAGAACTTATAGTGTAATTGAAACAGAGATGAAACAACTGTATGAAAGTGTAGTAAAATTAAAGCATTTGAAAAACAGGTAGAGTATAAATCTTGTGCGGCTTATTTTCCTTCTGAAGCAGACAATCGCGTTTTATTTGACTTGACCCAGGATTCTGTTTGAAAATAAGATGTTTTTTGTTTGATTTAATGTTTTTGTAGCAGGTTTGTGTGTTTAAATTATTATATTAGCTTCCTGTTGTCAGTGTAATTTAAAATATTGTTGATGTGCCTGATATAAATTACTTTTAATTTGTGATGTAATGGAAATTCCTGCCTGTGTTAGAAACACATTAAAGGTGCTGAACCTAGTTTACTCCACCTCTATGCTTTAAGGATTCTCGGGCTCTGTCATGTTGGTGTCGAATAATTTCCAGTAATCGGAAATATTTTCTTTTGTCTGATTTGCTTGCCTTTTTATGACATTTAAATACACGACATGAATTCACCATTTTCAAATGTTTTCTGACAAAATTCTTCGGATTCCAATATGGCGGGGCTTATCAGTCTGTCCCTCCAAGATGGCGGCTATCGAAATGATTACGTAACGTGCAACCACTCTATTGGGAACTATTATGGGTAACATTGTGTCTTGTGTGATCCTATGGTATTGATACATATAACATGAATCATTATTTCATCAGTATATATAATTTTTGTTTATACTGCTACTCTTCTCTGAGTTTTACATGATTTCATGCATTTACCATATTGTTACAGTACCATAATAAATCGACCTCATTAAAATCAGCTCCAGTTGCACGCTCCTATACTATATGCTAACTGGTTAACAGCGGAAGGTAATGGAGCTAAAGTTATAGGGGCTGATTTCATTGAGATTGATAATAAATCTATCTATTCATCTACATATTTAAGTCCAAACTAGCCTTCTTGGTCAATGAAGATGTTATTAAAATACTTCAATTTCAATGGTTAGCGAATGTATTACATTGGTTATCGACCCCAAGCCAGGTAGTTTTACACCTGTTTATAAATTTTCGTACCAATTCCGAGCACATACCTTTAGAGAACAGTTTTAGGGACACCTGGTTTCTCGTTCATTGAAGTCCAAAACTGGATGCCAAGAACTTCTGACAGGCATTCCTTGATGGTAAGAAGAATGAGATATAAAGTGATAATTTCATAGATTACACAAAGTTTTACAGATAGACTGTGTCAGGAAAGAGATTTATGCCTCAGAATATGATATCATTTATTGCAAATTTGCAGAATAGGTTTTGATCCCATTTGGTAGGAAGTTAGTGGTGGAAGATCTGTGTACCTGTAATTAGGATTGGCTTTAATCTGACAAAATGACAGCTATGGGATATGTACCATTCTTTGTAGAGTCGTGAATGTAATGCCACCCAAGGCCTATTAGTACTTTGCTACATCTTCTTAACCTTTTCTCCTATACTGATGTGCAGATCAACAAATATACTGGAGTTAGCAAAAACATCTCATAGTCTGAGCTGTCTTTTTTATCTTTGCTTAATTATCATCTATTCTAAGATATTGTCGTTAACAATTTAAAAAAAATGTCTTACACCATCTTTTCTGAAAAAGACTGTTGAGATTGTTCTACTAGTGTTCCAGACTTGCTTTGCATAGTTTATTACACTTTGTCTCTTCATTAACTTGTTTAGTCCATTGACATTTTTATGCACACACCATTTAAAGAATGGCAAAGGGGCATAAAGTGCTACTCCTGTTTGTCCGTGCGTGTCTTCCAAGTGAAAAATTGTTTTCTGATAAATAAAGTTTGGAAAGCCCATAGGGAGGCATCCCTGTCCTATGAACACATCTAAGTTCCGAGTTCTTATTAATCAAAGAGCAGTCAGTTTAATTCCTTAAATGAAGTACAATTGTTTTGTGTGAGGACTTGATTCAGTGTTAAATATCTTAAGTCAGTCCTCTGTCTCAATTCAAGTGGGTTACAGAGTTGTCTGTTGCTTCTTGTCTAGAAACTTCTTTGCCTATGGTCTTAATGGTGCCCCGCAACACGACGGTTAAGATTATCAGCCTACTAGTATTCTTACATTTATTTAAATGTTTGGAAACTGTATTACCTGATGCTGCTACCATGATTTAAATCTGTAGTGCCAATACTTCAGGAAGGATTTTGATTGGTTAATGCGTAGTTCCTTGGCACTTGGGCATTTGATTTGAGCAGTCACTCTGCAACATGGTGCCTCTAAGTTCTAAGTTGCTCTTTCCTGCATCTCTACCACACTACATACTATGTCATAATCTTGGCAAGGAAGAGGTTTAAGGTTTACTGGTTGAAAACCTCTAAACACTAAAATAGATCACCATATGTAGGTTTCACCATATGTAATTTTTGTGAAACTGAGATTATGCTGAAAACAATAGCATTAAACCAACCACCAAAGCTGAACCAACAACTTCCACATATCATGTGATTGATAGTCAGACTTGTATGTTCCTATATCCCAAGCTAAAACCACACATAATATGTTTCCATACATTCATTTACCTCCTGATATAATTTTAGAAGGTGAAAGTAGAGTTTGTATGTGTTTGATGTGGGAAATATAGTGAAAATAATTGTGTCAAATTGATGCAATAATTACTACAATTACTAGACAATAAAACCTAATGGTTGGAGTCATACAGTCTTTGTATCTAATGGTGTCTAATGTTGTATGAATGTTGTAATGTGATACTGGAAAATGCTGGAGGCCTCTGGAGCATCTGGATTGTTGAAAGGGAAACTTAAGTCTACATGCCGTTAAATATAGGACCATATAGACTTGTTTTGCTTCTACTCAACGATTTGTCAAACTGTTTTGAATTGTGACAGTTTCACTTACAATGATGATTGGGTATTATTCCGAGCCTTAGCTAGTCAATGTGGTCATCTGGTGATAGTTGCACTGACTGATAGTCTTGTTTGATGCTGTATATCCTCTTAATTTAATTCCATTTTCAGCTCATTAATTATGTTCTTATGTACTGAATGATGTCTCACATTAAAAAAAATTTATGTCCATACAGTCTGACCTCGTTTATTCGACAGTCTTCTTCACAAAGTAGAGTCAGAAGACGGCCAACAAATACTTCTTTAAATGTGGCCCAACTGAGCAGTTGATACATATACAGACCCAGTTTATTCGATAGCCTTCTAATCCGAATACATGGTATCATCTGAAATAAATATCGGGTCCCAATGTATCTTGAATTGAAATGGGCTATTCGAAACCACATATTATTTGAAATAAATTTCGGACCCGATGAAATCGAATGAACGAGCTCCGACTGTACTTATGTTGTTAGTATAGTTAGGTTCATCAGTTACCAGTAATTGTGATAGAAGCATTTTTACTGGGTTACAAACAGCGGTGGTTGTAGCCAGGTGCCTCACAGCCAGTGTGCCCTAAATAATGCTAGAAGGGGAAACTAGGATCGATTGTTTCAGTCCTCCACCCTATTAAATAGCTGGATTTTAATTTCACTTCATGACCCTGGCCATTTATGTGACTTTAAGACCGATTAAAACAAAAAATATATAGGAACTATATTTATATTATGTATTATAACACTGCAACTCCATTATAACGCAATTGGAGGGGTCCAAGACTGGCGATGACCTTAAAATACGACAGCGTTTATTAACAAATTTCAGTATTTATCATGAAAAAAAAATGGAAGCCATGACATCCCGTTATAATGGATATTGCGTTTATAAACGACCCCATTATAATGTAAGTGTTATAATTATATTTTCTGCTAGGACCAGCAATTAATGTTGACCCAAGGTCAGTCCGTATCATTTGAGCGGATACATATAAGAACTTCCTTAATTATTACAAAAATCCTCAATTTGTTTTCTTCATTCAATGGGAGATTTAAAGTACATCGTTAATCTCTTCTATTAAGTTAATCTCTTCTATGGAATTATTCGAAACCTGAACCAGTGAAAGTGCGGCAGTTTGTACACTACTGCATAGAAAATGATGTAATCTCATTAGCTTGTTGTCAATACAGAATTGTTTTATGATGAACAATATTCAAGTAAGAGTTCTTTGCAAAAACTGTAAGATTTTACCGGTATCGTACATTTCTTGTGCACTAGGTAACATCATGTTTATCAACAATACACTCACTAAATATTATATCATGTATGTATGAGTTGTAAGCAGCGTGAACACTTACAGTATACACCATAATAAATGCACCTGTTGTTTTCGCATTAGGTTTTCTCTCAACTTTTATTAAATTTGAGCTTCATTAGCCAGGTAGATTCCAGTACACTGTAGGTGTTTTAGGCAGATAGAGATTGAATGCTTTGTTTTTTATGGCATGTGAAACACAATTAATGTCTTCTCAATGTTTATTACAACTACGTCATATTTAGTTAAAATGGGAATCAAGTATTTATTCATTCTGAAATGAGAAACTGAATGAGGGCATGTACTTAGGTTTTAACTTTGTGAACATGCATTTCTAATATGTTTGCACTACAGCATTTCAATAAAGTGACGCTGAGGAGCATTTTATAGGAATTGTACGGTATCTCTTTTTTGTTATATACCTGAAAGTTACAGTGTCTGTTTGTGTTTTGTTGAATGTTTTCTGCACATGATTTTCCCTGTCATGTTTTTAGAGGCACACACCTATACGGTAGCACCTTCTTGAAGATAACTGAGTTGATCGATTGCTTATTCTGTGGGTTGATGTTGTTTTTTGTTGCTGTTTCTTTTACAAACTAATGATACTCCACTGTTGTAAAAGCCCTGGCATATTATCTCTTATCTTTTCGTTGAAGTAGGTGTTATCCAGCCCAATTGTTTGTTAGTTTTGGCAATTCCTTTTGATACCATAGAAATGTGAGTAATTGTAAAAAGATGCCATTTTTTTTATTTCAGTATACTTTTTTCTAGGATCACTTTGCAGGCTTTAAAGTTTAATGACTGAAGTTATGTTTTTTTAATTGTATTTCACCTAATCAGGATTCTAAGATCTATGTCTATGCAATAGGATCATAACAGACGCATAAAGTTTGGAGTTAGACGAGGTACCCAACAGCCTTACTGCTCTCCTGAGAACTTCCTTAAGATAATACACATTTTGTCATTTACCCGTATCTGTTTCAACCTCAGATTCTTGTGGATTGTTTTTAGAAAGCCTGGAAATCTGACAGTGATAACAATTCTAAATTAGCATAGAATACCTTTACTGAGAATACCGTTAGTGTGTACACAATGTCTATTGGTCAATATTTTGTAAAACATGTTTTCATTGGCTAAACCACCTCAAACTTTGTTTACATCCGTTCTCAAGTAAAAATAAACAAACTATAATTGTAAATACTAAAATATGTACTGCTTTAGTCTTCGTTTAAATTCTTAATAATACAACATGCACATATTTATGAGAAATAGTAGATCTATTGTGTCATGAATTTAAACTAACTGTTCAATGTTGTATGACATTTCAACCCCCCCCCGACTTTGGACTTCTGTTATTGTTGAAAAACCAATACAGTTGTGAAATGCAAAATTCCTAATGAGAGTCAATTTCAGCTCATTTGACAATTTATCAATTGGCGGTACAATATATATAGCAGGTTTATATTCATCTCATGCATTCAACATTCCTACCGGATTTAGACCCTTAAAACAGTGAGTAAAGTGGGGATGAGGTATAGGCTTCACTGTAGCAACCCACTAAAATAATGAATAATTAGTGAAGAATGTAAGTGGAGAGGTTGCTTATAATGCCCTCACAACTCTGGTTGACATGTCAAGTGTTTTCCGGCCAAAAGACTCGCGTTCATCGTCATATATTAACATTATGATCCAGTTACAAGGTGCACTTGAAAAACTCTTCATTGCCTCGATGCTTGTAACTCAATAATCCCTTATTATTCCCCTTTGTAGAAGAGGAGTAAATTGCGTCTGCGGACTTTTTGGTTTCCGGGGGACACGTGGGCCTTGTACGGTGGTAAAATTTGTTGGATGATTGCCTGTGGTCAGTATATCGAGGGTTCAGTGCAAGACTATCCTAACTCATATGTATTTTATAGGAGTTAGTATAGTCTTGCACTGAATTAACCCTCGACATGATCCATCCTTTTTGGAGTCAGAAGGTCACAGTGATCCCGAGACTGTACAGAATTTTAAATCCGTAACTGGCGGACATCCTAAGGTGCTTCAAACTTGGTGGGGTGGTTGTCTGTGGATCAGTAGATGACCCCTATTTTGTACACTCAAGGTCACAGGTCTTATGAATGCCTGACTGCTACAAAATACAGATCAAGCTGTATTAAGCTAGATACAAAGAATCATTGATTCATAAAAGTCTTCATGAAACTAGTTTCACTTCCTTCATTGTTCTGTTCAGTTTTATAGACCACCTGTTTCATATCAATTGTGTTATTCCTTGGATGTCGCATTATTTCCAGAACCCCGTAACTTCTTTTTTGTCTTTTTTAGAAAAACAACTTTAAAGTTTTACCCTCTTGAGATAATTGTTACAATATGCAGGGTTAGATATGGAATTGCGTTTTATTTAAGTTATGTGCATTCCAGAACAACAAAGGTTGGGTAGTACAGAGTAGAAAGAGCTTGGAAAGACGGTCTCATCTATACCAAATACTCAAAATCAATACCATTTAATACTCAAAACCGATACCATTTAATACTCACAACCAATACCATTTAATACTCAAAACCGATACCATTTAATACTCAAAACCAATACCATTTAATACTCAAAACCGATACCATTTAATACTCAAAACCGATACCATTTAATATTCAAAACCGATACCATTTAATACTCAAAACCAATACCATTTAATACTCAAAACCAATACCATTTAATACTCAAAACCAATACCATTTAATACTCAAAACCAATACCATTTAATACTCAAAACCAATACCATTTAATACTCAAAACCAATACCATTTAATTCTCAAAACCAATACCATTTAATACTCACAACCAATACCATTTAATACTCAAAACCAATACCATTTAATACTCAAAACCAATACCATTTAATACTCACAACCAATACCATTTAATACTCAAAACCAATACCATTTAATACTCAAAACCAATACCATTTAATACTCAAAACCGCCAAAATTTGAGTTACACTGGGTTCTCAAAATAATGCAACAATTGGTCAATACCCACTTAATCTTCAGTAGGGTATCATAATGGGGATTTATGTGTTATACAAACAGCTCTATGGTTTTACCACAAAGTCGTTAACAAAACTAAGCAAGAAAAAACAGGATTTCATTCAAGGACATCTAATTCATTCATTGACTGAATCTTTATTAAATCAGTTAAACTTAATTGCACTTACACATGCTCATGTGTGTATGGTGTCATTTCCTTAAAGTGTTTTTTTTACAATTTAAACTTTTGTACTGTTAGTTGATGATTCCATGGTTACATAAAGTTTTTTTAGTTTTCTAATTAGAAGCCACTCCTTGGGTTTAAATTAATTCATGTTTGATATATTTGTGAGGAATATGTTTATACTGATGTCATTTATCACAAGTTTCTTTTCCTTTTATTGAACCAAGTGAGTAAAAGCTACCGTACGTTATTCATCCTTTCCCCCCAGTTTCATGCTGAAGTCAAAAAATCAGTACATCGGAACCTGGTCAAACTGGGTTGATTGTTGATTGGGCCCTTGACCCTCCATTGTTGGGGCTGAATATCGGCCCCATTCCTCCACCAAAATAGTGTATTTTTTGCCCCATTCAAATTCAGTTTTCCCCCTCGGAGCCAAAAAAATATGTTAATTGAAATAAAAGTTTTTCTGACAATCCGATACATTTTTTGTTAACCAATGTGTGCAACTGTGTGAGGATTATTGTATGTCTGTACATCAGTTTGACCTTGACCGAAAGATTGTAATACATCCCACAGTTTGCTTGAAACTCCCTCTTTCAGGGGCTGCAACCCCTTTCCCCAAAGTACTGTAAGGCTACTGCCTTCCCAGGCTCCTGTCAAAAACTGGAATATTTCAGAGCTGGGTCTGTTTCCTATGGGGACCAAAATACACATAATGATTCTGTCATCTGATATTAATTTTTAAGCAACTTCTTCTGCTTAGCTAATGTGTGGTTCCATTAACCGCGAACATACAAATATATTACCTGGACCATTGCATTTCAAAATAGTTGTATTAAATGACTGTGTTTGTCTGTGAGTTTGATGAAGAAAAAGCCGTGGTTCTGTTTTGATGGGAAAGTAATCCAAAGTTATAGCTTTACCCACGAGATCATTTCCTTACCTAAATTAGCGAGGACTGGTCCTGAAAGTTCATACACCTATTCGTGTTCAATCTTTAACAGCACAATACCAGATAGATTTCTTCCAGAATTGGTTTTTAGACTGGGGCGAAAGGCTATACACTGTGTACACATTTTATTGGTTTAACACTGGAAAATACCCATCTAATTATAAACTCAGTAGTCACGTGAGTGTGTCGTTTAGCATTTAGTATCAGGAACGAACAGTGATTTCGTAAGGTCAAAATATCAAAATATACTGGGTAATACAGCAGCGGGTGAATGTAACGGTAGTGGAATCAAAGCGCTGTGTGGAGCGTAAAGTCATACATGCATGCTTTGAAATTAAAATTGCTTGTAAGTGAAAAAGTCCCTCTTTCCATCCCTGAGCGAGACAGTGCAATGCTTCTACAATCTCTGCCCGAGAAGTCTTTACGGGTCACAAGAAACTTCGACTGCCCCAGGAGTCTTTCTGCGCTTTCAGCGCTTTGATTAGCATCACCTTGATACAGGCAGTTTTCAAGAGGGCAAAATGATTGATTTGAGATAGTCATTATGAGGGTTTCACCATACCATTATGGTTGTGTAGTAAACTTATAACGTTATATTGCTGTACAGGATATAAACATTAAGTTGACTGAAATATTATCGTTCAGACAATTTGGTACAGTCATGTAAGAATACTTAAAATATCAACTTATGTGTAAATATAGAAATAGATTTGGATGTATTGTGCTTTGTCTGTTCTTTCTGTTGGACGTCAAGTATGTCCTAGTGTTTGTCCTCATCTGTATCAAGATTATGTCACAATGGCAAAGAAGAAAGGGAAGATAGATTGACTTGACTTAAAACCTGTGTGTTTAATCAGTCATACTGTGACAGTACGTTGAAATAAAAACATACTTTCTGAGTTTTCATTCAGTAACTGGTCCTGGGATGTGGAAATATCAAAATTTACAACTTGTCCATGTACAAATTAATTTGAAGACCTTGGTTGTTCACAGCATCTAACCTTCACATGTCGAAACTTAATTTACATAAATAGCTGTATCATTTTTTCATAGCACAAAATATAAAAGCAGATAGTTGTAATCCAACCGGATCAAATTATGCATCTAATGTAACTACATTTGTATATGAATACCATAATAAAATTATTCACAATTTAGATATTTGCCTTTAGCTAAATTTTGCATGAGCATTTATTATTCTCATGTATGCTGTTTATAATTATTTTGTTTTTGGAACAGTTTAGACAGTGCCAAGTTTTTTCTTGTCTACAGACAAGTTAAATGGAAAATTACACTTAATTGTCCGGGCACCACCATATTCAGCCATTTTGTTTCAGTTAGTGGGGAAGTATCACCAAATGTGGGTATTAAAATTTTAAATAATTTTACTGAATGGGAGTTTTCTTTCTTAGTAGGGGAAAAATGTTTCCTTTGGGGAGGGGGGCCCAATATCGGCCCCATGTTTGCCATAAAAAAGGGCTGATGTTAGACATGTTGGACATAGGAATTCCACAGCCCCGACTGGTCAACCATTCCTTCAAGGAGTGGAACAGGCATTTGATGCCCCTGTCATGAAAGTGTTGAAAGGCATATAAGTGTTGACCCTGTCCAAGATTGTGTGTTTGGATATTCATTACTGGTCAAGAATTTTGCCGTGCATCAGGTGGGATTTTGAAATAACTGAACACAGATGTCCGCTGTTCAACCAGATGATGTGTTATGGGCTTGCATTAACTGTGACACAGCTTATAGGTCCAGATCATGGTTCCTAAAATATTGGTTTGTTTCTGTTCACCAGCGTCGATCCCTGGTCTTTCTTACCAAATTTTTACGCAGCAAACAAAATTTGGTCCGAAATTATGGTCATTATTTTTTAGAAAAAATACTGAAATGTTGCTTAAGCTTGTAAGATATCAATAAAATCAGTTAAGAAATAAACCTGGGATTTATAATCGCTGATTAAGACAAGCTGCGTTATAAATAAGAACTATAATTGGTTTCAACTCGCCTTGCTTGGAAAAAAGATACTACCTGCCAACCAATTATTTCGGTGCAGCCGTACTAACCAATCAAATCTTACATTAACCACCGAGGTAATTTCTCTTTGTTACATTTGTTACCTTGAAGCGGATTGGTTAACCTTTCAATAAAGGGTACATTAATACCTTACCGAAATCCACTGGTGAATTTACAGAAATCCATTTTGGATCTGGAGTGACTAGCAATTGTAACATCTCAGCATTTTTTTAAGTTGCACAACAAATCTTAACCTTCAAATGCGCTGACCATCTTTTTTAAAGATATTTCTTGTTTCGGTCTGTTACCAAAATAAACATAACTTAATTCCTTGGTGGGATCTAAATGTCCACCTTCCACAGCTACTCATTCAGTTCCACAGGAGATTGTTACAAGTTCTCTCCCTTTATTTAGAGTTATATGTATACATAAATATATAGAAGGGGCAAAGGGAGGGAACTCTAGATGGGGAAATAAAGGGAGAGAACTTGTGACAATCTCCTATGTTCAGTTCCTGATATAACTCTTTAATGAAAGTTTTTGTACACTTGCTAGCATACTCTGTTTATACAACTGGATTCTCATCCTAGCTTACCCGATATTTGGCATTAGTTTGAGATAAAATTTAACGATGAATAAATAAAATTTATGATATAACATATTATTTTGCATGCATCTCTGAAAATCTAAATTTTATGACTGCAAACGGTACGCAATGCTGAGAACCTAATTTATAAGATCCTATTCTGAGAAGGAATAATGTTTGGGCGTTGTTCCTACTTTCAATATATCATTGTCAGAGTTGTTTTAGAATAATTTGAAAGGAAAATACCATCAATATGGACAAAGAATGATTGATTTGGGGTATTGAAATGCATTCAATGACGTGTACTTGTAGGGCTGTTTATGACAATCGCAGATATGCACAGTACTTTATATGACTGCCTTCATTTTATTCTAGAATTTAGAGCAAGATGTATGGACAAAACATGAAGAAATATCTTTAAAAAAGATGTTCCGCACAATTTGAAGGTGCAACATAAAAATTGCCAATATGTAGCGATTGCTGGTCACTCCATATCCAAAATGGATATTGGTAAATTCACTGAAATTCATTGGATATCGGTATGGCAACGCACCCCTTATTGAAAGGTTAACCAATCCGTGTCAAGGTTACAAACGTTTTTCGGTTGAAGAGAAGTTGGTTTAGTAGTTAATGTAAGATATGATTGGTTTACGCAACACTGATACATATATGCAAATCGCAAAGCCATGTTAGTAGGTAGTATGGCTGTGCCGAAAAAATTAAAAGGGTCAAAATGATTCTTTATTAATTGACTTGTAGATTACGACAAGTGGACTATATAATATACAGGATGTATGTAACTCAACCCCAAAGTTTCTCACTTCAATGCTTCATTACTGTATATCATGTGACTCTCTGAGATATTGAATAGTTACATTTACTGATATTTTATAAGCATACTGATGGACCTATAATTTAAGTAGATTGCCTGTTATTGTTTTCGACTACCTTCTAATTCCCCCTGCCAGAGTGTTGAAGGGGCATAAAATGTTACCCCTGTCTGTCTGTCCTTTCGTCCGTCCTGATCCGTGCAAAATTGGTTTCCGATCAATAACACTCCTAAAAGGATAGATTCAATTTATATTGGGCAAATGTATTGGATAATAAAATACAGGTCAAGTTTGATATTGGTCACTATTGACTAATTTTGGGAGGAGTTATGGCCCTTTCATGACATAAGACATTGGTTTCCGATCCATAACTTTTGAAAGGATGGTTGGAATCAATTATGGGCACATGAGCATGGGATAATATAATATAACACAGGCCAAGTTTAATTTCAGTTACATTCTGATAGTTAGAGTAATGGCCCTTTTTCCGTGGACATCAACTCTTGAAAGGATGGATGGATTCGATTCATATTTCTTCATAATCATTTAGCCTTTACAAACAAAGCATTTGCAATCTACTGAAACGCAGCTATAACGAGGGCATCCCTGTCTTATATTTGGACGCATCTCGTTAAAATTCAATTGGAATATCAGATAAACATATCCATTTCATGCTTGGGAGACACGTTATCTAACATACACTAGGATGGACAGCAAGCTTATCAACACCACACCAAATATCTTGAAATTTTGATTTATTTAACAGTATGTGGTAATTTATACAGCTATGTTTTATTAGGCTGATACAATGTATTTGATTGCATGTTTTTGCCATAGCGTTTGCGATGAAAATATGATAATTAAACATAACAGAAGTTCGAAATCAGGTGATTTTCATCCTGGAGGCCGACATAAACTACAGGTTGGCATACAATGTTTAAATATTTGTTGTTCAGACTTGCAGGAAATACATCAAGTTAAGTTACGATGGGGTTTAAAGTTTGTTAACAACTTGCTGGAATTTTCTGCAGAACTTCTATGTGTTTTTTTTCGTTTTCAAAATAGCAACGTAATCTTGAACCACCTTTTATAAGTTTTCACACAAACTTACCTCTGTTGAGCGAAAATTTATCTATCTTGAAGTTCGCTGCATCTGGCTTTTTGAAATATTGACATCAAACTATACTTGGCGCCATTTTGCTTCTTGGAAGGCAGTTAAACTGGGTTTTCTGATAGTTTTCAATATACAAAATTTTCCTATACTTTTCATTGTTCAATGTACTTGAAAAATAAATTTTATTTTATGTATTTTTCATTGCTTGGAAGGATTAAATGATTTATTTACAAAATACTCAATTGTTTTGCTTTTCACCTGTAATTGTGTTGTTTTATCAAATGTTTAGCTAGTTATGTTTCTCTTGACGGCTTTACTGAACCAGTTTGACTGTATTTTTAATTCTATAATCTAATCAATATGAAAATTGTCAGTTATTGCTATTGATTGATTGTTTCCTGATTAGAATAGAAAAGTTTGCCCTTAAACTTTTGCAATTGACCTTTATTAATAGCATCGGAAGTCTTTTATCATACAGGTAATGAATGCATTTCATTGCAATTGGTCACACTTATTTGATTATATCAACAACATAATGTCGCATGTTGATATTTCCTCAATTTAATTCCAATGAATTCCTCTTCAGGATATTTCTGCTATTCTGTTCGTTTCCAAATTAAATGAGATCCACTACTTTCATGTGGTATTATAACTATAGGCAATTTGGGCCCAATCTCTCATAACATCTCGAAGAGAAATCTTAGCTCAATTTTAGATTTTGCTCAAATCAGAGCCTGAGTTTTAGACAATCTCATTTTTGATCTCTTTAAAATTGTCTAAGAAAAAATTCATCTCATCTTTTTTGTTTTGTAATATCTATTTTGAGTCTGGTGTCAGATGAGAAAAATCTCAACAATTTGAGATAATATTTGAGCTGATAAATGCTAAAGGAGATCGCGACCTGTCCTTGGTTTGACTATTACGCCTTTCAAGTTGAAATTTGCTCAAGTTTAATATTTCTTGTATTGTTTGTACAGGAAAATGTCAAAAATAAGACCACCCTTGGGACCCTTGAAAAACTGGTTTTCTTATTGAGTTGGTCTTAATATTGAGGTTGAAATTCAACTTGAATAGAGAGCAAAACTGTGAAAATTGACTTGAAAATTGTGTTCTTGATTTTGAGTTGGTCTTATTAATGAGGTGGTCTTTAATTGAGATTTTACTGTAGTATTAAAAATTGAATTAGGATAAAAGTGAAGTTGGGAATCTTAAATATGGAGAAATATGCTCTATTTGCACTGAAATATACATCAAAATCATGCAGAGGCAAAACATAACTGATATTTTTTTTCCATTTTTCATTATAAATTGAACCTGTACGCCACAATTACTGTAAAAACTCTATCCGGCTCAGGCAACTTTTTGATATTTAGAATCCTTCATTACTGATTATTTACAGCATAAATATGATAATTTCTCGACTTTATGATTCTACAAGAGTTGGAAATGTTCCAGGCCATTTTACGTCTGCTCAGAGCAATTCTGATTAAATAAGTATTCACAATTTTACTGAATTTTCAGGATATTTTTCTGCTGTTCCAATGTTTGTGATTAACTGTACAGTGAACAAGAAGCTGTTTGTGTAAAAGTTACAAATGTGTAAATATTATGTCATGAATTTTGCTGAACTACTGTAAATATACAATCCTGTCTGTTATCAGACCGTTCTACAGGCATTTTCCTAGAAACATTTAATGATAGTTTACTATCAAACTGGCAGGTATAGGTCTAATAGATATATGATAGATAATTGCTGGTCCCCACCCTTTAAGTTATGAATCAATGAAGTATGATAAAAGCTTGATTAAAGATGATTTTACTGTGTAATATCTCAAATAAAAACAAGGTAAATAAATTTCCAGGATTTTGCATTTGTTCTAATAGTTTTTTATTTTGTCTAGACAGTAGGCAGGGTGAAATAACAATGTGTCTTAAACTAATAATTTGGCTGTGATATCTGTTACTCGTACTAAATCTAATTTACTGTCTACAATATCCGCTTACCTTACTAAATCTAATTTACTGTCTACAATATCCGCTTACTTTACTAAATCTAATTGACTGACTACAATATCCGCTTACCTTACTAAATCTAATTTACTGTCTACAATATCCGCTTACCTTACTAAATCTAATTTACTGTCTACAATATCGGCTTACCTTACTAAATCTAATTTACTGTCTACAATATCCGCTTACCTTACTAAATCTAATTGACTGACTACAATATCCGCTTACCTTACTAAATCTAATTGACTGACTACACTATCCGCTTACCTTACTGAATCTAATTGACTGACTACAATATCCGCTTACCTTACTAAATCTAATTTATAGTGACTGCGATATTGGCTTACAGTACTTTAAATCTACAAAAGTCACTGTGATATATCCACTAACCTTACTAAATTTAATTGAGTGACTATGGTATCCACTAACCTTACTAAATGTATTTGAGTGACTATGATATCCACTAACCTTACTAAATTTAATTGAGTGACTATGGTATCCACTAACCTTACTAAATGTATTTGAGTGACTATGATATCCACTAACCTTACTAAATGTAATTGAGTGACTATGGTATCCACTTACCTTACTAAATTTGTTTGAGTGACTATGATATCCACTTACCTTACTAAATTTATTTGAGTGACTATGATATCCACTTACCTTACTAAATTTGTTTGAGTGACTATGATATCCACTTACCTTACTAAATTTATTTGAGTGACTATGATATCCACTGACCTTACTAAATTTATTTGAGTGACTATGATATCCACTGACCTTACTAAATTTATTTGAGTGACTATGGTATCCACTTACCTTACTAAATTTTATTGAGTGACGATGATATCAACTTACCTTACTAAATTTAATTGAGTGACAATGGTATCCACTTACCTTACTAAATTTATTTGAGTGACTATGGTATCCACTTACCTTACTAAATTTATTTGAGTGACTATGGTATCCACTTACCTTACTAAATTCATTTGAGGGACTATGATATCCACTTACCTTACACAACTTAATTGAGTGACGATATCCACTTACATTAATGAATTTATTTGAGTGACTGCACTGTCCACTTACCTTACTAAATTTTATTGAGTAATGATGATATCAAATTACCTTACTAAAGTTTATTGAGTTACTATGATATCCACTTACCTTAATGAATTTATTTGAGTGACTACACTGTCCACTAACCTTACTTAATTTTATTGAGTGACAATGATTTCTGCTTTTGTGTACTATTAAACAAGAAGTATGAACATACTTGGTTAAGGTTATGAATCCCCATGGAACAACCTTGACAGCCCCTTTTGAAATATTTTGTATTGGTTGATATTATTTTGGTATGAAATTATCAGAGTGCGAGAACTTGATGTAAAATGCCTGAAAATGGATGGTGTCTCTTAATTAAAGAAACTGAAATTGTTTGGTTGGATCATTCCATAAATGCTGATTTTATACGTACTGTTAAATTGTTTTCTTCTTTTTCAGAACCAGTGGCCCAAGATCTAACGCTTTGGCACGCAGGCAAACCCCGAATAGAATTCACGGACCCTAATCTTAATGCTTCTAATGAAGAAGTTGTGTTAAAAGACGGCGATGAACTCAATATCACATGCTTCAGTAATATACCTCCACAGTGGGTTATTGTACAAGGGGAGGAAACCTTTGTAAGTTAGTTTTATTAAAAGTCAAGAGTATTTATTTGTAATATTTGTAAACTTTCATGCTGTCTGCCTGTCACAAATCATTTGAACTCCATATTGAAATATTTTGTGTTGTTTACTCAGCCCTGTTATCTTAAGGATATTTAAAAAAACAGCCATAGTCAATATTAAAGGTAGTTGACGACAGCCAACATATTATTTGGAACAGTACTATACCAGTACCTCGGAGAACGAACAGGTTATTATCTGAGACACAACCAGCTGACTAATTTTTGCATATTTTAAATCTTCCAACTTATTTTGACTGCAGAATGCCCATAAATAAGGAAGTATTTAGGAAACGGCCTTTAACCTTTGGGCCTGTTTATGTTTTTCGCTGAATATAATATTGCCTTCATATTATGTTGGAAATTAACCTTTAAAATGGCATATGTGCCAGGAAATGATGAAAATAAATGTTAAAAAATGTTGTTATATAAATCTACATTATGACAGATTAAACTGATAACTTGTCATGGTATGAAACTTTCTGGGGAACAGCAATATAGAACACCAAGTTTATGTGATGATGTTTTAAAAACATTGTCATGTGGCATATATACTACAGTTGTACATTAACGCAGTCTTGGAAGCTAGCCATAATGTTGTTTTTAATAACGTTCACTCTAGTTTGTGCTGTATTAAAATGTTTGAGATGACACCTACGTAAAACTGTAGGTATATGTCACACCACTATGTCACACCACTATTGTGTCACAAAGCATTAACTTTATGAATTATAGAATATTATAACCTGGAGGCAGTCCCTTATTGCTTGCTTTTACATACTGGTTTCCCATATACCCATTAAGGGTTTCGAGCAATATTTTTGTATTTAAGTAAGCAAGTAGTTATAGTGTTGTTGCCCCAGAAGGTCTCCCAATGGTTTGAATAATTCAGAATGCAATAAAAGTCTGTAATAAGGTCTTCCTTCCAAAACATCGGTACTGACTGTCTTTGGTTTTATGTGGTATGGCTGACCTATGTTATTATTCGCTGTTGTGTGACATCGTTACATGACGACATCAGCACAAAACTCATCCTACACAGCGGGGAGTTAGGATAGCTCTGGTGAGTTGGTTTTCTTATATGATAAAAACTATTGTAACTAAATAATTGTCATTGTTTTGTTTTTATTTTAGGGACCATATTTCCAAGAAACCCATCTGGTGAATGTAAACATAACAAACAGACAAGACATCAATGGCTACAAGTTTGCCAGCAACTTGTACATACAGCGTTTGCATTTTGAGAATACTGGACGATATTGTTGTGAATTAATCACAGATCCAGACACTAACAGCTCCATCTATATTTACGCATTTGGTATGATTTACAAGTAGTAGATTTTGAGTATTATTTTAAGTCCGTTTACAGCCCTTTTTCATGGTCAATATTGGGCCAATATTGGGCCAAATTCCCCAAAGGAAACAAGTATTAGTTTTCCCCTAATTAGAAAGAAAATTCCCCTTCAGTAAAATTATTTAAAATTTTAGCCTTATAAATACCCAAATTTGGTGATTTATGATGTAAATTTTCTCTATCAAGAGGACATGCCATACTTACCCAAAAACTGAAAAAAGTGACTGGTTTATCATAACTTGCTTTGTTCTGTATGGCTGATACATAAATATTGGGTATTTCAGTCTTCAAAATGTTCCATGGTCTGAGTGGAGGGTAAATATTGGGTATTTCAGTCTTCAAAATGTTCCATGGTCTGAGTGGAGGGTAAATATTGGGTATTTCAGTCTTCAAAATGTTCCATGGTCTGAGTGGAGGGTAAATATTGGGTATTTCAGTCTACAAAATGTTCCATGGTCTGAGTGGAGGGTAAATATTGGGTATTTCAGTCTTCAAAATGTTCCATGGTCTGAGTGGAGGGTAAATATTGGGTATTTCAGTCTTCAAAATGTTCCATGGTCTGCGTGGTGGGTAAATATTGGGTATTTCAGTCTTCAAAATGTTTGTGGTCTGAGTGGAGGGTAAATATTGGGTATTTCAGTCTTCAAAATGTTCCATGGTCTGCGTGGTGGGTAAATATTGGGTATTTCAGTCATCAAAATGTTCCATGGTCTGAGAGACTGGTAAATATTGGGTATTTCAGTCTTCAAAATGTTCCATGGTCTGAGTGGTGGGTAAATATTGGGTATTTCAGTCTTCAAAATGTTCCATGGTCTGAGTGGTGGGTAAATATTGGGTATTTCAGTCTTCAAAATGTTCCATGGTCTGAGTGGAGGGTAAATATTGGGTATTTCAGTCTTCAAAATGTTCCATGGTCTGAGTGGAGGGTAAATATTGGGTATTTCAGTCTTCAAAATGTTCCATGGTCTGAGTGGCGGGTAAATATTGGGTATTTCAGTCTTCAAAATGTTCCATGGTCTGAGTGGAGGGTAAATATTGGGTATTTCAGTCTTCAAAATGTTCCATGGTCTGAGTGGTGGGTAAATATTGGGTATTTCAGTCTTCAAAATGTTCCATGGTCTGAGTGGTGGGTAAATATTGGGTATTTCAGTCTTCAAAATGTTCCATGGTCTGAGTGGTGGGTAAATATTGGGTATTTCAGTCTACAAAATGTTCCATGGTCTGAGTGGAGGGTAAATATTGGGTATTTCAGTCTTCAAAATGTTCCATGGTCTGAGTGGTGGGTAAATATTGGGTATTTCAGTCTTCAAAATGTTCCATGGTCTGAGTGGTGGGTAAATATTGGGTATTTCAGTCTTCAAAATGTTCCATGGTCTGAGAGACTGGTAAATATTGGGTATTTCAGTCTTCAAAATGTTCCATGGTCAGAGTGGTGGGTAAATATTGGGTATTTCAGTCTTCAAAATGTTCCATGGTCTGAGTGGCGGGTAAATATTGGGTATTTCAGTCTTCAAAATGTTCCATGGTCTGAGTGGAGGGTAAATATTGGGTATTTCAGTCTTCAAAATGTTCCATGGTCTGAGTGGAGGGTAAATATTGGGTATTTCAGTCTTCAAAATGTTCCATGGTCTGAGTGGTGGGTAAATATTGGGTATTTCAGTCTTCAAAATGTTCCATGGTCAGAGTGGTGGGTAAATATTGGGTATTTCAGTCTTCAAAAAGTTCCATGGTCTGAGTGGAGGGTAAATATTGGGTATTTCAGTCTTCAAAATGTTCCATGGTCTGAGTGGAGGGTAAATATTGGGTATTTCAGTCTTCAAAATGTTCCATGGTCTGAGTGGTGGGTAAATATTGGGTATTTCAGTCTTCAAAATGTTCCATGGTCTGAGTGGTGGGTAAATATTGGGTAATTTTCAGTCTTCAAAATGTTCCATGGTCTGAGTGGTGGGTAAATATTGGGTATTTCAGTCTTCAAAATGTTCCATGGTCTGAGTGGAGGGTAAATATTGGGTATTTCAGTCTACAAAATGTTCCATGGTCAGAGTGGTGGGTAAATATTGGGTATTTCAGTCTTCAAAATGTTCCATGGTCAGAGTGGTGGGTAAATATTTGTTATTTCAGTCTTCAAAATGTTCCATGGTCTGAGTGGAGGGTAAATATTGGGTATTTCAGTCTTCAAAATGTTCCATGGTCTGAGTGGAGGGTAAATATTGGGTATTTCAGTCTTCAAAATGTTCCATGGTCTGAGTGGTGGGTAAATATTGGGTATTTCAGTCTTCAAAATGTTCCATGGTCTGAGTGGTGGGTAAATATTGGGTATTTCAGTCTTCAAAATGTTCCATGGTCTGAGTGTCTGGTAAATATTGGGTATTTCAGTCTTCAAAATGTTCCATGGTCTGAGGGGAGGGTAAATATTGGGTATTTCAGTCTTCAAAATGTTCGTGGTCTGAGGGGAGGGTAAATATTGGGTATTTCAGTCTTCAAAATGTTCCATGGTCTGAGTGGTGGGTAAATATTGGGTATTTCAGTCTACAAAATGTTCCATGGTCTGAGTGGAGGGTAAATATTGGGTATTTCAGTCTACAAAATGTTCCATGGTCTGAGTGGAGGGTAAATATTGGGTATTTCAGTCTACAAAATGTTCCATGGTCTGAGTGGTGGGTAAATATTGGGTATTTCAGTCTTCAAAATGTTCCATGGTCTGAGTGGAGGGTAAATATTGGGTATTTCAGTCTTCAAAATGTTCCATGGTCTGAGGGGAGGGTAAATATTGGGTATTTCAGTCTTCAAAATGTTCCATGGTCTGAGTGGAGGGTAAATATTGGGTATTTCAGTCTTCAAAATGTTCGTGGTCTGAGGGGAGGGTAAATATTGTCATTTATTTGTCATCATTAACTTGGATATGTATGATGATATTTAGTAGAATTATTCAAATATAGCGCACTTAAAACTATGTGGCATGTTAATGTCAATTGCTGTTGTGATGTTAATTGCAAATAATGATTATTGGGTTTTTCATAAAGTCATAATTGCGATAAAATTGCTACCAATCATTTATGTAGCATAATATTTTTATGTAATTAATGTATGTTTAATGTACTTTTTATATGTTTATATCAATGTCATCTTTGCAAATTGCAAGCTGTCAAATATATTTTTTCATCTTGCTGAATTTAACATTTTTTGCAAGAAATGGAACATTGAACTCGAGTAGCTGTCTTTGAAGACATGAAACACATATGTAAATATATACAAAAAATGTATATTTTACATGTTTTAAGACACCTTATTTCATTCCGTGTATAAATTTCTAACTAAAGTCATGGAAATTCCTACTTTCATTTAGATGTCTAAAGTTCAGGCATGAGAATTTTCCGCGGATTTTTGACGCTGGCAAGGGCCGTTTTGAGACAATTTAAGCCATCTTAGATCCTTAAAAGCCTGGACAGTTTGCTGAATTTTCAGCTGATTTTGAAATTTTGCGTTCTCATGCCTGAAGGTTGACTTACGGTTGGTTCAGAAACCTGTCTATGTATTTTTTGTGATATAAAATGCAATTTTGGTGAGCTGAAACTATCATACAGCCTTAAGAGAAGAGAAACAAAAGTCATGCTGCTTTAAGCATGTGAAGTGGAACATACCTGAGTGTCAAATTTACTGTTTTTCCCAGGCATTCATAAAAGCCAAGAGGCTTGTCTGTCTGCGAGACATTTAAGTAGCTAAAAAATTATCACAAGACATTACACGTGTACTGAAGTAACGACGACCATATAAGTGTCATTTGAACAACCTTATGTTGAGATTGCCTCAGTGGCATAGTGGGTACGGTCGCAGTTACTTCAGTGTTAGGTTCTGACATCGTTGGGGTTGTGGGTTCGAACCCCTTTTGGTTCACTAATAAATTTCCAAAATTTACTGGGTTTTTTTTCCATTTCAGATCCTGAATATCCTTTTACAGATATTTATTATGTGGACCTTCCACATTATCCTAACCATCTGAATCTGTACATGAACACAAAGTTTATTGTTCCATGTCAGACAAGTTCTCCTGCACTTAATGTTACCTTGATGTGTGATTGCCATGATAGAAGATCTCTAGGGAAGGAGGATGGGGTCATATTTGACCCCCAGAAAGGATTTATCATCGAAAATGTTACTCAAACATTTGATGGGATATATAATTGTGAGACAACAGTGGGAAATGATTCCTATGCTAGAACCTTCACCTTTGTAATTCACAGTGAGTTATCTATTAAAGTTTCTTGCTTATCGAGGTGTTGGTTACCAGAATCAGCTAACTCCATATAAATTTATTGAGGAGATGGTAGATTCTGGCGCTAACCCATCAATATGGTAGTTTAGAATTTAAAAAAAAGCTATAGTTGCAAATCACAGGAGATTGTCATGAGTTCTCTCCCTTTATCCCATCTAGAGTTCTCTCCATGTATCAATGTTGTGACAATGATGAAAAAAGGTGTATCAGTTTCAACAGATGCCTTCAAAATCTACAAGTGAACAAATATGGCAGGTTTTCTGCATTATAGAATTAGAGAAGCCATATTGAGTGGATAGTATATGATATTTCAAATGGATAAAATTGTCACTAAATATTTTTATCCATTTTCCAACACTTCTTTCTTGTTGTGGATGCAATCAATTTAAATATTTAAATGGGGCAATAGAAATGCTTTTCTCATTTATTGAATGCAATACTGTGTGAGACTGGTCGGTTTTAATAAGTTTGACTGTGAAAACTTATATTATATTAAAAGTTAATATTTTATATATCTTCAAGTATTAATTATTTGGTGTTCTTATTTCCAGTTGTAATTGTAACTGGCTGATGCTCATAACTTTGCATCATACTTTAAATTATGCCAGTCATTTACGCTTAACCTTGAACATGCTTATTTCAGTTGACCCAGACATGCCCCCTATTCCCCATATCAAACAGCCCAGAGAAATGAACCTTATTCTTGGTGAGACGTTCAGTTTAACATGTGAAGTAAAAGTAATGGTGGGCGTGGTACCAATGCTATATTGGACATATTTTAGCAAGGAGAAACAGGTTTGTTTCCAGCTTATTACATTTTCAACTATCGGTACCCAGTATTCTTGCTTTTATTGACAGGAAATAACAGTTTGGCTCCTTGCTTTGTCATTGATCAGTACCAATCAACTTAAACCAGGGCTCTCGAAATTTTCTTTAAGTACATTTGTCCTGGACTAGTGTACATGTTCATTTTGACTTGTCCAACATGGGAAGCTAGTTGGACGAGCATTAAATAGGGTATGGAGGCATGCTAAGTCCAACGCAACTGTCTGAAGCCCAAATTGGCAAATAGACTTGTCCGGGAAGTCGGGCTAGTAGATTTCTAGAGCCTTGATTATACCCAATAAACACATAAATAATACACATAGTTTAACTTAAGTCAATATTTCGTTCATGATTTGGTTAATTTGTTTATGGTCAAGTACAAAATGTAGTAATACGAGCATTTTGGCATGTCTTGCAACAATTTTATTTATGTTAAACTAGCAAGACATTTCAAAAAGCCTTCTTCCATGCTTTTGTTTTAATTGGCTGTCATGACAAAGCAGAGTTTGCCAAAGACATCTTGTCTTTACGAAATAGAATTGTTTTCCACCTTTGATTATCATATCATTTTCAGATTTTTTTACCAGACTTTGGGATATTTACCAGACATGTCAAATTTTCTGACATATTTGGCACACTGCATTGCTTCCTTCCCTTGTATGATATACCTGGTAGATGTGATATGAATCTCCCTACTCCATGGAAGTAATAGAATACGTAGAATTAGAAATTCTCATTGTACATTTTTGTACATCTATTCTGTCTGATGAATTTATTGCATGATTTATTCTACAGTCTAAGACGTAGAGGTGTAACAAAGATCAGGAGAGCCACCTGGGTGCATGTTGGACGAAATATTTAGATAGTTGAAATTTTTCTGCACTATTTTCAAAACCACAGGAAATTTTTAAGGAAAAACTTCTCTTATCCGAAATACAGTCGAACCTTGTTTATACGACAACCTTATATCCGAACACTTTGTATTATTCGAAATAAAATTTCGGACCCAATGAATTCGAACGAACGAGGTCCGACTTTAGTTATCAAGCATACTCAATTGTTTGTATGGTATTGTTTCATACCATTTGTTCCTGTGAACTTTGTCTTTCTGTTTAGATATGCAAACTCATTATTGCCAGCATAACCTTATGAAGTCTCCAACATGGTACCGTATGAGTGGATATTTTTGCGAGTTAAAATGTTTGTGAATGGGTTGATTTCAAATATTTTGCGGACAGAAATGTTTGCGAATTCCGAAATGAGTACATGTATTGTTATTGTATTTTTAGTTAAAAGTGCATAAAATGTTCTTATGTGAACAAGGTATATTGTGCTGGCTGTTAGTTTCACAACATTCTTAGATTCCCGTAATTCACAAACATTTCCACAACACAAAATTTACCACTTATACAGTAATGTTTTTTCAAAATCTGTAACTGAAAGTAGAACTTCCTCATTCTGATCTATCAGGGTGGGTGAACATGTGACTTTTTTGTCACGAAAAGCTGGCACCCATTCCAGCAAATCTGCAGAGATCTATGTGTCGATATGGGCATCGATGCAACCGGATTTTGGGTGACCAGGTGTTAGGTGCTAAAATACGTACCTTTTTATGATCGGCTTCAGTATATCCAGAAAGGGAAAGTTCTACTGTAGTGTAGTATATTGTTAGAACCCCAGAGATCACTATGTTTCTATGTATGTTGTTCCTGCATATTGATATAAACTAAATCCCTTCTTTTCTTCATAGGAAAAACTTCAGGTAAGATCTGTTGGAAGTTGCATGCTTGGTTTTGTATAGAATTTATTATTTTACAGTTATTGTTATTCTGTTGTTATATAATCACATTACTGTTCTAACAGGGGGGATGGGGTGTGCACGTCAGGGAAGGGTACCCACTTTGTCATCCACCTGTTCTAACAGGGGGGATGGGGTGCGCACGTCAGGAAGGGTACCCACTTTGTCATCCACCTGTTGACCAGCTTTTGGATCTGTATTGTTCAAAATGCATCATTTTATAGTTGTATTGAGTTGCAACTAAATAATTCAAATGTGTCAAAACCTTAATTCATTCAAAGGCACAAACATTCTAGACAATAAACTGGCCTAGGAGGTCATTGTGTTCCTCTCCCAGCTGTGAGGTACCTCAGCCATGGGAAAGCCTTTGCTCCTAATTTGTAACCAAAGTGCTAAAACAAGTTGGTCAGTTTGACCAGGTATGGCTTGTCTGTGGCATGGAATCACAGAGTGGAAGCAATATTTGGTCTTCAAGTAGACACTGTCTCCATGTAATTGAAACATGAAATATTTGAAAAAAGATGGTCGGCTCAATTTGAAGGTTAAGATTTATTGTGCAACACAAAAAAATGCCAAGTTAGTACAATTGCTGGTTACTCCAGATCCAAAATGGATTTCGGTAATTTTACTGAAATTCAGTGGATTTCGGTAAGGTAACATACCCTTTATCGAAAGGTTATCCAATCCGTGTCAAGGTTACAAACGTTGTTCGGTTTAAGAGAAATTGCCTTGATGGTTAACATTAGATATGATTGGTTTACACAACACTGATATGCAAATAGCAAAACTATGTTAGTACGGCTGCGCCGAAAAACATTGTTGGATCATCAAAATAAGCACACTCACTCATTAAGGACGTTTAATACTCAATGCATTATCTCCAGCACTTGTTATATCTGAAATCTTTCTATTGTCTCAAACAGTTGGAGTTTCAAGTGTTAAATGTATATTAATCAGTAATATATTTTTCTCATAAGCTCTTTTAACATGCGGTATTGTTGTTCGTTACTGTTTGCTTTTGTACAATTTATATTACAAGCATTATTTTTGTATTGTTGTTGTTGTTGCTGCTTTTTGTGTCGTGTGGCTTAGGCCAGGTTAAATATTGCGTTGTTTATAGTACAACCCTTTTGTTTATCCCATAACCATTTTCAAAGGGATATAATACAATGTTATTCCTATAAATGAGGCTAGATTCTAACTTGAGCATTTTGTTTCTGTGTTTACCCTCCATTAAAATGGTATATAACAATTGAATGTGAATGGAAAAATGATGTAGAAATTGATTTATATCTTAAGCAGTCCCTAAAAAGCCAAATGGCTTATCAGTTATTGATAGAATCTCCAGATATTCAAGATATCTTATCTGATTGCATGGGGTCCAGAATGAAATGGGTTAATACTATAGTGTTCAAATTGTGATAAAAAGTGTAAAATTTAAGTTTAAGCAAAATGTGTATTGTTATATAAGCTACGAATGAGTAAATCAGTTTCTGTAAAAATTAATATCAATATATTCTGTATTAAAACAATTTTGCATGACATATTGTGCTTCAATGTTTAAACTAACTACATTTTGTATAAACGTATACTATAACATATATATGCTAATATAACTTATGTACAAAATCAGTACACAACGACAGTAGTTGTATAATCCTTGCTTCAAATATGTTAATATTAACAAGTATAATATAATAACTAACATTTGTGGTCCATGGAATCCCTAATGAAACCTAATGGAGTTCGTTAACAATAAATGAATTACAAAAAAATATGTTATTATGATTGTTATGAATTTATAATTATCATAACATTACAACAACATGTTTTTTTCCAGCTGTTTTTATAGCTGTTATTCAGCTATTTTCCCAATAGTGCCAACAAATATTTTTCCCAATTTGAATGTGAAAATTCCAAAGAAATCTGCAGAAAAACGTTTGGTTCAATTTAGCCAAAAATTGACAAAGTTAGAGGCTTTTCTTTAACAAACAGTTTATATAAATAGCAATTGTCCATTAATTAGTAACTATATCCTTTACTTTTATTCCTAATATTTTGCTGTAATTCTAATTTTAAAGCGCAAAAATCCCAATTTGAAGGGTATGGGTCAATCTTACCAAAATAGCGAAAATAAAGTCTGCGTAATAATTGTAATAATGGTTAAATTTGGGCCATACTCTTACTTCGTTATTATTCATTATGAATTCAAGAGCATTGGCAATATGTTGCTGTGAACAATGAGAAAATGTGTTGCCCCTAGAAACAGTTTCAGAAGCTCTTGCCTTTGCTTTTCCAGCTTTTCCAGCAACCTGTGATTATATCTGTCTAAAATAACGCTCAAAATTGTTCACATTTTCTGGTCATCTCAACTTCATTGTTACTGCTGACTTATGATCTATGGACTATAGTATATTTTGTTTACTCTAGATTGATATTATTCCCTTTCCTACTTGATTAACATGTGTAACAGATGCTTCGCTTATCTTTTTATTCTGCGTAATCAATTCACATTGAGAAAATATGTTTATTGATCAAAGATATTTACATCTGTAGTTCTCTATGTAACATTTTTCTCATTTTTTTTCAATGGCGGATGCGGTTAGATCATGGTCATAATTAACAGAACATTGAATGATATTGGCAACTTGATATGTATAGATGAAAATGGTCAAACTGACCATAACTGAATTTATTATGAACCTGTTTTTTTGTTACAATAAAAATGAGCCTTTTGCAAGTTATTATTATAGTTTTATAAGTTAAGTATATTATGAACATGAATGTTATACATTATTTATAATTTATCATAATTGTAGATGCACATTTTATCTGAAGAAAATAACTTTTTTGTTCATACAATCTGCGGCTATTACTACGAAGCAAATGCAACTTCGTGTCATTTGCTGTATCACTTGTGAATTATTGAAAAATGATACAAGGGTGTTATAACATGTCTGTGACCTGAGTAAACTAATCTTCTATCAGAATTCATATTAATTGTATTCTGAGTTACCATCTTCATTGTGTGTTTTGTTTTGGTGGAGGGGGGGGGGGGGGGGGGCGTTGTCTGTTTTAAGTGTAAGAAATTCTGTAAAAATATACGAGAAAGTAAATTGAAACTTCTGTGGCTCTTTTTGGTAGTTTGCAAATTTTGTCATAAAAATGAAATCTTTTACTAAATTTATTTTTACCTAAATTATCAGGAAACGTCGAGAGTCAACATATTCAAGACATACAAAGATATCGATGCTAGCAGTGATGGCTTAGGAGATGTCTACAAAAGAAACTTACAGATTCATCACGTAACCAATGCTGACCAGGGTAAATACAGATGTACTGCGTGGTTGTCGGACAAGAACGAGGGTCATGATGAGACCACTGTTTATATACATAGTAAGTACATACTGGGGACCTTGAAGATATATAACCCTTACAGCTTCGTGTTTGGGATGTAGAATTGTAAAAAGTGTTTATTTATTATTGTGTCGCCGCTATTTAAAGGGCCAGCCATTTCTGACTTATGAGACACCAACCTTCTGAGCACATTTACTTCCCCAATTCCTATCTTTTAACACCAGGCACCACGCAGGTAGGCACACAGCAACGATTATTTAACTAGCTGGCGACTCACCAACCGGCCATATGAGAAGGGACCACTAATGGGATTCGAACCCTCGACCTTACGCTCACAAGGTGGATGCCTTAACCACTTGGCCAATGCCACGGTAAATTAATATCTCCGGTGAGAATCGAACCTACTCAAACTGATTAATAATACAGCTAAATACGTTATGTTTTACGGACTGAGTTATCCAGGCACTCTATTGTATGTTTGGAAACTAAAACAGTTAATGGCTGTTGTTGAAGTGTTTGGTGACTGGTCAACTAAATTAAAACTCCATTTTCAATTTAGTTCTTATGGTTAAAAATGGTGTGAGGTGTTTATGTAGTTGTAATTTCTTTTTCAGGTCGAAGTTTTGTAAATTTATATCCTGCCAAGATGACTTCTACAGTTCAAGAAAACATTGATGACTTTGTTGATTTCAGTGTCAATTTCAGTGCTCATCCTCTGCCCAAGTATTTTTGGAGTAAAGGAAACGTGAATATAACGGAAAAAAGCAGCACATTCAAATACAAATCTGAAATTTTGTAAGCGTAAAATTATTGTTGTACATTCTATTGTAAAATTCTCTTACTTACAACATACAGTCAGACCTCGTTTATTTGACAACCTTCTATCCGAATACTTGGTATCATCTGAAACAAATATCAGGTCCCGATGTATCTTCTTCACGTCAAATTGAAATGGGCTATCCGAAACCATGTATTATTCGAAATAAAATTTTGGACACGAATGAAGGAGGTGCAACTGTATTTCTTTTATCTTGTTATATTTATCTTAGGCCGTGCAGATCTGAATACCGGTCAAATCTCCTTAAATTTATAATCTACAACAGTGTTATGTAGGCAGTGTGATGGTGGTCGAAAGTTGATTAATCTGTGCTGTTATAGATATTTATTATGCAAGTTTCTTGTATTTACAATTCATTCTTTATTTTAGAAACAACGAGACTATATTTCTACGTATAAATTACCCGAAGAGAAAAGACGCTGGAAATTACACACTTGTGGCGTATGTTGTAGACATGCATGTTTCAGCTACGTTTCAACTTATCGTAGAATGTAAGTAGATTTAATGTTTCTTCATTCAATTTATTTTTCAGATTGATGAAACTTTCCTCCAATGTTTCAGTAATATAAGGTAGTTACAGTAGAACTTTAAAACCTCGAACTGCCTTCTGACCTAGCAATTAGTTCGAGGCATCTATTGTTGGAGGCATCTATTGTTGGAGGCATCTATTGTTGGAGGCATCTATTGTTGGAGGCATCTATTGTTGGAGGCATCTATTGTTGGAGGCATCTATTGTTGGAGGCATCTATTGTTGGAGGCATCTATTGTTGGAGGCATCTATTGTTGGAGGCATCTATTGTTGGAGGCATCTATTGTTGGAGGCATCTATTGTTGGAGGCATCTATTGTTGGAGGCATCTATTGTTGGAGGCATCTATTGTTGGAGGCATCTATTGTTGGAGGCATCTATTGTTGGAGGCATCTATTGTTGGAGGCATCTATTGTTGGAGGCATCTATTGTTGGAGGCATCTATTGTTGGAGGCATCTATTGTTGGAGGCATCTATGGTATACATGTGTATGCATGAACTAACTGTCTCTGGTACAAGTGTACTACGCACTATGAAAATGTTTAACCAATAAAATAATTTCAAAGTTAAAAAATGAATGAAATGGTAGCTAGGGACAGCAAATCATTTTCGATCGTTCGACCTATCTCTGTTCGAGTGATCTACCGTTGGATAATATAAGAAGGGATTTCACCGGGACTTAAGAACCTGTTCGAGGTCTCTACTATGTTTGAGCCAAATCTGTTTGAGGTTTTTGAAGTTCTACTGTAGTTGATCAAGTCAGTTCACTTGCTTGTTATGTCAGTCATCTGATGTTTGTCGCTGAATCAGATGTGTTCACTAGCGGGTCCAGGGGGGAGGGGGCAGCTGGCACATGCCCCCCATAAAATTCCCCAACTTTTACATGTATGACTTAGTATAAATACGAAAATATACAGAGATCTTTATGGTCGGCCAGACCATTCCTTGCACTCCTATTCCCGTATATCTTTACCCTTGCACCTCCTCAGTGCCTATGTTTTCTGGACTGTTCTTTCCCTGAGTGTGCGTGTTGCAACTTAAAATCTCTTTATTTTGTTTTTTTCAGATGAGCCAGATGTTAATATTACAACAGATAACCCAGATGAATATTTCCTTACAAATGTTACAAATAAACTGAACTGTTCAGTGAAGTCTGTTCCATACCCTACTGACATACAGTGGTTCTGGCAAACGAGCACTGATCCGAAGAACTTTATACCTCATGCTGACAGATGGGAACCAGTCAATATCGTAAACAATACTCCAATCGTATCGTTAAGAAACTTTTTGTCGGCTGACAGACTTACCAACATAAGCCAGTTGACCGTTTCAGAGACTGGAGTTGGTTTCTTTAAATGTATAGGAAAAAACAGAATGGGATCAAATGTGTATGAGTTACCTTACGTTGCATCAGGTTGGTAGTATTATCTGTTTAATTTGAAAAAAAGTTACGATTTAAAAACAGTTATTCTTGCTAAAACCATGGACATATAAACCATGGATTGGAAACAGGCTGATATCGGTGAAACGATAACAAGAAATAATTTACCCACAAATTATAGAGTTATAGAAAATCTCGCCTCTCATAAGAGTTAAAAAAATCGTGCATAGTTGGACGTTTCCAATCCATGGTTTATTTGTCCGTGCTAAAATTACACTTCGATGTTTTGGTTGCTCAAATCTATGAAGTCTGAAAAAAGTCAAAATAGTTGCTTTACTAGATGTGTTTTAATGCCTTCATATTTTCATTACAGTTGCATTTGCTAGTTTGTGTTTTATTCTCATGTTTTATTATTAAACAAAATACTCTACAACCAGTATCTTTAAATGGACGTTATTGCATGAATGGTTTTAAATTATTCAAATTATTAAACAAGTTTTTTGAAAACAAGAATGTAATATTCTTATATTAATATCTTGAATTCTAATTGCACAGTTTCTTGATAAATATTAATTGCACATTTCATAAGTAACTTTTTGGCCAAAAATAGCTTTAGGTATTGCTGTACGACAATATGAAGTTGCATCATTCGTTATTTCACTAGTAATCGCTGAAAATAATACATGGGTGTTACGACAAGTCAGTAACATCATTTTGAGAGTTCGTGCAAACCACAGGAAAATTGTCAAGATTTCTCTCCCTTTATCCCTTATAGAGTTCTCTCCCTTTATCCCTTCTATAGCACATGTACATTTAGTATTATATGCATAATTATGCTATAAGAAGGTATGAAGGGAGAGAACTCTAGAAGGGATAAAGGGAGAGAACTCTAGAAGGGATAAAGGGATAGAACTCTAGAAGGGATAAAGGGAGAGAACTTGTGATAATCTCCTGTGGAGCAAACTAGTGTCACTCAGTTCTAGCAAAGTAGCAGTCAGAATAGTTTTCTGCCAAACTCTCGATTTATAATACAAAAAATATCAAACATTGTTTGTATGTTACTACTATGAGGTTTTTAGAACAAAGTATTGTTTCATTATAACAGATGTGAAGAACGGATTTGATGTCTGGGCGTCGAACTTCAAGCCAGTGGTTGGTGATAATGTGACACTTCAATTCAGTGCTAGTATCTGGAAATACTCCGATCTAACAGTGATGAATCGAACATATTTAACCCAGACAGATTTTGGCTGGGATAAAAATAGAACTGAAATCTCACAAGAAAAGTAAGAGTTCATAAAATTACTAGCTTACTGTAAAGTTAATGATTTTGGTTCATTAACATTAAGAAAGATTTTTAGTTCAGCAGATTTAAATGTACATACATGTAGTTGTATTTTTTGACACAATTTCCTTGGTGATAAATATGAGAAAATTGGTGGCTATTTACTTCGTGCAGATGTGCTCTACAACACTGCATTGTCACTTTTCTTACACATTCACCAAAACCACAAATTCAAGCGTCGGATATCAGTACTTTCTATCCTAACCTGTGTGCCGAGAGTTAGCTCCAGCATAGGAAATACCTGTATCGGACTCATATTTTGAGGTTCTAGGAAAATCTTTATGAAACGTTACAATGCAGTGTTTTATGAGAATGTCTGTGTGATGGCATAAGAATGCATTTTTCTCGAAATTATTACATAGCATATTTTGATAGAACATCAGGCTATCTACCGTTATTGTTTTCAAAATAAAATGTCTTGTATTCATAATTTCCACTTGCAATATTCTGGACTGGTCAGGAATTCTGGCGCTAAGTTTTATTATCTAGTCTTGAGGCTAGTAATCGCTGTATGTGAATGTATGGTGGAGTTGAGGTCCATTTCAAGCTACATGGATATTTTCAGGCTTGGTACCTTGAGTATAAGTAAAAG
This sequence comes from Mactromeris polynyma, assembly GCA_032209605.1. NCBI lineage: Eukaryota > Metazoa > Mollusca > Bivalvia > Venerida > Mactridae > Mactromeris > Mactromeris polynyma. The sequence continues at coordinate 8,888,466 of JASFXZ010000006.1, read as the reverse complement.
CACTGGCCTGGTAATGTTAGTGGGTTTTATTCATAATTTTGCACTGAATAATTTAAAAATACAGTAAAACCTCAATAATAAGACCACCCTTCGGACCCTTGATAACTGGTGTTCTTATTGAGGTGGTCTTTAATAATGAGGTTGAATACTAAAAGAGCAATACAGTGAATATGGACTTGTAAATTGTGGTCTTAATTTTGAGGTTGTTATAATATTGAGGTTGTCTTATTATTGTGGTGGTCGTTTAGTGAGGTTTTACTTTACTGCTTCTTACCAAAAGTACCAACAACTTAAAAACTTATCTTTTGACTATCTAGCCCTCCTCTTGTTTATCAGAAAGCCTTTTTTAATCATGATTGTAAAATATTGCATTTTATTGCATTTTCAGTCAAAAGTGAAAAAAAAATCTACATTGTTAAATATTGCATTTTATTTCACTTTCAGTCAAAACGTCTCTACAGTTATCACAAGTATTACCATAAGTCCAGTGACAGCGTATGATAGGCACAAATTTGTATGTTTTGGCACGACACCCCTCGGGAAGTTCTTAAAGGATTCTATAGGCTATATACAGATTGATGTCAAAGGTAAACTGTTCAAACCAGCAAATTGATACCTAACGAAAAAAGTTTGTTATTTGAAAGGAATACATATATACTTAGTACATTTAATAACGCACAATGTGGGATTTCGAAATTTTCATTGACTGACTTTTAGGATACAAGAAAAGAACTTGACACAATATTATTGCGTGTGTATGCAACATGTATGCTAACGTTCATGACAATAGACAGTATTTTCATAAATTATGAGTTTCAAAAGTAATAAAATGATATTTAAAAAAGTATTATTGGTAAAAAAATTGCGTTTTTAAATGTATAGATACTTTAGGACCTTGCTAAGATATGTGTTTAAAAGCAATTCAGTAATATAAAGTAGGCAATATTCAGTATTGACATTCACCGGGTTGGTAAACAGTGCAACCCTTCCAGGGTAATACCATTATGAAGACGCATGTTTTGACTGTTCCTAAGAGTATGTTGCTCATACAAGGTATGATAGAAAATCTTGCTACCAGAACATTAATATTTTGATTGAAGAGAGATTATTGGAGGGACGCTCCAGGTCGCACTGTAATTATGTATTTGTTATTTTGTTATTATGTATACATTATGTTGCTATGAAACATGTTATGTAACTTGTGTTACATTGATCATATTGACATCAAACTTGATGTATAGTAAGAACATGTGGAGAGCTCGCTTGGGATTGCTTTTGGGTTCGGTCCGACAAAGGTCAAGGTCACCGTTACTAAAAATTGAAATTTGGTTTCTGGCGAATAACTTGTGTTACATTGATCATATTGACATCAAACTTGGTGTATAGTAAGAACATGTGGAGAGCTCGCTTGGGATTGCTTTTGGGTTTGGTCCGACAAAGGTCAAGGTCACCGTTACTAAAAATAGAAATTTGGTTTCCGGTGAATAACTTTAGATTTGTTGGTCATATTGACATCAAACTTAGTGTATAGTAAGAACATTTGGAGGGCTCGCTTGGGATTGCTTTTGGAATCATTTCGTCAAAGGTCACCTTTACTAAAAATTGCAATTTGCTCTCCGGCTAATAACTTTAGATTTGTTGGTCATATTGACATCAAACTTGGTGTATAGTAAGAACATGTGAAGATCTCGCTTGGGATTGCTTTTGGGTTTGTTCCGTCCAAGGTCAAGGTCACTTAAAATTTAAAAATCAGTTTCCACTTAATATCTTCGCTATTCGTGGTTGTATTGACATCAAAGTTGTTGTATAGTTGTTGCATATATAATATATCTAAGTGTGAGTGTTTGTATGCATGTATCACCTCTGGCACCTTTGCAGCATTGATGATCATCATGTATTCAATATACAAATAGAGCCTTGGTTACAAATAATAAGGTTTAAAACCTGGTTTGTGGGCATTGCCCATTTCTTGTTTTTTTATGTGAAGGTAGATTTTAAGAGATGATTAATTTCTAGCAAACCTGTGTTTTTAATTGAATTATTCACAGGGTTTATTTTGGCTGTTTCGGGAGCATGACCCATACCCTTCAAATTGGCAATTTTTGTGAGTTAAACTTAAAAATTGGAGAAAAAATAGCAATTACAGCAAAATATCATCTAAAAAAAGAACAGCTGAAAAAACAAATGATTCATGACAAATTTTAACTCAAACTTTGTGTCACTCTGGTTTGGTAACGACTGCTTGCAATAGTGTAGAGCCACGTCCTCTATATTCTTAAATTTACAGCCATTTGTTGCAGTCATTAGGTAACTTTTACAGAATTAGATGCCCTATTGTCTTATCTATCTTGTTTGACATTTTCTCTGCAGATATTGTACCAGTAGCGTTTGTTTCGCCAACTCCGTCCAGAACTTTCATCAATGAAAACTCATTTGCATATGATTGTGAAGTTTCTGGGTTACCTACACCTACTGTTGAATGGTACAAGGATAATCAAAAGCTGGACCCTGCTAACCTAACCGCTGGCTTTGAAATAACATATGACTACAGGTAAACCTAAATTAAATAATTTGTTTTTTAATTTTTAACAAAAAATTCTGTGATCAACTTTGTGTTTATGTATTATAGTGTTACCCCTATTTAAAGATCCTGCCATTTTTTGACTTACGAGACACATACTTTCTGAGCACATTTACTTCCTGATTCCTATCCTTTAATGCCAGGCACCAGGCAGGTAGACACACAGTTACTATTATTTAACTAGCTGGCAGCTCACCAACCGGCCATATCAGAACGGAACTCTACTGGGATTCGAACCTTCAGCCTCCAGCTGCCAAGGCATATCCCTTAACCACTCTGCCATGGGAGATGGTATATGTTCAAACTTTACTGGTCCAAATTTAAGCACACATTGAAGTACTTTTGTAAAAAAAGACTGCAGAGCATTGCACAAAGTCGCCTACGTCATTGAAAATCACTTTATTTTGTGTATACAAATACAACGATTTTCATTTCAGTCTTGAAATTAATGCTAGTGATGCGAGTTTTTCTGGTATATATACATGTGTGGCAATGAATAGAGGTGGAGTTGCCTCTAGGAACTACACATATACATATGGTAAGAAATTAGTTACTATGTACAACAGTTCAAGGTCACATTAATTCAGTTTGGTAACCATTTTAAGAAAAGAGATTTACTTAAAGCGTTAGTGTTCATAAGGCTAAGAAATTGCTTACAACTGTCAATATCTCATAATATTTTGTTGCATTCCAGAAATTATTTATAATACTGGCTGGTTTGATCAGTATACTGAATAAGTGTATAATATTGTGTGTCGAAAAGTGATGATTCAGATGTTTGCTTGTGGAAATGTTTGCAAATCTCCGCAATCAGTTTGTACATAATATCTACACATTGTAAAATTATCATTTTCTTAATTTTATTTAATTCTCAAATGTTATACATGTAGTAGGACTCCAAAGTATTTCCGGCATCGCAGTGTCTTAGATGTCACTCCATGGAGTACTGGACTCCAAGTAGTGGTTACACGGTGCATAGAGAAAATAATTTATACTTCGATGGAAGAGGAAATTTACGCTGTGGAAATATTGTTGCGAATTTTGTGCATTCGCGAAATTCGCAAACTTTACCACCTTGCAAACTGTACCACTTATACAGTATATACTTACATATTGTTGTTATACAATTTTCAGAGAAGCCCCCTCCACCTGCGTTAGCTTCATGGACAACAAACCTGATTATTGGAGGTTGTATTTTTGTGGCAGCAATCATTGTTGTTGTGATTATTCTTCGCTGGTTCTACAAGAGAAAGTCTATGGAATTGGTAAGTATGAGATATAATAGAAGATAACTTTGGATTGGATTGCTGTTCTTCTTGTGAACCAATCAGGTTTATCCTTTCCAACACTTATATGAATGACCAATCAGACTCTTTCTTTCATGGAAATGTGGATGAAATTGACCTATCAGATTCAACCTTTCTTAAAATCTAAATATTGATTCATAGATGGAATTCATACAAAGTCTACCAAATAGATTGAGAAATTACTGTTGTTTGTTTATGTTATTATTTGAAATGGCATAAACCTGCGTGGCAAAATTCCGTGTATACAGTTACATTGCCATTTTCCAGTAAATTAAAAAAATCCTTTTGTACTTATTCATTGTCCTTTGTTGAATATTTTACAGCATAAAGAGTTGGAACAGTATTTAGTTCAACCCAAAGGTGACTACAATCCAGAATTACCTATGGATGAACAAACGGCTTACATACCCTATGATGCGAAATGGGAGTTTCCTAAAGAAAGATTGAGACTAGGTAATGTATAAAGTTCTGGTATATCTTGGTGGAATTTTGGTTTTGATGGGAAAATTTTGCCATACTTGAATAGCAAAACTTATTGTCATTTTTATATGGCACCACTGTCTGTTTTCATATGCGGTTTTCTTACTGTTGTGCTATACGTTTTGTTTATTTTGTTAAGTGATGTTCTTTAAACAATATTTGAATTTCTAGGAAAGTCATTATATATTCTGATATATATTATACTTTTCAAAATTCAAAGCATCGATGGAAGAAGCATGGTATTTCAAGATTCCCATGAGAAAAATAATCATTTAAAGCAAAAATGAAATGTTATCAGAAAATTCTACCATTAGTTTGCTTTGCAATATGTTATTGGAACTTTGTTGAAATGACCACTGATCGAACATTATATGACCTGCTTTAATGATAAAGGATGCTTTCTTTTGAAGCCACTATTTTCTAGCCGCATCACACAAAATGAAAACAATTGTTGTTGCAGTATGGTTTTTTTTTTTTCTAAACTTTATTCACAATAGGCAATATTTATACAAACATACAGTAATGGTAAAACATACAATTTGTGTTAACATGCTCAAAGATGGATTGAATATACTTGTTATGTCCAAAATAGTTACTATAATACAGTTATTAAACGGTTCTATTAAATTCAACAAGTATAAGGTTTTCAAATGAATAACAAATATTTCGATGGTGTGGGATCGAAATCACATTATAGCGGGAATATTTTTAAATTAAAATTTAAATATACAAAAATACAAGAATAATTATCAAATCTATGTTCATGGTATAAATGCAAATGTATACAAATGGTTGCAGTATGTATTATAACTCATGTACAAAAAAAAATTGATGCTTAAATTTATCTTCATTTGAGTTTGGAAGCATTTATCAGTATCCATTGAAATAATATTACATGTACTTGTGTTTTTAGGTATGATACTTGGACAGGGAGCTTTCGGTCGTGTTGTGAAAGCTGAAGCTATTGGTATTGTTGACTATGTTGATGTGTCAAGTGTTGCTGTTAAAATGGTTAAAGGTAAGAAATGTTTATATTGGTGATGCAGAAATAATTTTGTGAACCTGAAATAGGATTAAGAAGCCAAAATGTTTTTTTATTTATGGTGAAGTTCCAAGTTTTTCTGGTTGGAAACCCAGGAACACTGGCTATGTTTCAAGCTGTTTGTGTAGTTGAAAAACGGGAAAAAAGGTATGAAAGCCAAATATTACAAACCAGAGTAATCTCTGAAAAATAACAAGTACTATGTATTGTCATCATAGTCTTTCATATGTTTGTAACCCAACTAGGTTTGTGAATATGATTAAAACATATTTGATTTGAGTTTTAGTTTCATTAGAATAATGTTAGCATGTTTTTTGTGCCCTCACCATTCAAGAATAACTAAGGGGTGTAATGTATTACCCTGTCCGTTCCTCTGTCCGTCCGTCCGTCCGTGCAAATATTGGTTTCCGATCAATAACTCCTGAAAGAATGAATGGATTCAATTCATATTTCAAAACTATTGCTGTCTTCTAATGGTTATGATCAAAACGTTTACATAGCCCTGACAATCTCATGCTCAGTTTACAGTAAGTAAGTATTTGTTTTACAGATTGTACCGACAGGGAACAGATGATGACGTTGTTGTCGGAACTGAAGATTCTCATACATATAGGGCAACATTTAAATATACTGAATTTACTTGGAGCTGTTACTAAAAATATTGCAAGAGGTTTGTTTTAAATGATTTTTTTTGTAATCCCTAAAACCAACAAAATAACAGTGCATCTTCCCAAGAGTTCTGGAGAAAGTCTTAGGGATTGTTTTTATCATCCGTCTGTCTGTCTGTTTCAAAATTGTGTCTTCTTCACATTTGTTTGCTCCTTTGAATATTTTCTAGTTTGTCATCATTGTTGAAAACATTGATATGGTGTGCAGAAAACAATTTTAGGCATGTCTGTGTCAAGGTCACATGCTGAGGTCAATCCTCATTTTTGTGTAAAAAGAATCATTTTGACTGATTATATTATAAAAAAATGTTTTTAGACATTATGTGTGTTTTTCCCAGTGAGGAATGGTATTGTTCATGTGGTATCCTTTCTCTTATAAACATGCCTAAGTGAAGGTACCCTCGTCATTTGGACAACATATCGGTTAATGTTTTACCGATTAGTTATAAAAGCATATTTTATGCTTAACTCTTTGGAAGCATGGAAAAATGCTATTTTGCACATTTAACCAATTTAAGTAACAAAAGTCCTGGTTATTGTCTTTGCAGACTCGGTTTGTTCTATTTTAAAACAATTGTTTGTATTGATTGACATATTGTGGTTGACACGCATACAACTTACTCCAAGAAAAATACCTCTAAACCTGCAATAAGATATAGTTTGAAGATTTGTAAAATTCCATGCATTTTGAGATTTTATTTTGTCTGCGATGTGTATTTAGTACTTAGCTATAATTATTTTAGCATGTTTAAAATTTGGCAGGGTAGAAATATGTTGGCTTGTCACAAAATTTCAAAGTTCTTGACATGATGATTGTTCCAAACTTTATTGGAAAAAAAGCTGTTTTCTAGACTTTAATAAATTAACATGTTGCTAGGTAATTGTATAACTGCAATGAGATTTACATAGCTGAAGAATTTGATCTTTTTTTTTCAAAATAGACCTTAGTGGGTTTTAAATGAGGTAAAAATCGATCTGTTTTATATCACTTTAACTTGGGAATTTCGTAGCTGATATATTGTTGGTGATTTTCCATATATCTTTAAAGGAAGGGGAGATATTATCTTTCACTGGTTGCCATATTGGCCAGGCTACACAGAGTTACAGGCATTTTAGTTACTAACAGAAAAAATAGTTTACATGAATAGTGTTCGAGAAAAATATGCCAATAGATAATCTGCATTTTAATTGCCTATTCATACATTGTGATTGAAGACTTTTTTCCTTTTGACCAGCTTTAATGACCAACTCTTGACCATGGTAATTACATTGTGCAAAGTATTCCCTATTACAGCCAAATACGTCTATTTGCCTTATATTGCCAATATATTCTTTCTGCTTAGGCGAGTTTTTAATCTCTTCACTTCAATAAATTTACATTACAGTAAAACCTCTATAATAAGACCACCTTTTGGACCATTGAAGACTGATTTTCTTATTGAGGTGGTCTTAATATTGAAATTAAATAAGTGAGAGTAAACCAGTGAAAATGGATTTGCAAATTGTGTTCTTAATTTTGAGTCTTATTATTGAGGTGGTCTTTAGGTCAGGTTTTACTGTATTATGTTTTTTAATCAATATTAGGAAGACGTTTGTAAGGAGGACATTAATACTTTGATGGCTTGAATAATACTACCATGGCTTGCCTCCAGATGGTATATGCATATCAGAAATGAGCGAAAGTCAGCAAGCAAGAAAATGTTCAAAACATAATTGGCACTGGTAAAATACACAATAGAAATGAGTCTTTAAAACATAATTTGCGCAAGTTAGATGTTTATACACAAAACATTTCTTTGTATTTTTCACAGGTGAACTTTATGTGATTGTGGAGTATTGTCATTTCGGGAACTTGCGTAACTATATACTGAAACACAAGGATGAGTTCCAAGATACGATGAATGATGATTACCTTGACCCCGTCACCCAGAAAATGAAGGAAGCAGGGGACCAAGTAGGGGCCGTTGAAGGAAAACCAGACGGGGAAGTTGCTAAACCACTTACGTCTAAACCATACTATATTAACAAGGCAGCCCCAGATAATACGGCTGCGTTGTTGGGTCCACCATTAACCAAGAAAAACATGATATCGTGGGCATTCCAGGTTGCTAGGGGTATGGAATACTTGGCTTCGAAAAAGGTGTGTACTCATTGTTATATGCACTAATTGTACAAGGTTTGCATAGGTCTTGAAAAGTCCTTGAAATTGATGCCTACTCCTTGAAAACTGCTTGAATTTGTAACAGCCAAAAACTCCTTGAAAAGTACTTGAATTTTGTTTGGAAAGTTCTGTATGAACCATGTTGTAGTTGTGTATTTGTTTAGGCCATAATTAAACAAATATTTGTTTGGCATAGGCCTATTTACCCATGAAAATGGCTTGTTCCCAAATCAAAGGTTGAGGGGTCTGAGTAGGTACATTTTTTTAGACCCATATTAATATTTAACACTAGTATGACCATACAAATTAATTACCCTAAATATTTCTGTGTAGGGGTATCCCAAACAAACAATGTTTTAAGGTTGGCCTCGTGCTTACTTATTTTATGGTGAGGACAGTGAGTATACGACGTCAGTAGTAGGGAAATTAAATCATTCACTCGTGAAATATATCTTCCAGAATCTCATTTTGGATGAAATAGTAAAAATTTGAATGGACCGATATAGAAGAGAATGTATGAATGATTTGTAATATCTTGTTTTTTGATTTTTTAGTACATACATCGTGACCTGGCTGCCAGAAATGTGTTGTTAGCGGAAGATAATGTGGTGAAAATTTGTGACTTCGGTCTTTCAAAGGATTGTTACAAATATGCGAATGAAGAATACAGAAAGAAAGGAGATGTAAGTAATGATATCGATTCTTTTACAAGTCCAGCGCGTAACCACTGGACAAAGGATCCGCCACTAAATACTAAATTATGAGGTAGGCTATATAGTACTAAAACTACTATACATATACTATGGAAGGGATAAAGGGAGATAACTCTAGAATGTGATAAAGGGAAAGAACTCGTGACAATCTCATGTGGTTTAGATTGAGTGTAAGCTTTGTTGTGATGAAGCATTGTTTGAATCACTCAAGAGTTTGCATGTAAGGAATAGCCAGCACTAGTGTCTCATGAGGAGGTATGATGGCAGAGTTCACACCTACCACCTCCTGGCTGAGCAGCTGACCCCTTTCCCGCTGAACCTACCATTTACCACAATGTGGACATTCCTTGCTAACTATACTGTTCTTTTTTCTCTACTTTAGGGTCCTGTGCCTGTGAAATGGATGGCCATAGAATCTCTAACTCACCGGTTGTATACTACAAAAAGTGATGTGTAAGTATTGTGCACTTGTAATTAATACATAATTATATTTGAATAATGAAAAGTGGCTGGAACTTAAGTTGTCTTATTGTTGATGAAGAACTTGGAGTGTAACAATATGGCATGTTTGACATAGTCTTGTTTCTGTTCTAGTGTGTTTTTCACATTAAGCTATTTGTCTATGAATGTAATTGCACCAACACAACTGATTTATTTTGTTATTAGCACTTTTGATGTGTAAGTTTTTGTGATCATAGTTTGTTCCTTGTCAATTATTTAAAAAAATGCTGTACAAATTTTCCTTAAATTGTTTTTATATCCTTTTTGCCTTATGGGGACACAATTAAGCCCGTATTCTTAAATATTAAAAAATATTCATTTAATTACACTAGGTTGAATTATGGTTTGTTACTTGTAGAATTTCTGACCTATGTTACCTCAGAATCAAGACGTTTACATGTATATACCCTTCGTATATGTGCTTATGCCGAGGAATCTGGTTACATAATGGAAATTCATGCAAATACTTTGTTTTATTTTTCAGCTGGTCGTATGGTATTTTTTTATGGGAAGTATTTACACTGGGTGGCAGTCCATACCCTGGTATTGATCTAAATGATAAGTTTATAGGATTATTGAAGGATGGGTACAGAATGGAACAACCTACGCATGCTTCCGAAGACGTGTAAGTTTTGACCTATGTTAGTAAGTTGGTATCTGTCAACATAAAATGTTTCATTGCCCACCCCAGTTAGCTCTGTCGGTAGAGCCCTTGACTGTCACCTGATCGCCCACCCCAGTTAGCTCTGTTGGTAGAGCCCTTGACTGTCACCTGATCGCCCACCCGGACAGGTCTAATTGCTGATTCAGGCTACCAGCAGTTGAGTTGAAATTTGTCCAGGACAAGTCTGTTTTTGAAGCTCATTAACATTGGACATTTAAAAATATTGAACTTAAATCATGCGTTACTGATGCCTTGAAACTGGTGACAATTCCAACTGTTAACAAGTTTTCTCAGACTACCAGCCTCCCATATCGGACAAACAAGTTTTCTCAGACTACCAGCCTCCCATATCGGACAAACAAGTTTTCTCAGACTACCAGCCTCCCATATCGGACAAACAAGTTTTCTCAGACTACCAGCCTCCCATATCGGACAAACCAGTTTTCTCAGACTACCAGCCTCCCATATCAGACAAACCAGTTTTCTCAGACTACCAGCCTCCCATATCAGACAAACCAGTTTTCTCAGACTACCAGCCTCCCATATCGGACAAACAAGTTTTCTCAGACTACCAGCCTCCCATATCAGACAAACCAGTTTTCTCAGACTACCAGCCTTCCATATCGGAAAATTCTAGAGCCCTGATTATTGACAGCATTTTTTGAAAAATGACATTAAACCCAACAAAAAATGAGTTTCATGTCTTAATAACATGTTTAGGAGCTAGACGAGTATAAGTTTGTTATCATATGCTTTATACATTGTATATATCATAGTATCATGCAAGTGTTATATATATCATAGTATCATGCAAGTGTTATATATATCATAGTATCATGCAAGTGTTATATATATCATAGTATCATGCAAGTGTTATATATATCATAGTATCATGCAAATGTTATATATATCATAGTATCATGCAAGTGTTATATATATCATAGTATCATGCAAGTGTTATATATATCATAGTATCATACAAGTGTTATATATATCATAGTATCATGCAAGTGTTATATATATCATAGTATCATGCAAGTGTTATATATATCATAGTATCATGCAAGTGTTATATATATCATAGTATCATGCAAGTGTTATATATATCATAGTATCATGCAAGTGAGTGACGAAATCTTAATTGTATTCTTTTGCTATTTGTTAATAAACACAATTAATGATTTTTGAATATGATGTTATATCCAAATTACTGATGAATTGAGTTATGATATATTAGAAGAAACTATACATATCTGCAAAAATGCTAAAAAACTTCAAAAAGCATCCCAGAGGCTCCCATTATATTATTTATAGAAATGGTTCAATACATTTACTGCAAATACATCTCTGTGTATGAAATGTAAATTTACGTCAAATTCTTTATACATGAAAATGTACATACTGATTATTTTTGCAGGTACAATGTCGTGTTATCTTGTTGGGAAACGGACCCTGATGATCGTCCTACATTTACACAACTAGTCAACATCATGGGAGACTTTTTGGAAGATAACGTAAAACAGGTATGATGTTTAGTCATTAATTTATTAAATGCTGTATGGTCTAAGTTTACATGAAAACTTGCTAAAAAGTTGCATGTGTAACTCCAAGAATCAAGCCAGTCTGAATGATAATGTATGTACTGAATTTTTCAGCTTTTAATTTTGATGTTCAATCTTCTCTATTTTGTCACTGTAAATTTATACTACTTATGAAATTATATTCATAATAAAGAAACTAATTATTGAGCATTGATTGTTATGTATAATGCTCCTTCGGTGAGCATAAAGACGCCGCTTTGCCTGTCTGTTCATGCATTAGAACATCTTTGTGTCCGGGATGTTTCTCAGCAACCACCAACCGGAATTCAATGAAACTTAATTGGAAGCTTCACTACCAAGATGAGATGTGCATTTTGTCATTTTTTTTACATTCTTTGGGAGCATTGATAAGTTCTACCGATAATTTCTTGTTTATACATGCGTTCTTAGAAACATGGAGGCAAGATGTTTCTGAGATATTCACAACCCCAGAGTAAGGTGCATGTTATGATGAGAAATTCATGAAGCAGCAATTCAGGGTGATTAATACAAGTTGTTATAACTTGTTTCTCAATCAATGTACAACAAAGAAGTTCAAACTAATATATAAATATGTACTATTTATTCTGCAGTATTACTTGGATCTTGGGTGCAATTACAGCGGTGACGAGGATGAGGAGCTGGAGGGTGCCACTGGCTTTGAGCCAGGGTATCTGACAATGAACTCCATGGCAATGGATGAGCCAACCGACTATACCAAAATGTCGCCAGCACCACCACCGCCGGAAGATGTTAAATCTTGTGAAACTGATAAATTAGTAGTTGACTTAAGGCGTAGCAAAAAGGACGAGGCTGAGGAGGAACGATATGTGAACTTTGACCTTACCAAAAAGAACGCTGCCAAAGATAGATTGAAAAATCGCCAACAAGACATTGAAGTGCAGCCTCTAATTCATAATGTTGACGAGACTCCGGTGCGGGATTCTCCGGGTAGGAGAAGACATAAAAATGGGTCACCGTTAAGGTTGAATACGCAAGCGGAAATACATGGAAATGACGACAGTGACAGTGGACATGAAAGTTTCGCTCCGGGTAGTTCGCCAGAAAAAATGGATGAAAATGATGGATATTTGTCACCAAAGAGTATGAATGGATCTACGGAAGTGCCTTCATATGAAATGAATGGAATTTCATCTCCAAAGGGAGGTAACTCCAAAAGGGTTGGCAATGGACAGGCTAGGTTATTGGCCGATAGCTATAACTACAATGATTTGCCGCCACCAGATTACAGAGCAGTTATGGATGAAGCTCTTGAAACTAATGTTTGATGAATCCACAGTTTGTGATGTGATGTTTTAAATCATTAAGCATTATTGAGGTGTACCTCTTCCTTTCTGTTGTAGTACGAAGCATTTCAGACAATAGGGCCATCATTCTAATTGGCTTGTAGTTGATAAAAATGTTTTGTTCGTATTTCATTGGATTGTCACCTTATGAAGTGTCTACAAGTGTTACAACGTTAACTTTATATCCTGTGGCTACTTATGTGTTTAATGGAATGGTCCATTATGAAATTATGGGCTGTTACATTGTATTGTCTAGGGTGGCAAGAGGGGGAAATGTTAACTTTATATCATGTGGCTGCTTATGTGTTTAATGGAATGGTCCATTATAAAATTATGGGCTGTTACATTGTAATGTCTAGGGTGGCAAGAGGGGAAATGTTAACTTTATATCCTGTGGCTGCTTATGTGTTTAATGGAATGGTCCATTCTGAAATTATGGGCTGTTACATTGTAATGTCTAGGGTGGCAAGATGGGAAATGCAGACAAGTGGCAACTTGATACCTATTTCATTGTTGAAAGTATAGAATTGTGTAACTTGTAAGTTTTCTAAGCAGTTTAAAACAAAGTTATTGAGTTTATTTGGACATATTCTCTTCTAATTGTAACAGATACGTAAGGAAAATTTGAAAAATAAGTTACATACTGTATTAACATTTTTTTTCTCTCAATATGGAATATCTTGATGTAAAAATACATGCTTTGTTAAGATTCCTTTACATGTTTAATTATTTTGTAATTATGAATCTTCAGCCACAACTTAACCACAATTGGCTGTACATGAATTTCCGTTGATTTTAGTTAAATTAGATTGACTAGAACTCGCCACTTACCTAATATGTTGTTATTTGTTGTTATAATTGAAGTGTTCTATAAAAGGGGCCATAATATGGTCATTTTACATGTCGTTTTTTACCATTATCAAAGTTGATATACTGTGTTCTTTGAGCAAATATTTGACTTCACTAAATATGTTTCCATTTTAAATAGTTTCATGCAATACTATTGTATTGTCTTGTTATTCTATATGCATTTACAATAATGCTGTGCTGAAATCTTCCTACAGAAGACTCTGTTAGTTGTTTGATTTTCATTAATTATAAAATGTTATTTGAAATCGTCCTGAAAAATTTGTTTCACCATGCCACGGACATATAAACCATGGAATCGAAACAGGCGATATTGGTGAAACGATAATGAAAAATAATTTACCCACAATCCTGAGGGGGCGCTCGGCTAGTATCGTGAATTTCAACCAAAATATCAATCGGTGATAGTTGGCAATCTCTGTTCAATTCCGTCTGTTCCTTGCTCTGTCGATTATCACTTAAATGCCCATGAAATGACCTATTGATCTGTGTAAGTCTTAATTGTCTAAATATAGTGATTAAAAAATGTATTAATTAAGACTTCAGAAATCTTTAAATATGACGATCACAGCAGATACAATGCTAACTTCTCTCGATTCCGAAACAAGATGGGTTTTCGCAAATATTTTATCATGGGTTTGATCTCGGAAGTAAATCTCACCGGTCAAGAGATTTCAAACAAATCCAAACACACATAATAGGATGTTTCCAATCCATGGGATATATGTCTGTGACCATGCTAACAAAATTTAAACATAGTTGTTAGACAGGAGTATTGATAGAAGTTTGAATGTTGACTATTTTATAATGTGGTTATGACACCAAAAGTTGTTTCTTTCTTCATACAAGTTAAATAATGTGATTTATTTGAATGAGCGGTTTACAATCTGTCTGAATCATATTGAACACAAGCTTAAGTTAAATTGAGTATAAATCTTGGAATTATTTTTCTTCAAAAATACAAACAGATTTTTGTATCAATTTGGTTTATATTTTACATTAAAAGTTGGACAAAGGGTACAATTATTATGTATCATTACTCATAACAGATTTAGCAGTACAATTGAATGGTGACTTTGAATACTAATAATTGAACATGTAGTCTTTGACTGAAGAATATATGAACAACATTGACTACTAAGCATGTTGTTGGAATAATTTTTATCTTGATACGGAAATATCACGAAAATTTGTAATATTTGTTGTTGTTGTAGCTTTGTTGTTGTTGTTGTTGTTGTTACTGACAAAAATAACATAAAATTAATAAAGTGTATATTCATGTGAATTATATATGTCTGAGGAATCATCATTTGAAGTCATATACACTTAGTGTGTATATTTTATGTGTGACTGTTACTTTAAATGTTTACTTTTAGATATTTAGAAGTGCTTCTTAAAAAACTGTTATAAGAATGTTTATCTATTTAAGTGCTATTTTAAGTGCCTTGATGCTCTTTTTGAAAATACATTTTATAAAAACTGATATTTTTAAAAATATCTACATTTTAAATCATGTGTACAAGTTTTACGTGCCTGAATGTTTTCTAGATTTTTACACAGTGCTAGATTCTGTACTCTCTGTGCCTGATTTCTCAGAATAAAAAGAAATGTCTGTCTTGTTATTTTACTGCATATATGTAATAGGTGCCTTTTTTATCAAATTTATTGCAAAATAGCAAATTCTATTCTTAATACTATTGATTCTATATTGACATTTTACGGTTGTAAAATTGTTTAAATTCTTTTCTAAAAATTCAATTCTGTATGTACAACATGTTCTTAGAATAGAGACTAGATTCATCGAATTACAAGATATTTTTATTATATTATTTTTATTTCTTCTTATACGCATCATACTTCTCCTGCGTTTATTTAACTGTATATCCATACTCTTAATTTATTTTAACATTGTTGATTTCTATTAACAGTGCATTTTAAAGCAAGAGTAAGTTTTATTCATTAATTGTTCAAGTTTTTATACATTGCAGCCATTCTAAATGGAAAGGCAACGTTTTCTGCTATGAGTTAACTTTCTGAACATCCCTTACTATCACAGCTTGATTTCTGTATGACAATCTTCGCTTAAGTATTAATCAGTATTATGTGTCATGTGCTATCATATTGTACAATTTAATTTAATTAAAATCAGTTATCAATTTTATCATGTAATTGTGTCATAACTTAATTTTTCAAAACTTTTCCCCAAAATTCTTAAATCAACTTTCGATTTGTATCAAAATATATCAAAATGTCAAAATTGCACAAATTTCTTCAGTTTAACAGAAAGTGTTACATGAATGATATATAACTTGATTTTTTTGCTACATGTAATGAAATCTGTGAATTCTATGCCTATAATTCCAACTTAATGTGAGCATGTGTTCATATGGTCTTTACCAAAGATGTTTCATTGAATTCTATTGTGTCTGATAGAATTTCTATCGGTTATGAATGAGATTGATCGAGCATACACAGGCCGTTTTTCCAGTTGCAATCAGATGTGTTGTGGCAGCGATAATATTTTACGTACGGATGGATTCAAAGAATGATCTTAATCAGAAGTGTGCTCGCTAAATGACGTAAGCTGTCATTAATCAAAGGTGTAATTATGGAGTCGCTGGAGTTAGGATCTAATGTTGCCATATAGGATGTAAAATGATTGACTGATTGGTGAAAAAAAATCTGGAAATCCTTACTGAACAACTATAGCTTTATGTTTTGAATTCTCATTCATACATGTATTAGATATCTGTTGACAAGTAATTTCTTCCATGCTTGAAGTATGTGATGTTCTGCTGTTTTGAATTCTCATTCATATTAGATATATGTTTGCAAGTAATTTCTTCCATGCTTCAAGTATGTGATGTTCTGCTATATACATGTACTTACAAACTGTGCCATAGTTTCTATTCTTTTACTTAAGCCATTTATTTGCTCCATTTTTCAGTTACAGCTTTTGTAGGTTTTACCAAAGATTCATTCAACAATACCTGCATTTTTATTCATTTGATTGTTTTTGTTTGTGTACTGAATAATAAACAGTAGAACTTATGTATATAACGTTGTAATTTAAGCCTTGATTTTTGTTAAGATTGATCAAAAATTGAATTTCTACCTCTTCAATGTAATGTGAAAAGTGACTTGAAATTAGCTATATAATATATGATTATCTTATGCAGTTTCTTAATTGCTAAATTGTCTAATAAATTGTTAGAAATATTTCCTTGATAATATTCATGTAAACATTTACTATACTGCTAGATCAAGTCAGTTCTCGTGTTGCGATACAATTATTTTTTGTAACAATTTTACAAACTTTTGCTTTAAAGATATAATATCTGTTTGTATATCTTTGAACAAAACCACAATCTTCTATAATATGAATTATTTCATTATTTGCTAAAAATATCAAAGTTAACTTAATAACTGTAAACTGTGACAGTTAAATTATTAGTGCTAAATTTGCTAAATTATTTTGCTGTTGCTTATCTCAAGCTAGACTGTACAGCATTATATACAAAATAAACTGATACTAAAATTAGTGAAAAAGCAATTAGTTTGTGAGTGTTATCATACCATAATCATCAGCATTAATTTATTGTGATTTATATGTTATGAATATAAACCTGTGTTGCAAATGATACAGATTTGATTAACATAAGTCTTAAGCTCTGAATCTACATTTTAAGATTTCTTTGCAAATTTGGTATCTCACTTGTATAATAATAGTTTTATGAGTCTGTATAGCAAACATAGTGCTCTGCCTTTTGGTGCATTGATTTTTTTCTCTAACCCACGCCAGTGTATTTTCAGTTTTGCTTCATTTCTTATACCGGTAAACAGGCCCCGAGTTCAAAAAGAATCAGTTTTCAGGATTAGGATTAAGATCAAATATAGTATCTTTCAAACGTTGTAAAAAATGTTATGCAAAGCTAAATCTTTTACATAATGTGAACAAAACTTTAGAGACATTACATTCATCTGCCATGCTTATTAAGAAAGAGATGGAAATTAATAAGTAATTACCGATTTTGGAAAATTGATCCTGATTAAAAAAAAAAATGTTTCTGTCATAAGTAAATTACATTAATTTCTCAACATAATGGTGAAGTTTTGAATGTTTTCACGATGTTAATTAGAAACATTTTAGGTACTTTTGTGTATGATTATGAGAAGTACTGGAAAACGTGTTATTTTGCTTCCTGAAAATGCCAAATATTGTTATGGATCGACTTGATACAGATCAGATGATCCTTTGTGAACATGGGGCCAGAAATTGGCAAATTTGTACTACACATTGAGTTACATTAACCATTAAAGTACATCTTTATTACCTATAAAATTTAGGATGTGATTGAAATTTTGTGTAGCATTAAATGTATTGTTTGCTTTACTTTGGCAGTATTAACTGTAACCTCAGATGCTAACTTATTGTAGTGTCTGTCTATCTGTCTGTCTGTCTGCCTTTATGCACATATGTGTAAAAAACTTGAGCCTCCTAACTCTGTATGGAATCCAAGAGATTGTTTGATATTTTTCGTCTTGTTATTTGTACAATTTGTATTCTGTTAAATGCTTATTGTTTTAAAATCAAAATCTTTATAATTCTGTATGTATATATTGTTTGCATGTAACTTAAATACATGTTGTTATGGTTGCAATGTAAAGTAAAGGGTATTTCATGGATTGAATGCCAGTTGTTCTAATATATTGTCATTTATTGATTGTATTTTTTTATGATTTTATGCTTTTTGCTGATACATGTAGTAGTCTGAGATTACTTTAAGCGTTATTACTATTATTTATGGTAATTAATAATTAATTAATGATTAATTAGGCAGTACACATTTAAACTGTATTTAACGAGCATACAGTGAAATGGGATTTCACATAGTGTGGTAGCCTTGTTTAAAGTCTAGGAAAGTAGTTTGGTAAGTGGAACAGTGTCTTTGTGAATTCATTACAACCTTACAGCTATATTGTCACAACATAATGCTTGTCTGTCTCCTGCATGATATGCCTTTATGTAATGCAGCTGTTGTCTAATCAAACTCAACTTGAGTATTTCAGGGGATTAATTTTAGTCCCAAAGTAGAATTTGATCAATTAAAGAGTCTTAAACATGATTACTATGATCACAAATCTCATGCAATTCATTTTAGCATTCACTAAGAAAACTATTATTTTTCATAAAGGCTGTGTTACATGCTGCTCTGTTTTTCATGTTAAAGAATGGTAAGGCCTAAACAAATTGTTTGTTTCAGGTTTCATGCCCAAAAGAAAATAGGGTAGGTAGGTCGGAAAATTATTTTTCAAACGAAGCAAACTAAACATACATTTAAATGAATATAATTATGTTAAAAGTAAAATACCCTTCCCCTTTTAGCATGGATAATGTTTTATCATGGTGAATATAATACTCTATAGCTGGATTATTCGTGAAGTGTCTAATAACTGGGCAGAAATATGAACCTAATGAAAAATTCACACAAAGAAATTTTACCAAAAGAAAAAAAATGTTCTAGGGTTGGGGCAAAAAATAGGGTTGGACGGGAAACCTGAAACGAACAAATATTTTTATCATCAGTATTGTTTCAAGGGAATCTCAGTGTTTACAAGTGATGAAAGTATCTGAAAGTATCTGATAGTGTACATTTGATTGCTGAAGTATTGTCATCATCTTATATACAAGTAAAAATACAAATACATGTACAGTCAACCCTTGTTACAACGACCGTGTTCGTTCCTTAACTTTCTGGGGATATATAGAATGGGATTAGTGATACAATATGCAGATTTGTTTTCACCAGATTTGTGTTGTTAAATGAAGATCCCATTGTAACAAATGTCAGAGTAACAAGAGTTGACCGTATACCATTATTTGTAAAACCTCAATAATAAGACCACCTTTGGGACCCTTGAAAACTGGTCTTCTTATTGAGGTGGTCTTATTATCGAGGTTGAATAAAGAGCAGAACAGTGAAAATGGACTTGAAAATTGTGTTCTTAATTTTGAGGTGGTCTTATTACTATTGAGATGGTCTTTAAATGAGGTATAACTGTATCCAGTTTGATGAAAGATCTTGTTTGAGATAGGTCTCAGTTTCATATTTTCGAATTATATCAAAGGTATGGCGCAGGACTGTAGTAACGCCTTGTTTATCAGACCTGAGGTACATCCGTACTGCATCAAACCCTTCATATACCGCTTGGTGGAAACAAGATGCATAAAAGACTATGGAAATATATATATACATCGGATATGCGCATTTATTGTCAATGTGTTATGTTTAATATTACAGAAATTCCCATTAAAATCTCACTAACTTGGAGAATTTAAATTGTAACTTGACAAATTTCATGAAACTGGAACCAGGTTTTAAGACTTATTTTATTATAGTTTACTGTTTCACTTCTTTTTTTTACATCAAAGTATCACTTGTGTATAGTTACTATTCAGCATCTGGTAATACATCCATTAAAGCTTTACCATTTTGATATGTGACATAATATGCTTGTTTTATAAGCAGACAAGTGCTTTATTTTTCTGAAAATCTCAACTGTTGCATGTATAAGTATTGTATGTACATATTTCATACTATATATATATATATATATAACAGTTTACATTATCATGGTACATGTTATTACTATATATGTGTAATTTTATGACTGCCATATTTGTTTATTTTAGTTGTTAAAGCCATAATGGACGTTAGATAGATTTTGACCAATGTCACTCATTTAATACAGAAAATAATAAAAATCTATTGCTGAAATGTTTGCCTTATGTATTGGAATTGGAATTTTATGCTGCTTTTGTGTATTTGCATTTGTTTATCGTTGCCACCAGTTTCCCATATGGGCGACGGCTCTGGAAGAATGTTAGTCCTTTAGATTTTTGGAGGAGTGTGCATGATACAGGAGATGCCTCAGTTCCAGAAACTGGTTCTTTTACGTGCCGATGTGAAGCATTGAACACGGTTTTCAAAGTCTCGTCCGAAAGACTATAAGTACTGTCAGTGGTGGAGGAGGGGATCGAACCTGTGATACCTGGATTGCTAGACAAGCATGTTACCACTGGACAGCGGATCCGCTACATGCTGTTTTTCAAAAGTGTTTGATTTATATATGGTGGTCAGTTGACCTAGCCAGTGTTCCTAGGTTACCAGCCAGTACTGAACCGTTCTTCCACAATGGACTGACCACTTCCCCACTTGTACCTAAGATGACAGACTAATGGCATTGGATGTACTATGTCTAGACAAACAATCTCATAGAACATACACCTATAACTCATATACGCCTGGTATAGAACACATATCTTAATGCGCCTTCAGGATCAAGCAGATGTTTTGAAAATTTGTTGTTTAAAGTCTTGGAGCTTCACATTGCAGCTTTAGAAACAAGGAAACCATTTAAGTGATTGGATAAAAATCTTAGATTCAATCAGCACCTTAAACTGACATAAGTTCTGTTCATTATTTCATTTGTATATTAAATCTACTGAATTACCTTCGTATCTGCATAAACTTAAGTTCACATGTGCCAAAATCGGACATATCCTTGAGACATTAAACGTTAAATGATACAACAGATTCGATGTGTGGCGCGAGTTCATTGATTTTGGTCGCTTTAGCACACTTTTTGCACATGAAACTTGCATTTAGACTGGGGGCAAGATGGATACCTAGAACACACAAGTTTGATCATCAAATGAGCAAAAAAAGACAGAGAATACGTAGCTACAGGGAACGCCGCATACATAAGACAGTGCCTCCCCATGCAGACCTCCAGGAAAACAACAATCCACAAAACACAAGGCACTTAAGGAGGTTAAAGGGTACATATGTTAAGGAACAGAGGCACAAGGAATGGCCTAGCAGATCATAAGGAATAACTAGGAGAATCAAAGCAGACAGTGAAGGAGGGTGGGGAATTAATGGATGAAAAATATCACAGGACAAGTCCAGACAGCTGACAGCAATAGGCCGAAACTGGGCAGGAATGAACACAATATAAAGTGACAGAATTGCACAGGGGAAAGGGAAATACAAAACACATTCAAAACACGAATTACAGCCTTGGAACTGTCAGTAACAATACTTCATCACAGAAAAACAACAAACGAAAGGAAATCAGAAATACATGATTTATTTCGAAAACAAACAGTAACAAACTAGAATACATATCAATACTTGCGCACACAGGCAAACATCATGATACAGTGATCAAGTATACATTTAATATTTACCATTTATAATGGTGTATTTAATTTTATACAAACAATAAAACATTAGCGTATACTGGATATACTGCTTTGATTACAATAATACATCTGTACATATAGACTTCAACTACATCACAAGAGATTGTCACGAGTTCTCTCCCTTTGTACCGTCTATAGTATACTATTATATATAAACATATACTATAGAATGGATAAAGGGAGAGAACTCTAGAATGGATAAAGGGAGAGAACTTCTGACAACCTCCAGTGAACTACATAACATAACTGTCAAAGTCATTTGAACCAGCGAGTAGCCTGGTTCCCTGCGTACTATCCTATGTAATAGCACTATAGATAAATAAGGAGTAGAGGCAGGTTATCTGGACTAAACCTGTGAGCAGCTTATTTATGCTTTTAAGTACAATAACATCATCGACCGAAAATCTGGGTATAATAATAAATGAGGAATCAAGTGTTCTTGTATGAGACAAAGTTGTAGCACATTTGATAGATTAAATATTTCTAACAATCCCCAAAGACAGGGGGGTTGTGGGTATGAACCTCATAGCGGTCACTTATAAATTTCCTAACTTTGCAGCAAAATTTGCATTTAGTGAGTTCATGGGTCAAGACTATTGGTATGGCTGTCAATAAATTGCCTTCTAAACTAGACAAAAATATTGTTGACAAAAGAATTGTTTCTGAAGAAAAATTGAACAAAAGGACCAAGATGGCACCGGATTGCTCATCTAAGTACCACTGCTCGATATGGCCTGAAGGAAATCATCAACATTCAAATTATATCTGGTGTCTGTAAAACCAGAATTTCTTACGATTTTCCATAGTGAACTAGTTTTTGACCTCAAGGGACCAAGTTTAGAGTTTGGCCTACATGTTAACAAGCTAAATGTTGACAACACATGACAGACACAGGGCAATCACAATAGCTCATCACATGCACTTCACGCTCAGGTGAGCTAAAATGGATAATCTTTATAACACTTTAAAAAACAAAACATTTCTTGTAAAAACAATTGGAACTGATTGGACTTGTGGTGGGAGCTTGTTTGACTGTGGTACGGTCACAGTAGCACTTATGAATATATCACACGCAAAAAAAACATCTTGATAACTAGTTGCCATAGCAACAGTTTTGATAAACATGTAGACATAGGAATTCCATGGCTTCACATAAAACACTGAACTTATTAATGTAGATGGTTTAAAAATTCTCATTAATAAACCAAGCACATTAATCAAGATACATACACACATAAAAACCTGGTAACATCGCTGTTGGAAAGAATTGCTGTCATGAATACATTGTTCTCATAAATTTGCCTTTTTTGTAAACAACATCAACTCAAAAATTGACTGATGACTAGATAACAAAATGCAAAATTTCCAGACAAATTTTATACACAGACTAGAAAAAATGACATAAATACACAAAAAAATGACATAAAATTAAGCACAAAATCTAAAAAAAACATCGTAGACATAACATATTAGTGATATCAATTTTTTTTCTATAATTTATCAGAACTGAATACCATGAACATGTTCAAGGCAATTATGCAAGACGAGCTAATCTGAAGATTTACCCAATCATTATACATGTACATTCATAATTTCTTATTTTGTATAATTCTACGACACTGACCAGGGGGCCATTTTATCAAGATGTCGTTGCTACGACATGTCTTATCTTAACTCGAGAACTTACAACAAATAAATAAAATATTGTGAGTGCAGTTTATCAATAATGTCGTAAGTTGAGTGTCGTAGCTTCGACAAACGCCCTTGTTGTAATTTCGGCATCTTACGACAGACCTACGACAAAAAATGTTGTAAGACATGATGATAAAACGGCCCCAAGGACTCTGACAGACTTATATCAACCATCTGCCCCACCGTTATCTCATACATTCTTGTTGATTACTGTCATAAAACAGGAATTTCAGTAGTCTTTATACAATCAATAACAGTAGCAAATTATCTCCCTTGATCAGCAAACGTTCAGACAAAGAGAAGCTAGATATTAAAACCTCAAGTGTCGGCAGATGGTTTTAGGACTATTATGCATTTAAATATAAGACCTCACCACAAGTAAGTGAAAATATTAAACTCATTTTATTCAAAATAACAACAAAACTTTATTGTCAGGGCTCTATTTATTTTTCAAAGACACTTGTCCCGGACTAATGGAATTGTAAAATTTGACTTGTCCGACATAGGAAGCTAGTTGTCCGAGAATATCGGTAAATTCAATAACAAATAAACATACACAATGATTGCTCTACAGTCTAAACTGAAGAATCGCATACATGTAGGTATTTGTGGGATTCTAAGGTTTGACTTACAACTGAACAATTGCTGATGTTGGTTAGCTTTAAAAACAGACTTGTCCAGGACTAACTTCAACTCAACTGTTGGTAGCCCTATTCAACATTAGACTAGCCCAGGACATCGGGCCAGTGGATTTCTAGAGCCCTGAAATTGTTTGCGTCACAAAATGATATGTACTGGCTTCAGCAACAAAATCACCGACTAGCAAAACCTATAACAACATAATGTTATTTAACTTAAATTATGTCTATATTCTAAAAAAATCCTGCAATGGATATTGTCAATAACACACACTTACAACTAAGTTATAGGTTTGAAAATTTCCAAATTCCAAAGATACAAACTAGAATAATGAATGAAATAAGATGTTAATAAAGAAACACATTTTCCTAAGAAAAAATAAAAACAATATATTTAGTAAAGGATAAATAAAAAAATAACTGGCAAGCTACATTAATATTATCACAATAAAAACACAACAAAAGACAACTCAATAACAAACCATATCATTCAAGCTGGTAAAACAAATAAAATGAAAAGCAAAGTAACAGGTAAGAGGCACAGATGGGTAGCAGTGTAACTGTTGCTCGAGTAATCAGCATCAAAATACTGAGACAATAATCTACAGTAATACAGAAATAAGAGTAATCAGCATCAAAATACTGAGACAATAATCTGCAGTAATACAGAAATAAGAGTAATCAGCATCAAAATACTGAGACAATAATCTGCAGTAATACAGAAATCAAAGTAATCAGCATCAAAATACTGAGACAATAATCTGCAGTAATACAGAAATAAGAGTAATCAGCATCAAAATACTGAGACAATAATCTGCAGTAATACAGAAATCAAAGTAATCAGCATCAAAATACTGAGACAATAATCTGCAGTAATACAGAAATCAGACTGTAAACCTAAAATATATGGGGTGTTAAAAAAAGTTTGTTAGCAAAGTTTGAATTTAGATAAAATGAAAATAATGCTGTGTTCACTGGCTTTAATGTGCATAATGAAAGATACTGCATTTTTCATGAATATCTGTTTTATTCAGAACTCTCACGTAGAAGTAAACTATTGGTCCATAGCAACATAGACGAAAAGGGTATTTAGAAAAATATTAAAATTCAAACTTTGTGAAAAAACTTCTTTAACACTCTGTATATGTCAGTGTTTTTGCAGTAGGCATCTTTCCACTAAATCAAATAGCCTTGTCAAACTGCTCTCTTGTTATTTTAAATATGTTGATGAAAATCTGTGTGTTATAATAGCCACAAAATGTTGGCATTGTGTAAAACACGAAACATTGTATATATATTTGCAAACATTTCTAGGTTTCCAGACACCAGAGTCACTGTCAGGACAAGGTGAGCATAAAGCAATGTCTAAGTCAATGTCAGAAGTTTGGAAAATACGGAATGAAAAATGAGCAAGAACTATGTATGTTCATATATCCATTCCCACCCCACATATCAAATTATGACCAGAGTTGCTTCCATACAAAGCTGCCAAAATTGCACACTACTAGCAGAAAAAAGTGACATTTACATGATATTCATGCAAGAAAGATAGAATTCTATTGTAAAAATGGTATTTTTTGATTCCATATATCAGATTAAAGCTTTCCTGAGTGATACAGTAGCTGCTGTGTTAAATTGTAAATAATGTAACATGCATTTATAATATTGTACATGCACATGAAAAGTTAACTTATTTTTAATTTTCCTTATAAAAGCAAGTCTATAATAGACATGAGCAATATACTACCTTTTGTAATACAATACATGTGACCCATAACAATAGTTTGGATTAATTCCCATACAAACAAAATATTTTGAGTACACACAGGAATCTCAAATTCTCCAATTGTATAATAGAGTACAGATATGGATCTCAAAATTTTAATACTCAAACTGCAAGACAGAGTACAGTTATGGATCTCAAATACCCAATCTTTATGACAGGGTACAGATATGGGTATCAGATACTCAAACTGTATGAATGAGATATCAAAATACTAAAGCTGGATGACAGAGTACATGTAGGAATCTCAAATACTCATTTTATGGACAGAGTACAGATATGGATCTCAAGAATTCTAAATTGTACGATAAGAGCACATATGAAGATCTCAAACAATCAAACTGTATGACACAGTACAGATATGGATCCCAAATTGTGAAACATTGAGTATAGATATAAATCTCAAATACTCAAGCTGTATGAAAGAGTACAAGAAGGAATCTCACATTCTCAATTTTATGACAGTAGAGATCAATCTTATTTCTACTACAGTGTATAATACAGAAATATGTACTGAAAGACATGTTGTTGAGAATACTAGAATGAGCGCAATCAGAGTGAAAGCAGTATGAAGATCTCAGATTCTAGGGAAACATCAGTATCCAATGTTCATATTAGTCATTTTCTCTTCTTTGGCTCTGCGGGTATGGTATAACTGA
This sequence comes from Mactromeris polynyma, assembly GCA_032209605.1. Classification (NCBI taxonomy): domain Eukaryota; kingdom Metazoa; phylum Mollusca; class Bivalvia; order Venerida; family Mactridae; genus Mactromeris; species Mactromeris polynyma. The sequence continues at coordinate 8,861,554 of JASFXZ010000006.1, read as the reverse complement.
AATAGATACAATGTTTGCATTAAATGCATCTAAGTGTTATACAAACAAATATTCACAATGAATGTACCAGTTTTTAAGATTTATTAAAGCAAAATGATGAATTTGTCGGATAGGTTAATGTAATGTTCCACGATATGTTATTTTTATGCAGGCATACTTTTCTGAATGATGCTTACATATTATCTTAAAAAATCCATGATTTCCAAAATTATTTAAATTGCCCAAAAAAGAAAGCAGACATCAGTTAGTCACAGCAAGATTTTAACCTTTACACTATATATCCAGGGCTTGACAAAAAACTTTTGTAGAAGCTGTTTTACCATAACACTTACTTACATTTTTTTCAACTAAACTCTCAATATGTTGGTATGAACAGATCACATAGAAACTAGATGTTGGTTGTATAGTGCATATTAAAACAACCATCGCCATGTTTTATGACTACTCTTAAGGAAACCTACATAATAGCTAATCAAAGTACTTACTGATCTTTTTTCAATGAACTGTGAAGTGAATTCATCAATGTCTATCTTCTCTGATAAAAGAAACATAGAATGCATTTAATGAATTGAAATGATGTTGTAATCTAAGGTAAAATTGTCATAAAATAAGACTTGTAGGTAATGTAATCAAATTGCTTAAGAGTTGATGCAAAGGGCTTATACCCAGACATTCTTTCTACAAATACATGACCATTTTTAAACAAATTTTATTAAAATCCTTTTCAAAATGTTCTGGCCAGTGAATTATACAGTCAGACCTCGTTTATTCGACAACCTTCAATCCGAATACTCGGTATCATCCGAAATAAATATCAGGTCCCGATGTATCTTCTTATGCACGTCAAATTGAAATGGGTAATTCAAAATCATGTATTATTTGAAATAAAATTTCGAAACCTGATGAATTCGAATGAACGAGGTCCGACTGTATTTGATAACAAGACAAATCTTTCTGTAATAGTAATAAAGGCAGATTCTGTACAGGAGACCATCTACTGATCTGACTTTAAGAAGTGATCAGACATGAGAATACAAAATTAGAAAATTAGCTGAAAATTCGACAAGGGGTCCAGGGGGCCACTAAAGCTCCTGGCTTTTAAAGCATCTAAGATGGCTTCAAATGTCTTAAAAAAACAGTCCTTGCAAGTATCAAAATTCTCATTCCTGAGTAATTCATGACTTACTATCTAGTAATTCCTCTATAACTTTTTCTGAATCTTCCTCAGCTTCTAGTATAGCAACTTTCAAATTACTCTGTACAACGACAGGATGGAACTGATCCATTAACTGTAACTGTTTCTCCTGATTTCTCTCAAAATCCGTTCGTAATGCCTCAAATAATTTATGCTAAAAAAACAAAAAAAGATAAATAATACATACACTTAACAAAACTTATAAGTGTACACTTTTTAATGTCGAATAACTTTTTCATTGATTAACATTTCAACATGAAATTTTGTATATTGGCTATGTGTAGATCATGATTCTTGGGGGTCAAATTCATCAGCCCTCGATGTATCTTCTTATGCATGTCAAATTGACTTGGGCTTTTGGAAACCATGTACTATTTAAAATTTCGGACCCGATGAATTTGAATGAAAGAGATCCGACTGTGTACCCATTACAGGTATACATGTATTGCATGTCTAAAAAGTGCATTTTTATATAACAAACACGGTGTTCTTATCGTAGCATGATCAGCAAAGTGCATGCTGTCTATCTATCTATGTTATATCACAACGATAAAGTATGAGAATCAATTCTACCTTTTCTTTCACTTGATCTCTCAGATCTTCTATCACAGGCTTGTTGGTCAAATTTTCTTCTGTAAATAGAATGAGAATAGACAAACATTGCAATATATAAAAAACTGGAATAAAAATATTAAAAGTCATATCAATGTTTTCTTAATTTAAATTTAAGACAACTCTTTTTTTAAGTTGAGAATCCCCTTTTCACATATACATTGTAAATAGAAAATATTTTAACAAATAAATGCCAACAAGCAGTTGTACAGAAAATTGCTGTGAAGTGTTAAAATTATTAAACTAACACTTTAATACCACACTGTCCTGTTACCATGGAAACCAAACAGGAGTAGAAGTATACTCACTGGCTAAATCAGTACAATTACACGATAATTTTTCAAGATCTTCAACTATTTGTCGTACTTCAGGCATCTGTTGAATAAGGTCGAGAATCTTTTCTTCTTCATTGAGAATTTCAAGCATTTCTGTCCGCCTGAAACAAACATATATCATTCTATACTGAAATAATAATGGATTTGTCAACAACAACACGTAAACTACATCTTTCCTAAATTTATCGTATCAACGTTTCACCTCACGCCTCCATTGGGATAACAGTCACAAACAAAAACAATGGAAGTGACGTTAGACTTGCAATGACATAATAAAATACAATGGTATATGTCAAGTTTTAGTGTCAGAATTAAACTAAATACATGTAAAGCATCACCTATCATTCCTTTTATATGGTATCAATCACTAATCATTCGAGCCACGGTCTGTGATTCTGGCGTTTATCGCAAAATAAATTCTCCGGAAACGACGTCGAAAAATCACGGACCCTTTCGACGTATTGCGGAAGTGAAAAGCCGTCATATATCCAACAATTGCAACTCAGTTTTGTTCCAGAACCAGTTATGATAGTTTCCTGATATCATTGACATTTAGTTACAACACTCAATGCATTCATCAGTATTTTTAAGTAAAGCGAGTACTAATAATAGAAAATATATCTTAGAAGCTGAATTGACCAATATGGTTTTTCAACAATTGTAACCAAATTCATAACTACAATGCTCCAAACTAGCAGTCTATTAACAGGCAATAGAACTCAATAGTCTGAAAACATCCATAAAGCCTCTTCGGTTACCAGGTATATGTAAATGTAACGAAAAGTACCTCAAAACTTTTACCGCATTTAAGATTCATATTGAGTCAAGAGTATCCCGACAATGTCATACATGTTCAGAACATTTATGACATTGTCTCCAACAATTAATTGCTCAAAAGAAGAATAGTTAGAACAATGAAACTACTTACGTTTTGTCTTTGAGCTCTGGGAAAGAAGTTGCAACATTAATTTGATTAATGTTTGGAATGTTTGAATCACAGTTAGAAGTCATGGTGTCTGGTGCCTGAAATAGTATATCAAAACATTGTACAAACAAATAAACGAAAAATTGAGTTTTCAAGAATCAAGGTTCACTTGCATTCATAGTTAGGTCAGAATTAAGGAATATTGACAAATGCTTATGTTCTGCAATAATCATGTAATGCAAATATCTCTTGGACCAGCATAGCTTAGTGTGGTAATTTACCAATATATGATATACATTTTAAGATCATATATTTATGTCAAAGAGTCAGACATATATGCAACTAGACAACGTTTCGACCAAAGCCCACCTCCAAGATAATTGCTTCATGGACTGAGCTGTGCTGGCAGCTTACATATTATCAGGACTTATGTGGACAGATGGTAATCATGATATAGTTCTAGTTTGGATATTGTCCCAAATTTCTAGAGAGTAAATGAGTAAACTATAAGATCCCAAAGTCTGAGGTAATAAAACAGAGCGTGGAGACCTGTTGCAATCCCAAGCATCTGATTGGTTGTTTTTGAGCCAACTCTCAAAATTAACCAATCGCAAGGCTGCATTCTGAGATTCTCAATGTTGTAACGGTACAATGACCCCAAATTTTCCAGAGTATATTTAATACTCTTACACCAACATCTAATTAGTCACCTATTCCTATGCTACTCAGCCTGCCACATTATGTAATAATTTATACAAAAAATTAAGTGCAACAGTTTTTGTCAATACTGAATAAGTTGGAGAACCAAAAAGGTTTCAAATCAAGTGAATCCAATTAAAGACACAACCTGCGCAGAGACACAGTGATGTCATTAATTCCATGCGGTTATAAAGCAAGTATGTAACAATATATATATATATATATAAAATCCTAGAGAAGCCTTCAGAATACAGTTAAATAGTCTGTATGTATTTAGTGAAATTGCATTGTGTGATTAACGTTACCTGACTAGGAGATGTAGGAGTGTCTGTACTGCTGGTTGGAGATGTATAATTTGGCATGGATGGGTATATACTGAAAATATTTGTCGTCACAGGAAACATACTTGGATATCCTCTGTTTGGTGTGACAGCTTGACTGCAGTGAAAATAAACATAGTTCTATACAATCTTGAACTACCATTCAGTCATTAAAATAAATACAGTCTGACCTCGTTTATTCGACAACCTTCTATCCGAATACTTGGTATCAAATAAATATCAGGTCCTGAAGTATCTTTTTTGGCCCCTATTTACCTCTACCCCTTACTTTTCACCAATTATACTCGTGGATTTTTAGTCTGGATGGGTCAAGTGTCAGAATTTTGGACAAGTCCGGAAAAATTGCCAGGCCTGTGAAGATTGGCTGCATCGATGTTAAATCAACCAAACTTAAACCAAAGCCATATGGTACTATGTTACTTACAATGGAACATGAGCAACCGTAGCCGGTGGATTGGACTTGAATTCATCGACAACTGCCTGAATAGCTGATTGTAGACTAGAATGCATGGAAAACTGAAAAATAATAATCAAGAGGAGTGTGAACACTGATACACTATCGAGAGTTAGAAGCAATCTTGGTGTCTTACGAACATTAAGTACTATCATGTGAAACAAGAAGTACTTGATCAATAAAACTAAATTTTCCCTAAACAGAGAGTATTTGTTTCTATCATAAAATTATTCAAGTCTTGACACTATTTAGTATAACAAACAATTACAAACAGATTGTAGAATATTGTTGCTATAACTGAACTATCTTTAAACTTACATTGTTTATACTTGGACAGCCACAGACTTTGTTATTGATATCTACCCATGGATGTCTGACAGGGGGCTGTATGGTCACAACAGGTTTGTCCTGTGGAAATTGTGGAGGCAGGTTGCTGAAATCAAAGAATCAGTAACAGATTAATGGTAATAGATGAGCTTATATAATTTAATTATTTATTCCAAAAATATAAATCTTCTGTACTATAATATAGTCTATATATACATGTATATACTACTATAGAAAGGATAAACGGAGAGAACTCAAGAAAGGATATTTCGGGAGAAAACTCATGACAATCTCCTGTGGCTGAGGTTACAAAAGCTAAACATAAAACATACATATAGTAGAGATAACCAACAATATTGCAGAGAATATGGAAGTGTACTTACATAATTAAGGTCAGTGAATTACCAACTGCCTGGATCTGAAGTCTGTACTCAACATCTCGCAGAGTTTCAACAACACTGAAAGACACAGAAATAAATGCATTCCTAGGTTACTTACAGTTACAAATACAACATACTACAGATATTGACAACTTAGTTTATAGAGACATAACATCATTCAAATCAATGAAAAAATTTTTTTATTGTTTCATTATTCTTTTATAAATGAACATTATCATTTTAATGTTTTTTATACAATTTACAAATAATGGCATACTATCAGGATTCTGTTTCCTGAAAATTAACCCCATTCACATTTGACAATGAAAACATATTGCCAGACTGTCACTAATATCAAGTCAACGTAATATTTTTATTTCGTGTATATTTTAGAATTATATAAAAATATATGTACTAGAATTTGATGAATAAGTTACAGATCAACCATCCCATTCATAGGTAGAATGCGTACCGAACAAAATAAAATTCTAATATTAACAAATTACGGGTATGACTAAAATACGCAATGGAGATTTGTGGGGGCAATGGGGGCAATGGGGGCAATGGAGATTAAAATTCAATATACCGCGTTTTTTTACTTTAAATATGTCACATATTCGACAAAGTGTGGTATATAAATGTGTAGATATTGTTTATAAATATGTTATGATAGATCTACTGTAAACAAATACATATGTAACGATTTTCACTGGGGCAATGGAGATTTTCACTGGGGCAATGGAGATTTCTTCCAATTATATCTACCACGTAAACTTGTAAACTAACACACATTAACCCGATTTTTATTGTGTAAATGTGATTAATTTCTTCAATTATGCATGTACTATACTTATATATGTGAATTCACAACTGCAATGAAGTTTTTCCAGGTACGCAATGAAGATTTTCACTGGGGCAATGGAGATTTTCACTGGGGCAATGGAGATTTTCACTGGGGCAATGGAGATTAAAATTCAATATACAGCGATTTTTACTTTAAATATGTCACATATTCGACAAAGTGTGGTATATAAATGTGTAGATTTTGTTTATAAATATGTTATGATAGATCTACTGTAAACAAATACATATGTAACGATTTTCACTGGGGCAATGGAGATTTTCACTGGGGCAATGGAGATTAATATTCAATATACAGCGATTTTTACTTTAAATATGTCACATATTCGACAAAGTGTGGTATATAAATGTGTAGATTTTGTTTATAAATATGTTATGATAGATCTACTGTAAACATATACATATGTTACGATTTGCACTTGGGCAATGGAGATTTTCTCGTACGCAATGGAGAATTTTTCACCGGCGCAATGGAGATTTCTCCCTATTATATCTACCATGTAAACTAACACACATTAACCCGATTTTTATTGTGTAAATGTGATTAATTTCTTCAATTATGCATGTACTATACTTATATATGTGAATTCACAACTGCAATGAAGTTTTTCCAGGTACGCAATGAAGATTTTCACTGGGGCAATGGAGATTTTCACTGGGGCAATGGAGATTTTCACTGGGGCAATGGAGATTTCCACTGGGGCAATGGGGATTTTCTCGTACGCATTGGACATTTTCACCTATTACAAAGTGATTTACCATATAAACTAACACAAATAACACCAGAATATGATTATGTAAATGTGTTTATTTTCTTTAGTTATACAAGTATAATATTTTATTTCGACCCAAACAAAGAGAGCGTTCCGTTATAGCCGTACCTCTGCTGACAAAAAAATAAATAGTTTTAAATTACCGAATTTTACGTTTAGTGATATGTCATGAATGTGCATGCGCAACATTATTTGTGTAATAATGGTTGTTTTTAAAGAACAGAGAGAGGTACAACTACATCCGGGCCACACCACTGGGAGGATATGCAAAAGTCATCACAATTATCCAAACACACATAACACGGATACTTAGGCATTTTGAGATCACACTGATTTCTTGTAATACTTAATCGTTTGTTTAAAAATGATTATGATAACATGTTTCTAGAATATGTCTTTATATATTTTGGAAATCGAGGCTCGAAACAAGATGGCTGCAAGTTTTGATGACCGGAGAAAATAAATTTAAAAACGAACTTTCAGTGTTAAATATTGGTTTTCTATTGGATATTTGAAATGAAACTTGATGGATACGGAGCATTCATCGGAAATCAGGTTGTATTTGTGAAACTTATATATTAAAAATGCCAAATGAGAAGGTAAAAAACTCAAACAAAGGAAACAATGGCGGCGATATTGGCGCGTCGAAGAAAAAAACGAACTCTGATCAAGCTCAACCTAGTGAGAATATCCAAGTACCAACTATGTATCCTTATATGTATCCACAACCTGGATTCTATCCGCCTTTTGGTCTACCAGGACCCATTTCGCCAAATTTATATCGACCAACAGCTCCAAGTTACCCCACCCAGCAGGATACTCAATCTACTACCCAATCTACTACTCAATCTACTACTTCTTCAAATCATGACAAGTTGATTGAATTGTTTCAAGAAATGAATACAAGACTTAAATCGATAGAAAATACAGTAATTAAAATAGGTCCAATGGAAAAAGATGTAACTTACATGAAGACCCAGATGTGCAAGATGCATGACTCTTACACTATATTATCCGGCAAGGTATCCGATGTAGAGAAATCCTGTCAATTTAATAGTGATTTGTTTGATGGTATAGTGCGTTCGAATGAGAACATTGACAGGGAAATACATGAATTAAAACACAGAAATTCCTTTTTTGAATCACACATTCAAGCACTGACATCTCAAAACTATGAATTAAATTCACGGTGTCTAGATCTCCAGTCAAAACATATGGAAAATGACCTGATTATATTTGGTGTGAAGGAGGCCCGTCCTAGTGAAAGTGATGAATATCGTAAAGAGGATGTCCAATCGACTCTTACGGAGACGTTAAAATCCAAATTGATAGCTAATTTGGATCTTCAAGATGACGCAATGGTGGCTAGTGAAAATCTGAACTTTGAAAAAGTTTACCGAGTTGGTAATCCGGCCAAAGCTAGAGAAAATAACAGACCTCGGCCAATTATTGCAAAATTTGAAAAAAACAGTGATAGAAACATCGTACGTAAAGCGGGTATGGCTCTAAATCAATTAAAACAAGACATCAAAATATATGAACACTTTCCTCGCGAAATAGAAGAACGTAGGAAGATTTTATATCCAATTGTTCGCCAGCTATCTTTGGAAAGTGAAAAGGTGTCACTAGTGAAGGACCGGCTTTACGTAAATAACAAACCGTTTAATATTAACAATGGCTCATACATTGATAGATTTGGGTATGTGCGCTATGTTCGCCCAAGAAATGCTCCAGCATACCCTGGCAACGTCAGCAGTGACAACCAGCATCCACAGTATGGTACAAACCCAACACAGTATGGTTCGAACTCCGGCCAGCATGGTTTAATTCCCGCACAACATGGTGCAAATCTCGCACAATATCGTCCAAATCCCATACAACATGGCCAGAACATCGACAAACAGACGTTTCATCACAACCCCCAGAAACCAAGTGGTAGACCTTTAATTTTTGAAACACCTAATAGGTATAGTTCACTATCAACTGAAGTCGAAAGATCTCAACAGAAACGTAAAGACAGATCACCGCTTGAATTGGAAGCACAGACGAAACGTCAAAATATAAACGATTCACATTCAAATATGAGTATTCAATTTGTCGAAGATAATGGTGCTCTTTCCGTCAGTGACACTGCAAAGTAACATGTTACGAGTGATAATGTTTGTGATGATGCTGATCCTCCCCGTTGTAGGATTTGATATAGTTACCCCCAGTGGGAACCTCAATGTCTGGACTATGCAGACGACACATCCACATGGGTATAGACATCAGTGTATAGACTTATTTTGGCACGAGCTAGACGTGTACTCATCTGTGACTCTACCGTTAGACATTTATAACGTAGATACATCGCCGATACGAACTTTAAAGTTGGAATACTTTGAATTGTATAATGACACTTGCAAATCTCCATTTAAAATCTTGCTGTATTTACACTACAATTATTACCAATATATACCATCTGAATGGTCATGTATGTATACAAACGGGCCATATTGTAATTGCATAGTTCAGTTATCAAAGGTAGAACTTCCAGCCAGTGTAGTAATTAGCTTGATTATGTTTCAAGGGAATGTACACGATATAATGCAGACGACACAGCTTAATTTATATGACTATCGTCGGTATTGTTTTGAATACCGACAAGGTGTGTATTCACCTGTGACTTTATCGCCAGATATTACCAACGTAAATGCGTCCATAAATGAGTATATTTGTTTTATGTATACCATGTACATGCATACTTTCCATTTATTTATTGTACACGATAATGCAGACGACACAGCTTAATTTATATGACTATCGTCGGTATTGTTTTGAATACCGGCAAGGTGTGTATTCACCTGTGACTTTATCGTCAGATATTACCAACGTAAATGCGTCCATAAATGAGTATAATTGTTTCATGTATACCATGTACATGTATTACTTTCCATTTATTTATTGGTCGTGGTTACCAACATCATATAGTTGTTGTTCCAGCACTACTAATGTCTCTTTAAACCATACAAATATGCTGTATTTATACTATTATCATTACTACTGTTATTACATGCACATGTATTACCAAAATATTTCTTGTGAATGGTTTCACATGTATTGGAGCAATTTAAATTTTGCTCGTTTTCCTCCTTTTTCAAATGCTAATGTCAATATGCTAAGTCCGAATCTGAATAACGGAGATAATTATGCAAGTTATTATAATAATTCTTCCTCTGTTCAAAGCAATAATCAATCTGAAGAGGTGCATATTTTGCAAGATAAGGGAGATAATTTAGATACTATTAAACTTCTTTCACTAAATGTATGTGGCTTGAAATCTAAACTTATTTGTCCAGAGTTTACTGATCTTTTGAAAAAGTATAGTATAATAGGTCTGCAAGAAACAAAATGTGGCGAGTTAGATTACGTTAATGTACCGGGTTTTGATATTTTTATGAAAAATAGAATTACTAATAGTAGACGTAAATCTGGTGGTATTGCACTACTTGCTCGAAAAGATATCTCTAAATATATTTCTGTAAAAGAAACAGATAGTAAACTAGTATTATGGTTTACAATTTCAAAAGCGTTGCTCAAAACAGAAAAAGATGTTATCTGTGGCATCGTTTATATACCACCAGAGTACTCTGATTTTTCTGTTGAGGATCCGTACTTAGATATCCAAAGTGATGTCAATAATTTTTCACGGAAATACGACTCATTCTGTATTTTTGGGGATTTTAATTCCAGAACAAAAAGCTTACATGATTATATTATTGTTGATACTGACTTTTTTGAAAGCCAAAATCTGGAAGAAATTTGTTCTGAATATAATCTCGAAATGAGTATGTTCGAAAAGTATTCAAATATGAATTTATCTCGCGTTAATAATGACAAATCCTCAAATAATTATGGAAATCAATTTCTAGATTTTTTAAAAATGAATGACTTCTATATTTTAAATGGAAGAACTAAGTTAGATATCCCTGGAAAGACTACTTGTAAAGGTACAAGTGTAGTTGATTACTTTATCTGTAACTCTAGTCTTTTTAAGTATGTGTTTTCTTTACAAGTACTAGACTTTTGTCCATTATTGTCAGATATACATAATCCAGTGGAGCTAAACCTAACATTTGAATTAAATAAAAGCAGCAATAAACATGATGAAGTACAACCTTCTATCAAGTTATGGGATAAAACTAAAGCAAACGAATTCTTAGATAACATTGATCAACAAAAACTGCAACATATCCAAGAAACTCTTGATAATCTCACACCTGACCATAACCTTACACAGGAAAGTGTAGATAATGTAGTCAATGATATATCGTCACTGTTCTTTAACACGTCAAAGGAAACCTTTGGATACTCAAATATTAAGTATAATGCTGACACTAGAAATCCTAATAATAAATCTTGGTTTGGACCAAAATGCAAAAAGGCTAGAAAAAATTTCCACACGGCTAAACATCTTTTCAAGCTAAGAAAGAATACCGAAACAAAAGAAAATCTTAAACGAAAGGCAAAACATTATAAAAGTACAATGAATACATTCTATAACAAAGATAAACGTGCAAATATTAAGAAATTGAGAAATGTTAAAAGTAAAGATCCACGAAAATATTGGAAACTCTTAAACGGAAAGGCTATCCAAAAAAATGAAGCTGACCTTACAGATCTTTATAATTTCTTCAAAAATGTAAACAGTGATGATGAGGTAAATAATGAAATTGAAAGTGATCCTAATGATATCAATAACACAGAACACGAAATAAACGAAGAATTAAATGTTCCCATTACTGAAAATGAAATAGTAATTGCAATAAAAACTTCAAAAAATAATAAAGCCACTGGTTATGACAAAATAGTAAATGAACAATTAAAAGCATCTCTGCCAGAAATGAAACATATATATGTCAAACTCTTTAATCTCATATATGATACTGGTCTAATTCCAGAGCAATGGACAATAGGTATTATTAACCCAATATATAAAAATAAAGGCGACATAACGAAACCTGAAAACTACAGGCCAATTACATTGTTAAGTTGTCTAGGGAAAGTATTTACTAGTATTTTAAATAAAAGAATTACTGACTATGTGGAATCAAATGATATTTTAGATAATGTACAAGCTGGATTTAGAAAAGGTTTCTCAACATCAGACAATTTATTCGTCTTGCATCACATCATTCAGCATTTAAATAATAACAGAAAAAAGTTATTTTGCTCATTTATAGATCTAAAACAAGCGTTCGACACGGTCTGGAGAAATGGTTTATGGGAAAAATTAATAAAAACTAAAATTAATGGAAAATGTCTTCAAGTAATAAAAAACATGTATAGTAATATAAAATCCTGCATCAAGGTAAATTCAAACTGTTCTAACCTTTTCGCTTGTAACATTGGAGTCCGTCAAGGCGAAAATCTATCACCAATGCTTTTTTCACTATACTTAAATGATCTAAAAGAATTTTTCCAAGCTAATAGTAATGTACAAGGAATAATATTACAAAATGATGAACTTTTTAATCTTTTGAAAGTATTTATTTTACTCTATGCTGATGATACAGTAATAATGGCAGAAACAGCGAATGACTTACAGGAAGCACTTAACACCTACGAGCAATACTGTGATACTTGGAAACTTAAAGTCAATACTACTAAAACAAAAATTGTTGTTTTTGGAAAAGGCAGACAACCTAGGTACTTTTTTACTTTTAAAAATGAAGCTTTAGAAGTAGTAAATGAATACAAATATCTTGGTTTGTATTTAAATAGAAGTGGCTCTTTTTTAAGCTGTAAAAAACATATATCAAATCAAGCAACTAGGGCAATGTATAGCCTTATAAAAAATTCTAATCGTCTTAACCTTCCTATAGATTTACAAATAGATATCTTCAATAAAACTGTGAAACCTATTTTACTCTATGGAGCTGAAATATGGGGGTTTGGGAAACTAGATTTAATAGAGCGTGTGCAATTAAAATTTTTAAAATATATATTAAAATTAAAAAGGTCTACTCCAAATTACTTCGTCTATGGGGAAACAGGGTGTATGCCATTGTCAATAGATATAGAGGAAAAGGTAATATCATTTTGGTCAAGACTTTGTGTAACAGATGGAGATATTCCAAATAAATTATCATCTGAAGTCTATAAAAGAATTTTAAGTTCAACCCGTAATATTCCAGATGAAATGCTTAAGTTAAAATATCCATGGCTGTACAATGTCAAATCAATTCTTATCAAATGTGGCCTAATTAATATATGGACAGAACAAAACTTTCCGAATGAAAAGTGGTTAAAAATGTCAGTAAAACAAAAACTACAAGACTTATTCTTGAACAATTGGTATTCTTTGGTAGAAAACTCAAGCAATAGCTTATTTTATAGAGTATATAAGAAATCTTTCGGAATAGAATCGTATTTATCTAACTTACAACCCCCTTTATTATATTATTTCACCAAATTTAGAACGAGAAACCATCGACTACCAATTGAAACTGGAAACTGGGCAAGAGTACCAATAAATGAGAGATTTTGTAGCTCATGCGAAAACACTATTGGTGACGAATTTCACTACTTATTTCAGTGTGAACAATTTACTGAGTATAGAAGACAGTTCGTTAAGCCTTATTATTATCGCCGCCCAAATATCTATAAATTAGAAAAATTAATGAATACCAACAACAAATCAGATTTTCTTAAACTATGTAAGTTTGTCAAAATCATCCTGACAAATGTTAGAATATAATATTTCCCTCTTTTATTTCCATATTGTCCAATGTTTATTGTGGTTATGTGTGTTTATTGGATGTGAAATGTCTTTCGATTAGTTATTATCTATTTAAATATATCTGACGTGATAACTATTATAAAACAGAAGATCGCTTGTGTAAATGTAATTATAACAAAAATATTTTGAATCTATGTTTCATACTGCAGCCTCGAGATATGTTTTGTATTGTTTATTGTAATTTCCTCATATTTGCATGTTGTGCCATGTATTGAGTGTAATAAAGAGATGTTCTGTTCTGTTCTGTTCTGTTCTGTTTATACTTTACCCGGATTTTGAAATATTTTAATTAGTACTTCTCAAACTTGGGGTGTGATCGCATTAAACAATGTAATGTAATTAATTTACAACAGGCATGTCATCACACTTAACTACTTGTGACAATCAACAGGTAAATCAGTATAATTATGGAAGATGAGAGGGTCCATAAGTGTTGATTGCACTTAATCCCTTCAAACAGAAAACATGTAATTCAGTATAATTATGGTAGCTGAGATGGTCAATAAGTGTTGATTGCACTTAATCCCCTTTAAACAGAAAACCTTTGATTCACCGAAAATAAAACCGCCATGGAATTCCTTAGTTGCTTAAAAGCTAACTTACGTGTGCCTAATAAATTGCAATTAAAACTTAAACTCGAATGATAGTTATTGGTTTGTTCGAGTAAAACAAAAAAATACGGTATATGTGAAATTAATAATATCAACATTAAATTGTGTATTATGCGGAATTTCTTCCATACACACATTACACTTACAATAAATATCCAAATAGGTAATATTCTACTCGCATATTATCAAATCCTACACATTACGGCAAATGTAATTACTATTAATGTTTTACATTTAATTTTCATACCGTCTTGTACTAGTATCCATTCGACCAGCGAAATATCTCCATTTCGCCCATACTCTTACGTATCATAAACTCTTACTTTATTATATTGCTTATTGAACAAGTATGAAATGTTATATTTCGTTTAAGATAATACGAGTTATAGTGTGTAATTCTGCAAATAATAACGTTACGGATGTTCTGTAAAATTGCATTATTGTATATGGACTCGATCATAAAGGAAACTTATTAACTTTATGCGTATGTAATTTCCAAAATCATGAAATATACTACGTATATAACTCTTCTATGATTAATTATTTTTTTGAGATCAGCCTTCATTGCGCATCTGAAGAATCTCCAATGCGTACGTAAAAATCTCCAATGCTTACGTAAAAATCTCCATTGCCCCAGTGGAAATCTCCATTGCCCCAGTGAAAATCTCCATTGCCCCAGTGAAAATCTCCATTGCGTACCTGGAAAAACTTCATTGCAGTTGTGAATTCACATATATAAGTATAGTACATGCATAATTGAAGAAATTAATCACATTTACACAATAAAAATCGGGTTCATGTGTGTTAGTTTACAAGTTTACGCGGTATATAATAGGGAGAAATCTCCATTGCGCCGGTGAAAAAATCTCCATTGCCCAAGTGAAAATCGTTACATATGTATTTGTTTACAATAGATCTATCATAACATATTTATAAACAATATCTACACATTTATATACCACACTTTGTCGAATATGTGACATATTTAAAGTAAAAAACGCGGTATATTGAATTTTAATCTCCATTGCCCCCATTGCCCCCATTGCCCCCACAAATCTCCATTGCGTATTTTAGTCATACCGACAAATTACTTTAAACTTCCTCTTCTTAATGCTTCTATTTGTTTTGTTCTCTGTATCTGAAGATCGGTCGTTGCTGGAAGTTTCCCTTTCTTACCGCCTTGACCAAACCAGGGCATCTTTATGGAAAACTGTACACAATGTAAACAAAAATGTGCCTATGAGTAATAATTCTTCCTGGTTTTTGTACACCGGAAACCATAAAACGTCATCAATAGATGTGTAGGTAAACGTCCTCAAGAAATAACGGTCCAAACGAACTATTCCATTTATTTTATTATTTTGTTGTAAAGTGATACGTACGTTGAAATTGTTTCTAAAAACAACCACTCTTCGGAAACCTACTTAATTCATGAATATTTATCGATATAAATATGCAATCTCTATTCACAGTTGTCGTTTAGAACTACAGGCTTGAGATCGACGTATGGGAGTGGCTTGCAGAAATATTAAAGCAATATTATGCTAATTTTTTGCACATATTTTACCTTAACAAACTTGAAAAATGTAATATATTATCTTAAAACTCCAATAAATGTACATTAAAAAGAATACGCTAATTGAGTATTCCTCTGTATTTGTCAAAAGTTTGAAATATATTTTAATTTAAAAAATCCAGTTTCAATAACAAAGTATATATACAAGTTTTGTCCGTGTGTAACAGGATTAATCGAAATTAATTAATCCGTATTACATTGCAATTATTCGTATTAAAGATGTCTCAGTCAATGTGGCAACAATTCAATTCACATGCACGCGTATACAATTTTATGAAAGCGTCATAATTTTTAAATAAGCAACCCGCATATTGAACAGATAAATAAATGTTTCATACATCACTACAAACTCCCCTCACAGTACTCATTTCCCTTAGCAGTACGTAAATTACTCACTTCCTTCACAATTGTCAAGTGATGATAGATATTTTAATAAACGGTCATATCTAGATGAAACATATCCAGTTTTATGATATCAGTGAGAACGACGTGTGTTGCGTCAAATTTATTTTCATTTAACAGTTAGTATAGTATACAAAACTTGTGTGAGCCTCATTTCTCTCCATGTATAAAACGTTTCCTTTCTGGTCAAAATAGTTCTCTTGCAAACGATTACGGCTAATATCCTCATTTAGGAAGATATTTCCATTTAGTTTAAATCTTGGTTTTAAAATTGGTATGTTGAAATTGCTTCTAAAAACAACCACTCGTCGTAAACATATTTTATTCAAGAATAGTTTCATCTAAATAAATATTCAATCTCAGTTGTCGATCGTCCCTAATGGATTGAGATCAACGTATGGGAGTGGCTTACAGAAATATTAAATCCATATTATGCTCATTCTTTGCACATATTGTAACTAAGCATGAAAAATATATTATATTTTGTTATAACTCAAATAAATGTACATTAAAAAGAATACACTGCAATTGTTTTCCTATGTATTTGTCAACACAGAAGTTTGCAATATCTTTCAATTATAAAAAAAACACTTCCAGTTCCTTTAACAAAGTAGTTTACACAAGTTCTGTCCGTGTGTAACAGGATCAGCAAAACATTATTCCGCATTACATTGAAATTCTTCGTATTATTAAAGATGGCATAGCCGACGTGGCAACAATTCAATGCACACACACACATATAATTAAGAATGTGTCAACAAAAATAATAAGCAACCGTCGCATTGAAAAAAATAAACAAATGTTTCATACACCACCTCAAACTTCCCCTCACGGTGCTCATTTCCCTTATAGCAGTGCGTAAAATAATCACTTCCATCACAAATGTCAAGTGACGGTGGATATTGGAATAACGGCAATATATATATTATATGAGCGTCGCTGTACGATTTCCAACCTCTTCTTTACGTGACGTCATTACCAGAAAACGTCACATGAGACGTCACTGACAGTTAGCACTATTTGCCCCATATGGGAATATGAAAACGAAGTGACCATATCGACGGCTCAACGCAACACTGTCGTAACTCCTATTTAAATACATAGGAGTTACGACAGTGTTGCGTGGAGCCTTCGATATGGAGTAAACATTGTTTCCTGCTTGTAAATAGTGACATCACATGTTGCGTTTTCTTGAAATGACGTCAATTACAGAAGATGTTGAAATCCCATAGCAGCGCCCATATATGGATGATATCCTGTTTTATGATATCAGTGAGAACGACGTAACATCTTGGAAACAAATTATTTAATTTGTTGTGTCAAGTTTATATTCATTTAACAATTTACTTGAGCCTCGTTTCTCTCCATGTATAAATCGTTTCCTTTCTGGCCAAAAGTTATTTATTTATATGATTGCGGCTAATATCTTCGTCTTATGTAATATAAATATTTAAACAAAATGCTATCCACATACCATGAAAACATTAGTTTATCTGGATAAATTATTACAGAATGTAGCTTGGTTAATAATATATTGAAAGTTTGCCTGCATATTAATTTAGGATATGGGCAGACTGTTCCTTGGTTCGTTTGTAAGGGTAGGTAATCCAGGCTAGGTTCGTTTTTGACTGAGGTCGTGTAAACGGTGATATCTTCCGGTGATGCACGTAACTTCCCAAAAATTTGCAGCAGTTCGAACACAAAGGGATGTAAAATTTGATTTTTGTGGCGCCTTGAAGAAATCACTTATTTTTAGTTGCTACGTAAGTGAAAAAGACAAATGAATAGATGCGTTGACGGATAGCATATGCTTCGAGAACGCAACTAATGCTGTAAATTGAAATGGAAATAGTGACCCATTTAATTTGACACATATTTTCGCGACGATATTTAGCCCTGTTTCGTTGTTTTTCAACGGTAATTGTTGGTCTGACATCAATGGGCGGGTAATTGATGGTGACAGGCCTGAAAGTCTTGACGAATGTTATAAATGTACGCATGCTACATCGCAAATTAGTATTCAAGTTTACTTTTAAAATTTACGCCGATTAACAGGGTGTCGCAGAGAATATTGTAGTCATTTCCTCCCATAGATGATAGCCGTTACCTCATCCAAGTCATTTCCTCCCCAATTCTAATAGACCCTAGACTTTTCACCCCCACTTTTTAATATATAATCATATTTCATGTGATTTTGTTTAAAACTATATCAACTTACACATAGGAGCTTGACTCAATGTTTGGACTAAAATTGAAAAAAAAAAATCCACCAATACTATATGTATAGAAAGGACTACAACTCCGAAAACCGGCTAAGCCTACTGTTACCGTCTATTTCTCTAACAATATACAAGATATCTTAACATGTTGTACATCGCCATTTAGCTGAATCCCTTAGCTGAAGTAATTCAAGGGGAATAAGTGCACCTGATGTGGGGCCTGAACCCACGACCCCCTAAACACTACTACAGCGCTCTACCGTCTGAGCTAACCAGATGGCTGTCTAACCCAACACCACTACACTTATATAAATTTCAGGTTCAAAGAAGAGCGGGCATATATTGCTTTGCACATGTCGGTCGGTCCGTAACCTTTCTGTTTCCGATCAATAACGCAAGAACCCCTTGACCTATCATCCTCAAACTTGGTCAACACATTCATCTTGGGTAGCAGAGGAACCCTATTGATTTTGGGGTCAAGGTCACAGGGGTCAATTGTTCACAAACCATTTCTGATCAATATCTTAACCATGAGGGGGCATAAGGTTTTACAAACATCTCCTGTTTTTCTTTCAGTCACTGCCACGTTTTTTATTTTTCACGACGATTTATCATCACTGACGTAATCACCCAGGACATGCTACAACTATGCCTTCAGTAGCACAGGCAGAGTATGGGATTAAGGATGTGTGGGCCGCGAATATGGAAGAAGAGTTCCGCAAAATAAGACAAGTGATTCAACACTACAAATATGTTGCCATGGTAACTTGTGTTTTGATGTTGTTCTGAAGTCCATCATATAAAAAATTGTGTGAAATTCTGATTTTGTATCAATCTTTTCCCTCTGAAAAAATTACTGTCATGAAAAATAGTGAGTTAGCTGTAATTGTACATATATACTATAAATTAGGGGTTCTACTAAAGTACTATGTGCTGAATCTCAAGGATCATTTTGATAATTTTTGGCCGGATTAAACCATTTTATAGCCAAATTACCTATAATTTAGAGAAAAATTGACCCTTCAATCAGAATCCTGAGGGTCAAAATGTGGGTTTTTGGAAACTTAATGGGGTCAAAGGGTTATCTCCAGGGTCAGATGGAACCCCTGTTTGAATGTATGGTTTTATGCATTAAATTCATTAGTGTATTGTGAAATGAAATTTTGTATGTAAACCTATTTGATTAGAGGTGAAGAAAAGCTTATGAATTTCATATGTCATTATATTTTGCTTTGCACTTTAACTGTGTAACTTTTCTGTATGTAACTTCATAGGATACCGAGTTTCCAGGAGTTGTTGCCCGACCTATTGGAGAGTTCCGTAGTACCGCTGATTATCAGTACCAGCTTTTGAGATGTAATGTTGATCTTCTAAAGATAATACAAATAGGCTTCACATTCATGGATGAGAAAGGACGCACACCAATGCCTATTTCTACTTGGCAATTCAACTTTAAATTTAATTTGTTGTAAGTGACTTATTTGGAATTTATTGCTCTCTCTTTTTAATGCCTTATACAGTAAAACCTCACTTATACGACCACCCTTGGGACCCTTGAAAACTGGTCTACATATTGGGTGGTCTTAATGTTGAGGTTGAATAAAGAGCAAAACTGAAAAGGGACTTGAAAATTGTTTTCTGAATTTTGAGGTGGTCTTGTTTAATATTGAAGAGGTCTTTAAGTGAGGTTTTAATGTATTGTGATTTGATGGTGCGATAGTTTTGATGAAACATGTACTTGTATTCAGGGTTCAACACTAAGTTTTCCTACCTGGTAGTGCACAGGACTTGTAAATTTCCAAATCAAGTAGTCTACCAGTAAATTAGGTGGTCCTGACAACACAGGATACTGAAACTTAGAGGCTTGAAACTGTTTTTTTTCAACACATTACTTTTCCTTTTTGTATTTTGAATGCCAATGTGTCATTGTTTGTGTCTCCAAAAAATCAACTAGTTCCTCGGACTGTTCAGCTATAATGCAAGGTAGACCTGCAGTGATTTAGGTACGCACAGCACTGATGGACTGGTGTTTGTGTCAAACCTTAGTATTTAGAAAGATTGGATTGCAGACATTGCAAATATAATTATTGACTAGGCTAAAATTAAAGTATTCTGTTTTTCCCCTCCTGCTACCTCTCCTCCAAAGCAAGCCCAAAATCATCGCAAAATTAATATTAAAGCAGTATTTTAGGATATATGCAATTCTTATTCTAAAATACTGGTCATTTGTACATTTCAAATCAAACTAATTATATAGATTACAGATCTATGTATTACAAGGTTGTTAAAAAAGTGGTATTGTTACACAACTGAATTTATACCACAGTGTGTATAACTTGGAATTGTATCAGCATAAAGGAATTGTGTTAAAAACCTTTTCCCCCTACCTACCAACTCGACTTTGAATGGCAGGGATCAGGTAGAGGAAACAGAGATATTTCCGGGTTGACCAAAAAGTTGTATCATCATCATTCTGTGGATCAAGATTTTGAAATTTATATCATGATAGTATCATTTTTATACTGTTGAAGATAAACTTGGAAATTGGATGTACAAGAATTTCTATAATACTGTATCAGATAATTGGCAAAATACTGATTTAGCTTTTTGTTACTAGATGTTTATTCATGAAATTATATCCTGGTTGATTAACAGTCACTGCAGTTCTTGGAACTAGAGAGTCCAGATTACTTTTATTTTCTTCAAAGGAATTTGTAAAAACATTTTGTCAATTTTTTTTTATGTTTA
Organism: Mactromeris polynyma; assembly: GCA_032209605.1. Classification (NCBI taxonomy): domain Eukaryota; kingdom Metazoa; phylum Mollusca; class Bivalvia; order Venerida; family Mactridae; genus Mactromeris; species Mactromeris polynyma. The sequence continues at coordinate 8,840,315 of JASFXZ010000006.1, read as the reverse complement.
TGAATTTGGAATAACTTGTATTATAGAGAAGACATGTATGCTCAAGAGTCTATAGATCTCCTGACTCACTCTGGGATCCAGTTCAAGAAACATGAAGAAGAAGGAATTGATATCTTCACATTCGCAGAAATTCTTATGACATCGGGTATAGTTCTGTCAGATCAGGTCTATTGGCTCTCCTTTCATAGGTAAGTCAATAAACTGACTAATGGTGTTGCTAGAATATTTATACACATGTATAGTGCTATTTATTAACTGCAAACACATGAATATATTACCTGGTCCATTACATTTTAAAATAGGTGTATTGAAAAGTTTCTGTGCGCTTGACAGAGAAAAAAAACTAATTATTTTTCTATAGGAAAGTAAACCAAACATTTCTATGGTTTACGCGCAAGTGTATTTTCACCAACATGGATTGGTCCGGAATGTTCATGCACCTGTTTATATTATATTTTGTCAATTATTTTGGAAGCAAACATACAGTTTTGCCAAAAAATGTCTTCAGAGAAACTGCTAGCCTAGTTGTATTGGCTGCACAAAATGTGATGCCAATATTAGATTTTTCAAGTCCGAAGTAAATCTGTATATTGGTTATTTGGTTGTATATGCAGAGCTGTAGAACTTATCTTTAAATTCAGTTGTCCTGGAGTAGTGTACATTGTAATTGTGACTTGTCTAACATGTGAGGCTAGTTGTACAAGCATAGAATAGGGTACAGATTAACAGTTAAGCAGGCGTGCATAACAGACTTGATCTGGACTTAGTCCAACTCAACTATTGGTAGCCCAAATTGTCTTGGACATCGGGCTAGTGGATTTCTAGAGCCCCGATATGAATTTATTAGGATAAAGTCCGAAATCAAATTGCCAAGTATATATTTTTAGGTTTTAAGCTAATTCAATCATTGTGTGTTCTACACATTGCAGTGTTGTATTTCCATTTCCAGTGGTTATGATTTCGGCTACTTGTTGAAAGTTCTCACAGATTGTGCCCTACCAGAAGAGGAAGAGGAGTTTTTTGCAATGATCAAATTGTATTTCCACAATATATATGATGTTAAGTATCTAATGAAAAGTTGTAAAAATTTGAAAGGTGGTCTTCAAGAAGTTGCAGAACAGCTGGAGGTAAGCAGTTCTACTTAAGTTTTTCTGTTTATCCCTGGTCGTAAATCCTTATCCTTATGATACTGTGACTTGCAAGAAAAAATTGTCCACAAACAACAGTCTTGATGGTAATCCACTACCCCCAAGCCTTAGACTTATAACTTTGATTTTGGGGTAGCAAACATTACTGAGCGCCAGCCTAAATGGGGAAGTGTTTCATTTGAGTGAAAGTATTTTTTGGAAATGGAGAAAAAATAAATCCATCCATGATTATAACAAATTGTATGGACACATAATTGTGACTGCTTTTTATGACTAAGTGTAGTACATTTGTATAAGTTTGTGTTATTTTGGGCTGGTGGTTTGGCTGAACAACTTGCTAAAACAGGCTAGTGCCCTGAACAAGATATGGAAAACCGATTGTGCTATCCAGACTACCGCCATAAAAAGGTGTCAAAGTGCTATCATCCAATTAGTATTATTTGTATTGTATTGAAATTCCTTCCATATATTGGTTGCAAAACTTCAACTAATGCATTTTAATGTTGAAATAATGGCTGGTAAAACATCTTGGTTTTTACCAGTTATCTATGTTTATTGAAACAGATTCATCAAATGTATAAACATAAGACAGTCAGGGGTTCCACTAGGTGCTGAATCTCAAGGGTCGTTTTGATAATTTCGTACCAGATTTTACCATTTTATAGCAAAATTACTCATATTTAGAGTAAAAGTGACCCTTCATAACTAGTACTTCTTTGTTACGCTTCACATAAAATGGAAATGACTTTGCATTCAATTCCACGGCATGAGCTAGCCATTCTTGTCTACAGATGTGTAATGCAGTAGCAAAAATCTTCCCCCTTTCGGCAGATTTCTTTTGGATACAGATTTGTGGAATGAAGTTGTCTTTCTTGCTCAGTAACTTTGGTTTCAATGTGTTGCAGTAATTATCTGATTTTTTGAAGATTTTCTCTTTTTTGTCCGTAAGCATTTTCAAGCCCAATACAATAACGTAACGGATTGAGTACATTTTAAGACTTAAAGTTGCAAACAAGTGGTAGGAGTGTACGTGATGATGATAGTGTTTAGTTGTCATACATTGATTGTAATAAGTGCAATACATTTGTATTTTAGATGTGAAGTGCAACATCTTTTTTGTATCTTTTAAATCACAATATTTTTATCATATACTAGCTATTGATGATGTTTCAACATAGAGGGATGTGTATTGTCAGCGTGTCTTATTTATGTTTATTAGTTATTTCCACCCTGAAGTCTGTTGTTGTGTTACCAAATGTATGTGAAGTCAGTATTTCACTTTATACAATGTTTTGTTCCCTGTTATACATACATCATGTGCTACAGAATTTTACAATTCTACAAAAATCATGCAGGTTTCAATTTGAAGCTAGTCTATGGATGTTTACATCTTGAAGAATGAAAGCCTGCACAGGCTGTCAAGCGGTCCTTATTTTTCCTACTTTTTCCTTATTTTTTTATTTCTTCCTACTTTTTGGTCCAAAATTCCTGAAATTTCCTACTTTTTGGGTTCAAATTGTGAACTTCACAGTGACCTTATATTAATAGTTAGAAAATGGTAGTATATTTGTAGGGTCTTTTCAACTGGGAGTGCATAAAAGACTGGAATAATTGATGAGATTGTGCAGACTGTGCGTCTGTGACTGCTTAATTAATAATCGTACCAAGGTGAAAGATGTATAAGAGTCAAAGTTTGCTTGATTTTTTTTACTTTGGACTTTATTAAGTAGGCCTAATAATATGTTTGTTTCAGGTTAATGCCCACAAAAAGGGTAGGTAGGTAGGAATTTTTTTGGAGATTTTATTTTCAAACAAAGCAAATTAAACATAGATTAGAACGGATGCTGACATTTTGAAAAAGAAAAAAAAAACATAAATGAAAAATGTTCTAGGGTCGGGGCAAAAATAGGGTAGGTCGGGAAACCTGAAACAAACATATTTGTTTTACGCCTTAATTGAGCCTTGTGTTAGAAAAAGTATGACAGACTCGAGCTCGGGTGACTTAAGGGTGGAAATGTTTTCATTTATGTGCAGTATTTGTGTTCTTGTGTGCTAACTCCGACTTGAAATGGAGGTGAATTCGTATAATATGTTTATAAATTTCTGTATGTAGGCATGAACGAAGTAGTGGTGTTTTCTTTTGATGTGGTACTTTCATTTCCTTTGTCTGTAATTGTTTTGATTGTCCTAGTATGTACTGTTTGTGCATCATTACAATTTCTTGACGTGGAAATGATTGTTCCACTTGACAGTTAAGAATTTGGGAAAGTGAAAGTAGATACTAGTAAATGTTTATGGTTCTAGCAAGTATTTTTCGAATTGTTAAAGCAAGTTAATGTTCATGTCCTTATATATATGCTGAACTATTAATACATCTTTATTGCAAATGAAAATTACATAGGATATGGCATAAAAGAGGTTTTAAAAAAATTCACATTTAAAATTGGCCATTTTTCCTGGTACATGTAATGTGAGGAAATATATGACTGTATTCAAAATGGTATTTGTATGCTTAAACTTTGCTTAAAATGTCCATTTAGATTATATGTACATGTATTCTTAAGTTATCAATAGATTTTCAGACAAATTTACCCTTACAAATGTACATACACCGTCGTAGCTAATGAATATTCTTTAATGATGAATTCTATTTTGGAAGATAGGAAGAGAATCACTAACTTGGATGAAATGATTAATAGAAACTGACTTAATCTATAAAATGGCCAATTTTAAAATTTGCTTTATAAAACAATCTTTCAAATGGCTCGGCGACACATTTTTTATAAAAAAATAACATTTAGAACTGATTGTGGTTACCTTTACATTTATATATCGAAGGTTGAAATTGAATTTTGTCTGTTAACATATACAGTAAAACCTCAATATTAAGATCACCCTTGGGACCCTTGAACACTGGTCTTATTATTGAGGTGGTCTTGAGGTTTTACTGTACATACCAGTAAAGAAACAGATAAACCTTTTTTGCTTTTGCCTCATGATACACGGTGTCTACATTTACTTTTATCAACTTCTTAACTGTTATTGTTGATTTTATGCTCGAGGCCTTTGATCTCACGATATAGAAGTACACGGGGCAGTATAACTCATTTCATTATGCATCAGCTCCCTCAGCTGGAGTCATTGCGACATTATTTTGTTAACATCTTTTTTGCACGGAGACAATTATCATAATCAAGTCTGCTTTTTCTGGGTATCCAAGAATTTTATGTTATTTTGATTAATATTTTAGTACAATATTTAGCACATTGTTTTTTTGTATCAGAAATATTGTGCGGAAGATTATTTGTATGAATAGATATCAGCCACAGGGGATTGTCACTATGTATACTTATACCGTCGAAGGGATAAAGGGAGAGAACTCTTGAAGAGATAAAGGTAGATAACTCGTGACACTCTCCTGTGAAAACAACATCTTAGTAATGTTGGATAGTTCACATAAACTGTGCTTGTTTGACTTTTGCAATTTTGACTATTGCAATTCTGAAACATTCCTATATCAATTTTGTCAGTTTTCTGTGTACAAAAATATAATATACTGTACTTCAATTAAAAAAACAACAATGTTTATTGTAGATACTGTTGGTTTCATGCTTTCAAATTTATTATATTTGCTAGAATTTTCTGTTAATTGGTAATTGATCAGACATGATAGCTTGTTTGATAATCTATTTGGCATAGTTTGACTTTATTTTATTCGCTTAATTTTTTCTTGCTTTGCTTATACATGTCTTAAAACACATTCAAACATTGACTATCAAACAATTCTCTGACATAATATTTCTTTCTGCCTTTAGATTTTTTTCGGCATTTCATTTTAATACATACAGTATTTTTTGTAGTTTGATAGTAATAATCTCCCACTGTTTCTGTGCTGTTTAAAGAAATGTTTCCTGTATACACAATAGTCTGACAGATTGTTACAGCCTTAGAGATTGTTGTGGTCTGAGCTGCTGCAAGGTTTTGTTTTCATTTGTATCACAACCGCATTCTGAATTCATCTAAATCTGTCAACGATTACATGTAGTAGTATTTTAATTCTTGAACTATTCGAAGTATATTGTAATTAAAAGTGGGGGGGGTTTACTATTTTACAATTCTTTATTAATGAAAAATTGGATGGTATGTTTCTCCAACAATAGGGTATATAATAAGTAACTTCTATAAATTTAAGGATTATATGAATGTTATTGAAAGCTACAGATAATCTTGGATTGCTTTTTAATATTGTCAGTCTTTGCAATGGCCATCTAAAGAAATAAGCATTTGTCTTTTTACCAGTGGTTTTGATCAGTATATACTTATTTTAATCAGTTTGTCAGTTGTAATAATGATTTGATGAAATGTAAAATTGTATTTTTATCAATGTGCTGTCTATATTCTGTTTCCATTGGCTTCACTCACATCGTTTCTAACACAATTTTATACTTTGAATGACGGCCTGTGTTCATGTACACATACGGCTTGTCACTGTATACCACAGACTTATTGTTGCAGTAAATGTGGTTCAATGTTTTAAAATTCTATAAACTTGTAAATAAATGAAAACTAACTCTTCACAACTTCTAATGCAGTATCTCATGTGTTGCTTGTTTTTTACTGACCACAAACGGTGTTCTTGAGGCCAGGTCTGAAGGCAATAGGGAGGGGCTCTAGCCTCTGTCACTCACTGCTGCTTGTTCGAATCTCACCCGGGACGTAGAATTTGTATGTGTGCTTTCAAGCTGACTTACATAAGGTCAGTGTTTCTATCCAAGTGCCGGCTTATGCCCAAAATAATGTTAGAGGGCGAACATGAAGACTTCCTCCACTCTCGTAGCTGGGAAAGTCACTACATAACCCTGGTTGTTTATGCAACTTAATGCAACATTCCAATGTGTTCTTTAAATCATAGGGTTTTGAAATAGTGCAAAGTCGCAATATCACGACTTGCCTGGCCAAACATACATTGGTAGACGAGGATCCAACCTATATCCTACACATGTATTAGTGCCTGCTTCTGTACTCGCTGAGTCACAGAGTCATATGCGAATAAGTATCTGTTCTTGGGTATAAGTCACTAAAAAATGCGCTGGTTAATACATATTATATGCATTTACCTATTTCTGTCTATTGGAATGGATTCCAAAAAATCACTGGAAGGGGTGTAACGTTTTGGTAATTTTATTCTTTGTTTTTTAGCTATTGAACATAATTATAATACTACAATATTACAGAATCTCTTATTTGAAAAGCAATTAAGTATCTCTGTATATTTTCACATCAGATGTGCTCCCACTGGATAAGCTAGTGTAAAGAAATAATGTTTTGTTTCCCAATTTGCATAACTATGTACAGTTATGTGCTGGTGAGTAATTAGTGCAGTTGGCAATGTACTCTGTGTTTCTACATAAACAGATAAAGGTAAAGTTTTTTATTTACAAGTAAACACAGAGGTTACATATTGAAACAAACAAAGCACACTGCTGTTGATATGCATGTATAAAATATATAATAACATTATGTATAGCCCAACAACATTTACAACGCATTCACAAACATTTGTAAAAAGATCTGTAATTTATCACCAATGAAAATGTAAACAGTGACTTCCAATACATGAACAATCATCAACTACCACTTGACGAAAGCGGTAAATGTGTCCAAAGACAAGTGAAGACTTAACGAGTTTCAGTCCACGTTATCTTGTTTTAATTATGAAAAGTAAACAATGACTTAGAAGACAATTGCACAACCATCAGGAGTGTAGCTACATAGTCCAGGATAAACAAAATCTACACATTTATATACCACACTTTGTCGAATATGTGACATATTTAAAGTAAAAATCGCTGTATATTGAATTTTAATCTCCATTGCCCCAGTGAAAATCTCCATTGCCCCAGTGAAAATCTCCATTGCCCCAGTGAAAATCTTCATTGCGTACCTGGAAAAACTTCATTGCAGTTGTGAATTCACATATATAAGTATAGTACATGCATAATTGAAGAAATTAATCACATTTACACAATAAAAATCGGGTTAATGTGTGTTAGTTTACAAGTTTACGTGGTAGATATAATTGGAAGAAATCTCCATTGCCCCAGTGAAAATCTCCATTGCCCCAGTGAAAATCGTTACATATGTATTTGTTTACAGTAGATCTATCATAACATATTTATAAACAATATCTACACATTTATATACCACACTTTGTCGAATATGTGACATATTTAAAGTAAAAAAACGCGGTATATTGAATTTTAATCTCCATTGCCCCCATTGCCCCCATTGCCCCCACAAATCTCCATTGCGTATTTTAGTCATACCGACAAATTACTTTAAACTTCCTCTTCTTAATGCTTCTATTTGTTTTGTTCTCTGTATCTGAAGATCGGTCGTTGCTGGAAGTTTCCCTTTCTTACCGCCTTGACCAAACCAGGGCATCTTTATGGAAAACTGTACACAATGTAAACAAAAATGTGCCTATGAGTAATAATTCTTCCTGGTTTTTGTACACCGGAAACCATAAAACGTCATCAATAGATGTGTAGGTAAACGTCCTCAAGAAATAACGGTCCAAACGAACTATTCCATTTATTTTATTATTTTGTTGTAAAGTGATACGTACGTTGAAATTGTTTCTAAAAACAACCACTCTTCGGAAACCTACTTAATTCATGAATATTTATCGATATAAATATGCAATCTCTATTCACAGTTGTCGTTTAGAACTACAGGCTTGAGATCGACGTATGGGAGTGGCTTGCAGAAATATTAAAGCAATATTATGCTAATTTTTTGCACATATTTTACCTTAACAAACTTGAAAAATGTAATATATTATCTTAAAACTCCAATAAATGTACATTAAAAAGAATACGCTAATTGAGTATTCCTCTGTATTTGTCAAAAGTTTGAAATATATTTTAATTTAAAAAATCCAGTTTCAATAACAAAGTATATATACAAGTTTTGTCCGTGTGTAACAGGATTAATCGAAATTAATTAATCCGTATTACATTGCAATTATTCGTATTAAAGATGTCTCAGTCAATGTGGCAACAATTCAATTCACATGCACGCGTATACAATTTTATGAAAGCGTCATAATTTTTAAATAAGCAACCCGCATATTGAACAGATAAATAAATGTTTCATACATCACTACAAACTCCCCTCACAGTACTCATTTCCCTTAGCAGTACGTAAATTACTCACTTCCTTCACAATTGTCAAGTGATGATAGATATTTTAATAAACGGTCATATCTAGATGAAACATATCCAGTTTTATGATATCAGTGAGAACGACGTGTGTTGCGTCAAATTTATTTTCATTTAACAGTTAGTATAGTATACAAAACTTGTGTGAGCCTCATTTCTCTCCATGTATAAAACGTTTCCTTTCTGGTCAAAATAGTTCTCTTGCAAACGATTACGGCTAATATCCTCATTTAGGAAGATATTTCCATTTAGTTTAAATCTTGGTTTTAAAATTGGTATGTTGAAATTGCTTCTAAAAACAACCACTCGTCGTAAACATATTTTATTCAAGAATAGTTTCATCTAAATAAATATTCAATCTCAGTTGTCGATCGTCCCTAATGGATTGAGATCAACGTATGGGAGTGGCTTACAGAAATATTAAATCCATATTATGCTCATTCTTTGCACATATTGTAACTAAGCATGAAAAATATATTATATTTTGTTATAACTCAAATAAATGTACATTAAAAAGAATACACTGCAATTGTTTTCCTATGTATTTGTCAACACAGAAGTTTGCAATATCTTTCAATTATAAAAAAAACACTTCCAGTTCCTTTAACAAAGTAGTTTACACAAGTTCTGTCCGTGTGTAACAGGATCAGCAAAACATTATTCCGCATTACATTGAAATTCTTCGTATTATTAAAGATGGCATAGCCGACGTGGCAACAATTCAATGCACACACACACATATAATTAAGAATGTGTCAACAAAAATAATAAGCAACCGTCGCATTGAAAAAAATAAACAAATGTTTCATACACCACCTCAAACTTCCCCTCACGGTGCTCATTTCCCTTATAGCAGTGCGTAAAATAATCACTTCCATCACAAATGTCAAGTGACGGTGGATATTGGAATAACGGCAATATATATATTATATGAGCGTCGCTGTACGATTTCCAACCTCTTCTTTACGTGACGTCATTACCAGAAAACGTCACATGAGACGTCACTGACAGTTAGCACTATTTGCCCCATATGGGAATATGAAAACGAAGTGACCATATCGACGGCTCAACGCAACACTGTCGTAACTCCTATTTAAATACATAGGAGTTACGACAGTGTTGCGTGGAGCCTTCGATATGGAGTAAACATTGTTTCCTGCTTGTAAATAGTGACATCACATGTTGCGTTTTCTTGAAATGACGTCAATTACAGAAGATGTTGAAATCCCATAGCAGCGCCCATATATGGATGATATCCTGTTTTATGATATCAGTGAGAACGACGTAACATCTTGGAAACAAATTATTTAATTTGTTGTGTCAAGTTTATATTCATTTAACAATTTACTTGAGCCTCGTTTCTCTCCATGTATAAATCGTTTCCTTTCTGGCCAAAAGTTATTTATTTATATGATTGCGGCTAATATCTTCGTCTTATGTAATATAAATATTTAAACAAAATGCTATCCACATACCATGAAAACATTAGTTTATCTGGATAAATTATTACAGAATGTAGCTTGGTTAATAATATATTGAAAGTTTGCCTGCATATTAATTTAGGATATGGGCAGACTGTTCCTTGGTTCGTTTGTAAGGGTAGGTAATCCAGGCTAGGTTCGTTTTTGACTGAGGTCGTGTAAACGGTGATATCTTCCGGTGATGCACGTAACTTCCCAAAAATTTGCAGCAGTTCGAACACAAAGGGATGTAAAATTTGATTTTTGTGGCGCCTTGAAGAAATCACTTATTTTTAGTTGCTACGTAAGTGAAAAAGACAAATGAATAGATGCGTTGACGGATAGCATATGCTTCGAGAACGCAACTAATGCTGTAAATTGAAATGGAAATAGTGACCCATTTAATTTGACACATATTTTCGCGACGATATTTAGCCCTGTTTCGTTGTTTTTCAACGGTAATTGTTGGTCTGACATCAATGGGCGGGTAATTGATGGTGACAGGCCTGAAAGTCTTGACGAATGTTATAAATGTACGCATGCTACATCGCAAATTAGTATTCAAGTTTACTTTTAAAATTTACGCCGATTAACAGGGTGTCGCAGAGAATATTGTAGTCATTTCCTCCCATAGATGATAGCCGTTACCTCATCCAAGTCATTTCCTCCCCAATTCTAATAGACCCTAGACTTTTCACCCCCACTTTTTAATATATAATCATATTTCATGTGATTTTGTTTAAAACTATATCAACTTACACATAGGAGCTTGACTCAATGTTTGGACTAAAATTGAAAAAAAAAAATCCACCAATACTATATGTATAGAAAGGACTACAACTCCGAAAACCGGCTAAGCCTACTGTTACCGTCTATTTCTCTAACAATATACAAGATATCTTAACATGTTGTACATCGCCATTTAGCTGAATCCCTTAGCTGAAGTAATTCAAGGGGAATAAGTGCACCTGATGTGGGGCCTGAACCCACGACCCCCTAAACACTACTACAGCGCTCTACCGTCTGAGCTAACCAGATGGCTGTCTAACCCAACACCACTACACTTATATAAATTTCAGGTTCAAAGAAGAGCGGGCATATATTGCTTTGCACATGTCGGTCGGTCCGTAACCTTTCTGTTTCCGATCAATAACGCAAGAACCCCTTGACCTATCATCCTCAAACTTGGTCAACACATTCATCTTGGGTAGCAGAGGAACCCTATTGATTTTGGGGTCAAGGTCACAGGGGTCAATTGTTCACAAACCATTTCTGATCAATATCTTAACCATGAGGGGGCATAAGGTTTTACAAACATCTCCTGTTTTTCTTTCAGTCACTGCCACGTTTTTTATTTTTCACGACGATTTATCATCACTGACGTAATCACCCAGGACATGCTACAACTATGCCTTCAGTAGCACAGGCAGAGTATGGGATTAAGGATGTGTGGGCCGCGAATATGGAAGAAGAGTTCCGCAAAATAAGACAAGTGATTCAACACTACAAATATGTTGCCATGGTAACTTGTGTTTTGATGTTGTTCTGAAGTCCATCATATAAAAAATTGTGTGAAATTCTGATTTTGTATCAATCTTTTCCCTCTGAAAAAATTACTGTCATGAAAAATAGTGAGTTAGCTGTAATTGTACATATATACTATAAATTAGGGGTTCTACTAAAGTACTATGTGCTGAATCTCAAGGATCATTTTGATAATTTTTGGCCGGATTAAACCATTTTATAGCCAAATTACCTATAATTTAGAGAAAAATTGACCCTTCAATCAGAATCCTGAGGGTCAAAATGTGGGTTTTTGGAAACTTAATGGGGTCAAAGGGTTATCTCCAGGGTCAGATGGAACCCCTGTTTGAATGTATGGTTTTATGCATTAAATTCATTAGTGTATTGTGAAATGAAATTTTGTATGTAAACCTATTTGATTAGAGGTGAAGAAAAGCTTATGAATTTCATATGTCATTATATTTTGCTTTGCACTTTAACTGTGTAACTTTTCTGTATGTAACTTCATAGGATACCGAGTTTCCAGGAGTTGTTGCCCGACCTATTGGAGAGTTCCGTAGTACCGCTGATTATCAGTACCAGCTTTTGAGATGTAATGTTGATCTTCTAAAGATAATACAAATAGGCTTCACATTCATGGATGAGAAAGGACGCACACCAATGCCTATTTCTACTTGGCAATTCAACTTTAAATTTAATTTGTTGTAAGTGACTTATTTGGAATTTATTGCTCTCTCTTTTTAATGCCTTATACAGTAAAACCTCACTTATACGACCACCCTTGGGACCCTTGAAAACTGGTCTACATATTGGGTGGTCTTAATGTTGAGGTTGAATAAAGAGCAAAACTGAAAAGGGACTTGAAAATTGTTTTCTGAATTTTGAGGTGGTCTTGTTTAATATTGAAGAGGTCTTTAAGTGAGGTTTTAATGTATTGTGATTTGATGGTGCGATAGTTTTGATGAAACATGTACTTGTATTCAGGGTTCAACACTAAGTTTTCCTACCTGGTAGTGCACAGGACTTGTAAATTTCCAAATCAAGTAGTCTACCAGTAAATTAGGTGGTCCTGACAACACAGGATACTGAAACTTAGAGGCTTGAAACTGTTTTTTTTCAACACATTACTTTTCCTTTTTGTATTTTGAATGCCAATGTGTCATTGTTTGTGTCTCCAAAAAATCAACTAGTTCCTCGGACTGTTCAGCTATAATGCAAGGTAGACCTGCAGTGATTTAGGTACGCACAGCACTGATGGACTGGTGTTTGTGTCAAACCTTAGTATTTAGAAAGATTGGATTGCAGACATTGCAAATATAATTATTGACTAGGCTAAAATTAAAGTATTCTGTTTTTCCCCTCCTGCTACCTCTCCTCCAAAGCAAGCCCAAAATCATCGCAAAATTAATATTAAAGCAGTATTTTAGGATATATGCAATTCTTATTCTAAAATACTGGTCATTTGTACATTTCAAATCAAACTAATTATATAGATTACAGATCTATGTATTACAAGGTTGTTAAAAAAGTGGTATTGTTACACAACTGAATTTATACCACAGTGTGTATAACTTGGAATTGTATCAGCATAAAGGAATTGTGTTAAAAACCTTTTCCCCCTACCTACCAACTCGACTTTGAATGGCAGGGATCAGGTAGAGGAAACAGAGATATTTCCGGGTTGACCAAAAAGTTGTATCATCATCATTCTGTGGATCAAGATTTTGAAATTTATATCATGATAGTATCATTTTTATACTGTTGAAGATAAACTTGGAAATTGGATGTACAAGAATTTCTATAATACTGTATCAGATAATTGGCAAAATACTGATTTAGCTTTTTGTTACTAGATGTTTATTCATGAAATTATATCCTGGTTGATTAACAGTCACTGCAGTTCTTGGAACTAGAGAGTCCAGATTACTTTTATTTTCTTCAAAGGAATTTGTAAAAACATTTTGTCAATTTTTTTTTATGTTTATGAATTTGGAATAACTTGTATTATAGAGAAGACATGTATGCTCAAGAGTCTATAGATCTCCTGACTCACTCTGGGATCCAGTTCAAGAAACATGAAGAAGAAGGAATTGATATCTTCACATTCGCAGAAATTCTTATGACATCGGGTATAGTTCTGTCAGATCAGGTCTATTGGCTCTCCTTTCATAGGTAAGTCAATAAACTGACTAATGGTGTTGCTAGAATATTTATACACATGTATAGTGCTATTTATTAACTGCAAACACATGAATATATTACCTGGTCCATTACATTTTAAAATAGGTGTATTGAAAAGTTTCTGTGCGCTTGACAGAGAAAAAAAACTAATTATTTTTCTATAGGAAAGTAAACCAAACATTTCTATGGTTTACGCGCAAGTGTATTTTCACCAACATGGATTGGTCCGGAATGTTCATGCACCTGTTTATATTATATTTTGTCAATTATTTTGGAAGCAAACATACAGTTTTGCCAAAAAATGTCTTCAGAGAAACTGCTAGCCTAGTTGTATTGGCTGCACAAAATGTGATGCCAATATTAGATTTTTCAAGTCCGAAGTAAATCTGTATATTGGTTATTTGGTTGTATATGCAGAGCTGTAGAACTTATCTTTAAATTCAGTTGTCCTGGAGTAGTGTACATTGTAATTGTGACTTGTCTAACATGTGAGGCTAGTTGTACAAGCATAGAATAGGGTACAGATTAACAGTTAAGCAGGCGTGCATAACAGACTTGATCTGGACTTAGTCCAACTCAACTATTGGTAGCCCAAATTGTCTTGGACATCGGGCTAGTGGATTTCTAGAGCCCCGATATGAATTTATTAGGATAAAGTCCGAAATCAAATTGCCAAGTATATATTTTTAGGTTTTAAGCTAATTCAATCATTGTGTGTTCTACACATTGCAGTGTTGTATTTCCATTTCCAGTGGTTATGATTTCGGCTACTTGTTGAAAGTTCTCACAGATTGTGCCCTACCAGAAGAGGAAGAGGAGTTTTTTGCAATGATCAAATTGTATTTCCACAATATATATGATGTTAAGTATCTAATGAAAAGTTGTAAAAATTTGAAAGGTGGTCTTCAAGAAGTTGCAGAACAGCTGGAGGTAAGCAGTTCTACTTAAGTTTTTCTGTTTATCCCTGGTCGTAAATCCTTATCCTTATGATACTGTGACTTGCAAGAAAAAATTGTCCACAAACAACAGTCTTGATGGTAATCCACTACCCCCAAGCCTTAGACTTATAACTTTGATTTTGGGGTAGCAAACATTACTGAGCGCCAGCCTAAATGGGGAAGTGTTTCATTTGAGTGAAAGTATTTTTTGGAAATGGAGAAAAAATAAATCCATCCATGATTATAACAAATTGTATGGACACATAATTGTGACTGCTTTTTATGACTAAGTGTAGTACATTTGTATAAGTTTGTGTTATTTTGGGCTGGTGGTTTGGCTGAACAACTTGCTAAAACAGGCTAGTGCCCTGAACAAGATATGGAAAACCGATTGTGCTATCCAGACTACCGCCATAAAAAGGTGTCAAAGTGCTATCATCCAATTAGTATTATTTGTATTGTATTGAAATTCCTTCCATATATTGGTTGCAAAACTTCAACTAATGCATTTTAATGTTGAAATAATGGCTGGTAAAACATCTTGGTTTTTACCAGTTATCTATGTTTATTGAAACAGATTCATCAAATGTATAAACATAAGACAGTCAGGGGTTCCACTAGGTGCTGAATCTCAAGGGTCGTTTTGATAATTTCGTACCAGATTTTACCATTTTATAGCAAAATTACTCATATTTAGAGTAAAAGTGACCCTTCAGCCAGAATCCTGAGGGACAAAATTTGGCCTTTTGGAAGTTCCAGGGTCAAAGGGTTAACTCAAGGGTATAATGGAACCCCTGAGACTTCGTGGCTGAATCACCATCAGTTCTAATTCCACTTATGGAAAAGTTGAGCTTTAACTCTCATTACTAATTACAATATTTTTTCTTAGTAATTGACATAAAATACATTTAAAAATGGACAACTCTATTGCCCTATTATTGTAGCTACATGTATATTGTAAAGCTGTGTTTTATTTTTTAGATTGAAAGAATTGGTCCACAACATCAAGCAGGAAGTGATAGCCTTTTAACTGGGGCAGCATTCTTTAAAATGAGAGAAGTATGATATTTTTCAAGCATATTTTATAATATTTCAATAATAATTAATATTGAAAAGAGCTGTCCAGAAAGGGTTCTAAATAAAACCAGGTAAAACCAGAATAACAGTTGGAGGTCAGGAGTTCCCTTTTGATACTGTTTTATGATACCATAAAACAAAATCACTGTGTTGGATGGGTACACGGTATATCTGATGTGTCATATTTATAATTAGGTACTGACCGTCGGAGTGACTGACATACGCAGTAACTGTGTTATTCTTCATTTCTATATTTAAAGTTAGGGAGATTAAATTAAGTGTCTGTTCATTTACACTATAGTTGTCACTATGAAAGCAATTTAGTCAAGCCAGTCAAAAATGTATAGACCAGTTTTGTTTGCTCATTACATGTAAGATGACCTGTGTCGGATTGTGTCTTCTTTTTATCTTGTGTGTTTTTTTATTCGTTATTTTAGTAATTCATTGTCAAGCGTAACATTAAATATGATAGATATGATAAAATGTACTAAAACATCTATAAGACTATTACAGTAAGGTATGAATTAAACCCATATTCATGATTTGCTTATTGAAATATTTACAGTTGTCTTGTACATGGTATTTCATGTTGTAACATA